>JAEIFJ010001281.1:0-99075 GCA_018903435.1 Leucophenga varia | reverse complement strand
TCTTATCCATCTTATCTGATGCAGACGAATGAGGAGACAGGTGTGCGTAAAATGGGCTTGCAAAAAAAAAAATAAGCGAAACGGGTAATGCCGACGTAGCCTGAAGCATGCGTCTTAAAATCATGCGTGGGTGGATTATAATTAATTGGTATCGGGACAGCGAGACAGCAACATGTGAGAGTGGATATGGAAAAAAATTAAATAAAAGAAAAGAGTGAGTGTGAGAAACATTTAGTAGAAAAATTTAATTGAAAAAAATTTAATAAAAAATAAATATTTAATGGAAAAAAAAGAAGAAAAAAGACAATTTTGTGTGAAAAAGTAAAAAATAAAAGAGATGAAAAGAAAAAATTAGAAGTTTGTGTGCATTTAATAGAAAAAATAAAAGAAACCAAGAAAAGTTAACTTCGGTTGGACCGAAGCTTATACCTGTTACACATCATTTGAAGTTGATAGACCTTCGTGTGCAGCATTTGAATTAAATTTTATTTAAAAATACTAAACAAATTAAATATATTCATAAAAATTTAGAAATTCGAGGTAAGATTTGGACCAATTTTAAACTGAAGATTTGGCATGGTATAAGAAGCATTTGTACCATATTTGAAGCCATTCGCTTTATAAATACATTTTTTTCTTATAAGAACTTGACAAAATGTACGTTTGTATTGGAGCTATACCTAAAATACACAGGACCTAGAAAAGCTTAAGTTTTAAATTTCAGCTTAATACCTTTAAAACTGAGCGAATAAATCGCGCAGCAACAAACAGACAGACAGACGGACATGGCTAAATCGATTCGTCTTATCGAGCTGATCAATAATATGTATACTTTATAGGGTGCCTCCTTTAATGCGTTACAAACTTTCCGGACAAACTGAATATACCTGTTTACACTAATGTAACAGGTATAAAAATATATAATTTTGTGTGCTCACGTTATACTGATTTCGGCATGCAGCTAAATTAATTAGTTGGTAAAAGTTTGCAAAACAAAGTATTGAGACACGAGGCACATATAAGATTGATTGAGTTCTGTTATATTGGTACAAGACTTAATTTTTATTTTTATTAAAATAAAATTTTTTTAAGTTTTTTTTTATTAATAAAAGTGTGACTAAGAGAAGTGTTAGTGACAAAGATTTTTCGTGGGCGTTGCGACAATTGGACTCGGTTCCAAAGTTACATATCAATGGCCTACTTCAGTCCAATCACAGGTTCTAGCTTAGATTCGACTGTAAGGTTAGTGACAAAGATTTTTCGTAATCGTACTACAATTGAATTCGGTTCCAAAGTATCAACAGCCTACTTTAGTCCAATCACAGGTTCTGGGTTAGATTTGACTGCAAGCTTTAAAGACAAAGATTTTTTGTGGCCGTTACGATAATTGGATTCAGTTCCAAAGTTATTGACGATCCACTGCGGCTTTAACACTGGGTTCTGTCTTGGTTTTAACCACATGCACACATTAAAGAGGATAGAAGGAGAAAAGAGTCCTAAGGGACTAGAAGCATTTCGATTAGTCACGTGGTAAGCAGATGTTAACATAATAAAAAAAAAAAAAAAATAATTAAATTTTATTTTTTTGTAGGAGAGAACTTTTAAGTTTAAAATTAATTGAAATTGTACGCAAAAGTGAGGTTAAGCATATTTACTTTCCTATAACTTGAAAGAAAAAAAAATCAAATAAAGAAAAAAAAAAAAAAAAGTCTTAAGGGGGAAGAAAAATTTTTCTTTGTTAAGTGATAGGAAAGGTTATGTTTATTCTGTAAAAAAAAAAAAAAATCTTTTAATTTGTTTTTTTCCTTTTTTGCAGGAGAGCACTTTTAAGCTTAAATTAATTGTTTACGCAAAAGTGAGTTAAGCATATTTACTCTATAACTTCCTGAATCGTAAAAAATAATTCAAATTAAGCATGGAGGTACTTTTAACTCAAGTACTTTTCAATCCAACTTTTTTTTCACCACAGATATATTGAATTAGTATTGATCATTGTAATAAGCTTGAATTAAAATTATGAAATAAATACAGAAATGAAAATTGAAAAATAGAAAATAAAGTCATATTTTTTTGGTTTTCTTGGAAAAAATATTCTGGAACACACCATCACGAGAGGTCGCTGAAAATATATTTGCAAATTTTTTGGGCATCCGTTGAGGATAACCTAGCCAGTGCAATCGTTACAATATAAATATATGAATATGTATATACATACTGTATGTATATGTACATGTACGTGCATATGTATATAAATATATATATATATATATATATATATATATATATAAATATATATGTATATAACTGTGGTGAAAAGGAAATAGTGCTTAGATCGACTTAAGCAAAAATTTGAGATAAGAATACTACGCTGATCTCCGTATTGAAAAGTTCCTCCATGCTTAATTCGAATTATTTTTTACGATTTTTCAGGAAAAAGTAATTTTGGCTTAATCTCACTTTTGCATACAATTTCAATAAATTTTAATGCTTAAAACGTGTATATGTACATATATATCTTATTTATTCCATTGCCTATGGTCTGCTGACTTTAGAGTTATGAAAATTTCAATAAGTAAAAACATTTTTAATGATTATTGAAATGATATGATCCGCTTTATTTTACAATATTCACTAATTATAGGTATGTACGTGTATAACATATATTTTTACTTTACAATTTACATCCTTAAAATCCTTTTGTAAAGGAATGTATGTATGCAAATTAATAAAATAAAATTTAGTCTTTGTTAACCAAACTCTTTAGTCAAATACGATTGACGATTTATGTTAATTTAAACCATGAAAAATAATAACAGGGTTGTATGTATACTTAAATTTTTCAGACCTTTTAAAAATAATGTGTCCAAAAGAAAGCACAGAAATACTTCGGTTTTTTTCTTTTTAAATAAACAAAAAAAAAAACACAAATGAGTATACAATCTGGTTGTTATAATATTTCTTCATATTTTAAACAATGGGAATTCTTCAAAGCACAATAAAATATGTATATTATTTTATTTCTTTAAATCGAAAGCTTATCATCTACAGTGTTGGTTACATACATTATAAGATATTTGAATATAATTTAAGATGAACTATACTTTTATTCTAAAATTCCATGTTATTATTGCACTTGGATACAAATTACTAAATTTTTGTTTGTGTACATTTATGATTTATATGACTTTGATACAGTAACATTAAAAATCTATTGAGCTATTCACGAGGTCTAGCATGAGTGCATAAAAAAAAATGAGTGCAAAAACATCTAACACAGAAACTATTTTTTCTCTGTGTTAGTTGTTGTTGCAATCGTTTGCAATTAATCTTTTATGCACTCATGCTAGACCTCGTGAGCAGCACATATGTATTTATATCTAAATGTTTTCGTATTAAATAACAACTTTTTGTATCTTATTTTGAATTTTTACTGTCTTTAAAATCAATTTGTGTCTGCGAAAATATAAATTTTTTTCTATACTTGGAAGTGTTTCAGATTACAAGTATCATTCTTTGTGTGTTTATTTTATAAGCTTATATGTAAACAATTTTTTATAATAATTTTTTATTTTTGTTATTAAAATTATTTTAGTTAATTGTAATAATTTTTTTCATAGTTTAATTACCATTATTATTTTTATTCATTATATTTGTCTTACTTAAATTTATTTTTTTATCATAATAATTATAGTAATCTTAAGTGCTTCAAAAACAGAATTTGTTTTGCCTAAATAAATATGTGTACCTTGCATGTCTACATATTCACTTCAGGTTGTTCGTTGTCACATTTTAAGAAAACTGTATTTAAGTTAGCCTTTGAAACACATTTTCTTTTTCATAGAAGCATGAAGTACTCAACGAAACACTATATAAGACATATTTATTTTTCTATTTATTTTTTTCGTATTAGTATAATCTTATCATCGATTTTTCTTGGTACTACATATTTATGTTCTGTTCTCTGATGATTTTTTAATTTATTTTATTACTTTAATATATATTTCGATTTTGATAGACGAAAATATTTATTTACATGTAAAAGTGCCCAATGAGCAACCGAATACAATAAATCTTAAACTTGTGGTTATGTATCGTAAGTACAGTTTGAGCCTAAAATAATTATATACACAATTATAATTATTAAACATAGGTTGGATCAACTTAAAACGAAGTTTCCCGGACAATGAAATGCTAAAATACACTATTAGTGACATAGGATCATAAGAGGTCATATGCCATTAAAAACTATTGGATATGTGATGTAATTTTATCGAAAATTTTCGACTTTCTATAGAGCTTCCCAAAATGTAGCTCATTTTTCCGTACATCTTAACGTGACCTTTTTATGATTAAACGTTGTTGGATAAGATGCTTAAATACCCACCACACGAATCTTTGAAAAGCTTATGTGTGATCATTAGTGAATTATATACATTTACAAATATTTATTTGAAAATAATTACTTTTTTCCAGCAAAAGTTCGAAAATAATCGGTTTGTTTGTGTGGGGCCTATACATAGCTTATAATGGGCGCGGCATCTTTGTTTTGAAGTTGGGTGATATAAAAAAGTGTTTTTACCCAATTAAGAGTGAATACATTCATAATTAATAACTAATTTCATACAAAAAATCTAAAAAAAGCGGTTAGCTTATATGCGTCTGCACATAAAAATGGGCGTGGTGCCTTGATTTTGATATTGGATGTCATAAGAAGAGTTTTTTATCCAATTTAGAGTGAATACATTCGTTAATAATACCTTTTTTTATACAAAAATTCGAAAATTGGCGGAAAGTTTGTATTTTTGATGGGCGGGCACCTTGGTTTTGACATACAAAGTATTCATTGCCAAGAAAAGCTGAAGTTCCAAATTTCAGCTGAATATCTTTATATCTTCACCTAAAAAATTTCGTAAAAATATATGTAATATTATGACATTTCCGATCCTATCTGTGTCTATGTTTTTTTCTTTCTAAAGCATGTTAAAAATATATCGTATTTGGATCGTAATTTACTAAGTTATAGCTCTCATAGTGGGAAAAGAGGGAAAAATCAGTATTTGACCCTAAATCCAGATTTTGGGAGTCCCCCTAAAATTCTAAGTATACAGTTTTTTTACTCCACCAGAAATCTTCTATAAGATCTCAAGGCTATCTCAATTTTAGTTTTTTTTTATCGCACAGTGTAATATTGTATATGAGAGATTTTGTTTAAAATTTCTAATGTACACATATATATTTAAAAAATTAAATAATATAATGAATAAGTATTTATTTTGTATAAGAATTATATGCGTATTTCGTAACTATATTAAACTCCAAAAAGAGCTTTAAATTTATTGCTATTATCAGTTAAAGTGATATTGACCAAGAACACAAACATTTTGCACACCATCTTCTCTCACACTTTCTTTAATGTTTATAACTAAATTAGCTGAATTCGAAACCGGAATCCATTTCATCTCACTACATAATAATGTACGAACCTATCCAGAGCCACGTTCAAAGAAATTTCCTTTTTAGAAAAAACAAGCCTGACTCAGTTTAAAGACAATATTGCATACAATATTGAGATATATCAAAAGTATTGTACAAAATAAATACAATCAAATTGTTGGAAAGATATTTACAGAATCTCGTTATTCTTGTGGATTTACTTTTGGATTGTTTGTAATCCATTGCTTGAATCATATCTTAAAAAAAAAACCGTAGCTCGAAAAAAATTATTGGTTTTTTCATCGTTTATAAAATTTCCAACCATTAGTTAAATTTTGTACAATATTTATTTATGATTGTAGGGGATAGTGGGGAGTTTTAAAGCATTCATTTAGCAACGGTTTCGATAGCTTTTACCTTCTGTCAACATTTTTTGAACTACTATCTCAGTTTTGTACTAGCAGTCGTCCCTATAATAAACATGTTCCGTATGTCTGCAGAGAGTGTGCCCAACATTTTGTTGTAAAAACTTTTTAGCATTTGTGTTTATCATTTTCATCCAAATTTTTAAGTCGCCATTTTTAAACCCATTACACATAGTGTAAATATGTAATATTGAGCTGAAACTCAAAACTTTAGCTTTCTCAGTACTAGGTTGTTTGAGGTATAGCTCCTTACAAACTTACCGCCCATTTTAGAATTTTTATATGAAAATAGGTACTATTTAACTATGTATTCACTCCAAATTGAAATACTTCTTATGTCATTCAATATCAAAACCAACGTACCACGCCCACTTTTAATTGTAGCACCATATTTCATAAATCAATTTCATAAAAAAACATCTAATATCATCCTATATACACACTTATAGCTCTATACAAACATACCTCGCATTTTCTCATATTTTCAAGAAAATTATTTTAATTAATTAATTATATTTTAAACTTAAAATTTGATATTAAAATTGTTTATAAACTAAAGTTGCATCAGACTATCCCCACCCATCCTATCTCGAAGTTATATTTAAGCCATTGATGATCACACATAAACTATTTAAAGATTCGTAACGGGTATTTAAGCTTCGGTTCCACCTAAAGTTAAAGTTTTTCCTTATTCTTATTTGTTTTACTAAAATTTTAATTTTTTCAACTCTACTACATAATAATCATAGTCATTTTATTCTATTCCAGTACAGAATTTTCACCAGAAAATTGCTCTTTTCCTAAATTTTTAAAAACTCCAAAAACATTTTTTTTTTAATTTTATACAAATTCATCAATTATGAAGCGTATTTTAATATGGTTTTAGAGACTCAATTCGAAAAAATATAAAAGTGCTAATTTTTGTGGTAGTTTTGACCCCCAAACAAAGCGTGCTGCAAAACTCCCCACTTTCCCTTATAAAATTTTTTGCGTCATAAACAGCCATGACGATTGGTTATTGGGCGAAAAAATTATGGAGTTAAGGTGTGTAGTGTTAGTGTGATTACATGTTTAAAAAAGAATGTTGAAACGAATATTGAATTTTTTTCATAAAAAAAATTAGAAACGGACAGACGTACAAAATGTGACAGATGGACATAGCTGCCATAAATCGGTTGAAAACTTGAAGTGATGGGATGAAACGGAATTGGAATTCAGCGAACTCGAGAGTAGGTAGTGGTAGAAATTCTTAAATATTAATATGATAACGACTTATTTTTTAAATGGTTGTGCAAATATCGATATATATTTTTAATACTGATATATCAATAGATATAGTTTCAAATTTTTTATTGTATCACCTTACTCAAAGTACATTAATTGTAGAGATTTTTCTATACGTTGAATTAAAATGTACTTTAACATATATATAAATATTTGACTTCTTAAAAAAATAGTAATAAAATTTTGGGGTTTTACTAGTTTTTTGTTGTTTTCTTTTTATTGATATTGTGCTTCAATATATACCTATATATATATATATATATGTGCTTCAATACACATATTCGAAAATTGGCCATATATATATATATATATATATAGGTATATATGTATATATATGGTTTATATATTACATAATATAAATATATATATATGTTTATACACAGAAGGGATTAGTCAAGCCACTTTTCAGGATCGAAGCAATTAAGCCGGTAAAAACTCCAGACTAAGATAGTATCAATCGTAGGACTGTCAAGGCTCTGTCTATTTGGAAGTCCTTTTTTAAATGAAGTTTTTTGCAATGGTACTTAAGCCTGGAAAGCCGGAAGGCAATGTGGATTCTTATTAACCTATTAGCATGTTGCCTATCTTAACGAGCGTAAATTTTCCTTATTTCCAGACTCCAGATCAGGCGTTTGAACGTGTGTGGCTTGAGGGTTTTACGCGGATAACGGAGCGAAATACAGTGTACTCTTTTTTCTTTAAGTCCTTCCTTTGTGGAAGTTATTATACCCTGTACCCAAAGGGTAAAAGGGTATATTAAGTTTGTGCCAATGTATGCAACAGGCAGAAGGAGGCAAGATGGACCCTATAAAGTATATATATTCTTGATCAGCATTGGAAAGGGAGTCAAACTAGCTATGTCTGTCTGTCTGTCCGTCCGTCTGTCTGTCATGCTGTCTGCCGTATGAGAGAGATTATCTCGGAGACTATAAGAGATAGGGCCATCATATTTGAAACTTTGACTCTTCTAAGCCGTCAAGTGTTCACTTGCAAACGGTTTTGCTCTAGACCCATTTTAAAGGGTACCCCCCATACAAATGTACCCCAAAATTTTGGGTTTTGCATAAATACGTCATTGTTTTTTATTCAAGGAAGTTCAAATTTGGTATAAATTATGTCTATGACAGTCCCAATAAAATATCCAAATATGGGTAGGACCAACAAATATTTAGGTTTAGCCCCAATACAAATGTACCCCAAAATGTTGGGTTTTTGCATAAAAACGTCATTGTTTTTAAATTCTAGGAAGTTCAAATTTAGCATAAATTATGTCTATGATAGTCCCAATTAAATATCCCAATATGGGTAGGACCAACCAAATTTTAGGTATAGCCCGCATACAAAGATATACCCGATTTTATAAATTTTTGTATTAAAATTCAATTCAATGAGGTATGGTAGTAAGATACAACTTAACTTAAGGCACATAAAGATTGGGTACAGGGTACCTTGCAGTCGAGCATACTCTACTTCAGCGTTCTTTCTCGTTTTAAGTATCAGTTAACATCGCAAAATATCTGAGTACAATGTTGTGCAACAGTAACTGTAAATTTACAAAACAATTATTATGCCATCATGGTGTGATAGGACACAACTTCGAAAACTCATATTGAACGTGTACAAAAATTGCAGAATAAAACTTTACGCTATATATGTAATCCTCCGTGGTTTCTTCATAGCAACGACTTGAACATTCACATTGTTTGATGAAAAAGCCGACACACTCTTAAACACAATGATCGCCACCACCTCAACACGTTGGCCACCGCTCTTGCCATCAAAACTACCAGAAGGCGTGAAGGGCAACATCATTATGAACTTCCTGCACTGCAGAACTAATATAAAGTAGTTCTTTTTTTTTTACGTAGTAAATTTAAAATTTTGTTCCTGTCAATATTAACTTTCTCTTTTATGTTTCTTAAACTGAATATTTAACGCAATAGTCCGGTGAATATAGACATTTTAGTTTATTGCAAACAAAGTAAAAGTCACACATTTTTTCGAGCTATAAAATAGCACAAATAACCTAAATGGTAGACGCTAAAAACAGTGGAGTAGTCCTACAGGGAAAACCACGGTTAAAAAACCATCCGAATACACTACCTCACAGGTGGCATGGAAATGTGTGCATATCGTGTATCATGTGACTCTTAGAATCGAGATATCTCAGGAATGGTAGCTCTTAGGAAAAAAAATCATTAAGACCATTTTTGTAGAGAATTCCAAGGTCTACAACTTGGCTGGTTGGTTTTTGTTTTATAAAACTTACCGTTTTCGAGAAAAGTCCAAAAAACATGAAATTTTGACCTTTGACCACGAATAACTTTTGAAGCACACATAGGATCGATGGGGATTTTTAAAGCTTTATTTGTAATGGTAAACCCAAGCTCTCCACCAATTTTCCGGGAATTATTGTTATTTGACCAACATTTGTATGTCTCAAATTGACCGGACTACAATCTATACTAATATTGTTAAGAGGAAAAGTTTGTATGTTTGTTTGTTTATAGGAGGTAATCTTCAAAACTACTCATTCGATTTAATAAATGTATTTAGTGTATGGATTGAATGAGTTTCATAGTATTATAAAATGTTCAATACAACGTTAGTAAGGATTTCTAAAAAGATTTGTGAATTAATTTTTGGTTTTGCAAATGATGTTCTTATTTATTAATCATTAGTGCTCTATCGGAATAAAATACATTTGATAAGTTTTAAAAAATAAAACGACTCATTTTGGAATGTAGGTTTTCTTTATTTAGGTTTTTTACTCGATCAGTTTTTCAGTAAAATTGAAATGGCTGTACTAATGAAATATTTCATGAGCACTGTGCAAGCATTATACCAAAATATAAAAGAGGTCCTTTCCGTTTCGATTCAATTTTTGCATACCTTGTTAGGCAATTTTTGAGGATAATTTTTATAAAAAGTTTTCGACATAAAGTTGAATGGACACCAAAAGTACTCTTATACCATTAAATAAATAATAAAAAGTTGTTCAAAAAAAATTTTACTGAAAGGTAAAGTAATTACTTAAGTGTAATTTGCCATTTTTACGAGTCTCTTATATATAATTTTGAGATTAGAACATTTACAAAGGGTTTGAAATTTTGAGTATCTCAAATCCCTTGGATTATGGAATAATTCTGAGCAGGAATTCATATTCGGCGAGATAAAATCGTTTGGATGCACTATTCTCAGTCCCCGGTTCCGGTCTTTCGTCAAATTTAACCGGTCTGTTTAATCAAAGTTTCAAGTTACCATTTCGGCTGTATCAAAAAAAAGTTCGAAATATTGTTTGGTCTTGCCTACCTGACACGCATAAACTTGCTAAATTTCAAAAACATAACTCATAAACATTTTTAAAACAAAATATTGCAGCTCTTTTACGTTAAAATCTGCATTTCAAAACTCATGTCTTGTGAACTAATAATAATAATGTTTCATCACGCTTGCTCTCAACGTGTTTAAACCTGCAAAATATTTTATCGATAAATAAAAGTAAAAAAAAACAACTAACGAACAAACAAATTAATTAACTTTGAGAATGGTGATTAATTAAAAAGTTTGCAAACTATACACATTGAATCAAATCGGCGCTTCATGCGCAACTTGTTTGGGACTATCCCATAGTCACTTCTATCTACACACATTGAACTCACATATTTAGAATATATCGATATTTACCTAAACATGTAAGAAAATATTCAGAGACCGATATTGAAAAATTATCGATATCATATCGATTTTGCAATATTCAATCAATATCAAGCACACTCCAATATATTGTTCGTTCTCGTTTAATTTGTCGTAATTAAATAAAATATCTTATCTTACTCACGAGTACATACATAGAATAAGCCTTAGCCATTTCCGATTGGTACAACTTTCTTTTTTCATTTCTTTTCAAAAATTGCACAAATTTAAAACCAACTGTCTAAATACAATTAGTAAACTAAATAAGTAGTACTAACATAACATGGTAATTATTTTGATAATAAGGCACATTGTAAACGAAACATCTTTATGCAAGAAGTCCTTTATTTTAAATATTTACCACAAAGATAATGATACATAATAGTGCTGCCATTGTAGATAATTGTAAAAGACATTTGGAATTGGTTATTCCCATTTTATACTCCATATCAATATCCAAAAGCAGGTCGTGATTCCTAGTGTAAAACTGATGTATGTCGCTTATCTAAAAATAATTTAAGAAATACATATATTAAAAAGAGTATAGATCATAAACTTTAAATTAAATTTTGTACCAAGCGCTGAAACACAAAAACAAAAAAAGAAAGATCGCAAAAGTCAATTATGACCGACTCCAAGACACTTAATTTTAATAAACCTTACTTTATTGCATTAAATTTTTATACAAACAAATTCAATGGTCTTCAAATCTTTTCAGCACAAATATGTTTTCTTCCACAAATTATCAATCACCACCCAAATCCAGCTTTTTATATGATTCTTCACTAGAGTATTTGATCATATGTGTTTGCATATGGCATAGATCGATTACAATCAGAGTAGCAGCTTGTCGAAATAAATAAATATGATACAGTAGCCCGGACTGTTTCAGTCCATATATAGCTTTTCGAAGCTTCAAAACTTTGTTTGGCTGGCTGGCATCTACGAACTTCTAAGGCTACTGCATAAACACGTCTTAATGAAGCTTGGCATTCAAATAAGCGTTCAAAATATCAACCTGATTTATACACAGCTGTTTCTCTGCGGATATCCTTATCGTTTATTAACGAATTACTTGGCTACAAGTCGACATTTAAATCTGTCAATCTCTGCTTGATGCAGAAACCTATCGTACTTTGAACTAATCGCGTTTTGTCCTGGTGGCAAATCGACTTACGACAACGTATAATTTGCAAGTATCGTGTCGAATTCAATTTTTATTGACATTTTCCGCAATGCCATTTTGTTGAACCTGTTCAAAAAACTTATGAATTCATGGTTTACAAACTCTTTATCTTAACCTTTTTCTGGGTTTGCAATTCAACATAACTCTTATACAATTTGAACTTTTTGAACACTTCACTTTTAGAGCGCATAAGATAGACAAATATTTTTCTCGAGTAATCGTCAATAAACGTAACAAAATATCGATTACCTGTCAACGTTTTCGAATTCATCGGACGACACGCATCCGTATGCACTCATTCCAAAACACATTTTGTTACTCGTTTCGCTTTCTGTGTGAAAGAATTGCACATATTGGCTTTGCTATATGTGTCACATTTTATTTCACTTGGCATAATTTTCTACTTATGGGTTGCACCATGATACAATTACTAAAGGTAGTAGCAAGCGGTCAACATCGACGATATTGTAAAACGTATAAGTAAGAAAGAGATGGCAGATTTTCTCTATTTACTCAATTTCGTATGTAGTTTTTCAAGTGTGAAGAAGATAGAATATTTTTTGTTTTACTCTTTGGTGTTGTTTCTTATAATAAGAATAGCAAAGAACAAGGAAAAAACGTTAACTTCGGTGGAACCGAAGCTGAAATACCCGTTACACAACACTTTTAATAGTTTATATGTTCACCAAGTGCTTAGATTAAATTTCACGATGAATTTGGTCAAACTTTGTATGGAGGCTTTATGTTATATTTGCCCGATCCTTACCATATCGAAAGTGTTCACTTAGGTGGACATTGAAATTGATTTTACCAAATTTAATTGAATTTATTCAGAAATAATTAATGTTTTCATAAAAAAAACTCGAAAATGGGCGGTAAGTTTGGCCGTGGCGCCTTAGATTTGACATTGGATGACATAAAAAGTGTTCTTACCCTATTTGCATTAAATATATTCAAAAAAATACGTATTTTCATACAAAAAATCGAAAAAAGTTGTAAGTTTGTATATCTGAAAATGGGCGTGGCAACATTCTTTTGATATTGGATGCCATTAGAAGTATATTTACCCTACATTGTAGTAAAAGCATTCATAAATAATAACTATTTTCATTCAAAAAGTCGAAAAAAAGTGGTAAGTTTGTATGGGGGCTATATCTAAAAATGGGCGTGGCACCTTGGTTCTGACATACAAACTGCCTAGGAGCAAAAAAGGTCAATATCTTTAAAACTTTCCAAATAACACTCATCGCAACAGACAGACAGACGGACAGCAGATGGACATGGCTAAATCGATTCGTCTCATCGAGCTGATCAATAATATATACACTTTATGGGGTCTCCGATGTCTCCTTCAATGCGTTGCAACCTTTCGGACAAACTGAATATACCCGTTTACACTTTGTGTAGCGGGTATAAAAACGCATTTAGATTTATTTGTTTGGATTTTTAATCTTCGATGGAAAAATAATTGTATGTTATTTATGTTATGTTATTGCATGAGCAAAATAATATTTATTTAATATGTACATAGCTCGCAAATAACTATTGACCGTTTCTCGTTGTCTGCAAATAAAAGTCTTTCACTCATACTTTGAGAAAAGACTCAGAGAGCAACCGATTAAAACGGTTGCTCGCCGAGTTCGTTCGCGCTCGGCGAACAACCGTTTAATTTGTTCTCTTTTGCTCTGGTTGTTCCTCGACCGTTTGGTTGAGTGAAATGAAAATAAGTCTTTTGGGTATGTATGCGAGTAAACGTATTATTTGCGATCGTGAATTGAGTTGTGCGGTTTATTGAATTATATTTTGTGCAAAATGAAGGGAGCTAAATAGTGCATACATTTTTTAAATACAATACACAAGAAAATAAGTCACTTTGTAATGTGTGTGGTTAAAAATTGTCATGCACTTATGCTACAAATTTAAAACGACATTTGACTACAAAACATGCTGAAATTTTTAAGGCATGAGACAATAACAAGGACATCGAAATCAAACAATGTGAAAAAAATAGAAAAGTGACATATCACACGAGTGAAAATTCCATTATTTCTTCAAAAATAAAAATTGTCACCACGGATGGAAAACCATTTCTGTTCCTCGACAGTGAAGGGTTCAGGGAAATAATGGATCCCATTTACAACTCACTTGGCATGAACCCAATAAAATCACGAAATGTAATGAATTTTGAGTCTGTAAAAGAGCAGTTTATCAAAGACAACATAAGGGCTCTAGTAAAGGGAAAGCTGGTGTCGCTCAAAATCGATGTTGCCACTAGAATGGATAAAGCCATTCTAGGTGACAATTTGCAAATAATCCACGTTAGCCTATATAAAACTGAGATCGTCGTAAAAACATTGTAAAACAATAAAAAGAAAAACTTGTTGAAATCGTAGACGGAATAAATCTGGATCAAATCTTCAGGTAAAAATTTAATTACGTGCAATTTTTAATATATATATATATACATATATATATTATTAGTAAAGATTTTAACATTTATACACACAGCATAACATCTGATAACGGAAGAAAGTTTAATCATGGTTAAAGCCGTTGAAGTTTTGAATGTCTTTTTGACGATGACACGGAAGGCGAAAATGTTATGAAGGAACTGGACTCCATTGAATTATCAAATATTCATCTTGTGAGTTGCGCAGCGCACACTCTGCAATTGTGCGTATTTGATGTCAATAAGGTCGACGAGATCAACAGACAAAGTTAGTTATCCCGACGTAAAAGCAAACTTGAGAAAATTCAATGATTGATGCGCTTATCAGAAAAAATTCTAGGTAAGTTTTTTCTTATATATTTTAAAAAAAAAAAAATTTGTAGCTGACATATATATAAATATATATAAATATATATATATATATATATATATATATATATATGCGCAGACGTTTCTTAATCGAGCACAAAAAAAAAATACATTCGCTCGATGTTGTCACAAGATGGAATTCGACCCATTTAATGATGACAAAATTATTCGAGTTGAACAAATTTTTGTGTTGACATCGATTGGGATTGGATGGAGACATACATTGATGCGTTCAAGGAGACGAATGAGGCTACCCTAAAACTACAGGAGAAACATTTAGTTTTTAGTGAGTTCTTTATTATATTGAAAGAGAAATGCTAAATTTATTCTCGCTTTATTATTTATGGTACATGCGACACAAAATATTCCAGCGGTTGAAATTTACGTTTATGAAGAGCAATTGGAGTCCTCATTCTCTTCAATATTTTCAACCGTATCCTCATCCGAAGAGAAGTCGCTGTTTTCGGCATATTTGGATGACGTTGTCAGACGGTGTCAGAAACCAAAGAAGAGCCTGTTTCACAACTTGGTAAAATTTATGCTGACGTCGAAACGTTTGCCATTAAATGCCAATATATTGGAATTTTTCAATGAAGTGAAGCTAAAATTGCAACACTTGAGTGCACTCGCACAGGTTTCAGCTTTACATTTTATTTTAAATGAAAGAGGAAGTCCGTTAAGCGCAGAAAACCTTATCGCTTTATTAGTTATTAAGCTCAACTCATAATAAACAATAAATATATATGTATGCATATTATGTATAATACTACATAAAAATAAAACAGCAAAAAATATTTGTAAATAAATTAAAATTTTTGTTTAAAAAAATGAAAGCAGCGCGTCACACGAATAGCTCAACTCAATGCGCTCATGAGAAAAACAAAAACAAGAAGTTTTTTAAAAATTTTTATTTTTTTTTTTTTTATTTTTTATAATAATTTTATATTTTTTTTTAAAAAAACCAAAAAACCCACCCCCAAAAAATGGCTGCCAAAATTTTTTCTTAAGAACCGTTTAGGAGATATCTTCTTTTTTCAGTTATCACTAAAATCTCAAGAATGGATAAATTTATTAAGCTGAACTTTTCATGGGTTGGAAGATATTTTCTTCCTCTACACGACGATATAAATATAAGTGGCACTACTGCCGATTGTCGGCCTTGGCACCACATAAGATTCGGCACCAGCGGTTGTAATCCAGTGCCTCATTATACCATCTTGGGATACCGATCCTGCGGATGTCATCTATGACCTGGTCCTGCCAGTGCAGCGGCGGACGTCCTCTCTACCGCGCCCCTCCGATTTGTTTCACGTTTTGCTCCCAAACTTTTCTTGCTGGAGCTTCTGTGTCCATCCGACACAGGTGACCAGCCCAGGATGTTTCTGACTATGTCGATGTCAGCATATAGCTCGTACAGCTCATCGTTTGTGCGCATACGGATGTCATTTTCCATGCTTCTGAGCCATACATAAGGACCGGCCTTATCAGCATCTTGTAGAGTTTAATCTTTGTTTTTCTGGACAGCACTCTACTTCGCATATGCTTGCCGAGACCAAAATAGCTACGGCTCGCAAGAGTGATTCTTCGTTTAATCTCCTGACTGATGATGTTGATTGTTTACATCTGAGCCCAAATAGATGAAGTTTTCTACAGCCTCAAAGCTGAAGTTCCCTGTACTCAAAGACCGTCTGCGACGTGCAGATTGCCTGCGAGTGGATACCAAGTACTTCGTCTTGTTCTCGTTGACCGTCAGTCCCATAGGACGACATTCTTTTTCGATGTCTGAGAGCGCGCCGGTGATCGCTCGAGTATTTTTGCCGATAATGTCTATGTCGTCGGCATATGCGAGCAGCATGGTTTCTTTATAGAAAATATTGACCGTCCGGTCGACGTTTGGGCACTGCATCAGGATGTACTCCAATAGGAGGTTGAAAAAGTCGCACGACAACGCATCACCCTGTCTGAAGCCTCTCTTGGTGTCAAAGGGGTCGGAGAGATCCTTGCCGACACTGACAACGCTTTGAGTGTTTTCCAGCGTCATCATACAGTGGCGAACAATTTTCAAGGGATTTTAAGATCAGTCAATGGTTTAAAAAACTTTGATCTGATTGGCGTGTCGAAAGCGGCTTTGAAATCGACGAATAGGTGGTGTGTGTCGATTTGCTTCTCTTTGGTTTTTTCCAGGATCTGTCGCAGCGTAAATATGGAGTCGCTGGTTGACTTCTTTGTTCTAAAACCGCACTGGTACTGTCCAACTATACGTCCTACGTACGGTTTCAGTCTATTAAATATTACGCCAGATAGTATATTGTATGCGATAGAGAGGAGACTTATTCCGCGATAGTTTGCGCAGACTGCAGGGTCTCCTTTCTTAAAGACTGGGCACAGAACACTTAGGTTCCAGTCATCAGGCATACGCTCACCAGACCATATTTTGCACAAGAGTAGATGCATACATCCAATCAACTCGTCGCCGACGGTCTTAAATAACTCTGCGGGTAATTCGTCTGCGCCTGCCGCTTTGTTATTTTTAAGTCTTTGTATGACTTCTACGACCTCGTCATAGTCTGGTGGCTCCACAGGAATCCCATCATCGGCCGGAGGACCCAGATTTTCATCATCTTCACCAGCGTTATTGTTCCCATCATCGCCACCAAGTAGAGTAGAGATGTGGGACCTCCATAGCCTTAGTGATTCCTTGACATCTGTTACCATGTTTCATTGTTTATCCTTGCAGATCGAAGCTCCTTGATTATGACCATCGGTCATACGTTTGATTTTTGAAAAAAACCACGGTCCACGTTTCTGCTACCCATCATCTCAATCTCCTCCACTTCACGCCTTTCCAGTACTCGTATCTTCCTTCTGATCAGACGTTTTTCCTCTCTCCGTTTCTCCCTATATCGCTCAACAGCAGCTCGTGTTGCTCCCGCCTGAAGAGTTCTTTGTCGTGCCATATTCTTCTCTGCAGTAGCGACGCGACATTCCTCATCGTACCATGTCTGCCTTCGAGGATAAGTAAACCAAATAACCACTTTGGTTGCCGTGGCTAATGAGTTTGAGATACGCTTCCACTGATCGTTTATACAGTCGGAGGCCGGGGGATTCTCTCGAGTAGATTTGAGACCCTTGTTGAGAAGGCAGCGGCAGTCTGCTTGGCGTGCGCTGTGCTGAGTCTAGTACGTAACTTGGCTAGGACAAGGTAGTGGTCTAAGTCGATGTTAATACCTCTGTACGCTCGTACATTAAGCACGCTAGAAGAGTGCCTGGCATCAATTACCACGTGATATATTTGGGTGCGGATACTTACGTCCTTGTGGATCGAATGCTTCTGCCCGCAGCAAAGTCGATTAGCCTTTCTCCATGGCTGTTGGTGGTGTCATGAAGGCTGAATTTACCGATGGTTGGGCGAAAGATTTCTTCTCTCAATTTACCTTGAAACCACTGATAACAATTTTGATGTCATGCTTAGGACAGCGGTCGTAGAGGCTTTCCACGCACTCATAGAATTCATCTTTCTCCATCTCAACTTTAACCTTTGTCGGGGCGTGTACACATATAAGGCTAATGTTGAAAACTTTAGCTCTGATGCGTATCGAGGCGAGACGTTCATCTACAGCTGTAAACCTGGGGACGAGTCTGCGTAGTTTACTACCAACCACGAAGCCACATCCGAATATGTGTTGCCTCTCATGACCACTGTAGTAGATGTCACAGGTTGCTAAGTTTATGCAACCATGGCCAGTCCATCGCATTTCCTGGATAGCAGTGATGTCTGCTCTGAAGTTGTTAAGAGTGGTAGTAAGTTCTTCTATTGCACCATCCCTGTTAAGGGTTCGGACGTTCCAGGTGCACATACGTATGTCGTGATCCTTGTATCGTTTTCGGGGATCGTCTTTTTTATATGCTCTAACGGTAGTTGGGGCCTCCAGAATCCTTGCCCCTGCCGCGGAATTATCCACGGGTGGATTATCACATCTGTGGCTGCCACCTGGAGTATTTTCGTTTATACTAGCCATCATTGCATTTGGTACACTTTGTTCTGTGTGTGTCTCACGGGTTCTATGATTTTACGTCGTTGTAAACCACTCCACCGACCAACCTCACATCGAGGATTCGCTCTTTAGACGACTCTTACGTCAAGCTGAGCCTGCTGTGGTAATATTCTTGACCGCCCGCTCACCACACGACGATATGCTATTCGTAAAAATTGAATGAAGTGAAACACAGGAAAAATTGTATTTTTTATGCTTTTTTGAAAAATATAAATTTTTTATCAAAATTTCGCAGGAGATAAAAAATATCTTTATTTATTTTTAAAATTTGTAAATTAAGGCAATTTCATTGCAAAAATATGAAGCCTACAAGACATATTGTATTTATTCCGATACAAATTGTATTTTTTATTATTGCTTTAGAGGATATTTATACTGCTACCTAGAGAGGTATATTGTACACCCTTACTGGCTAGATTACTGATTCTTGCCCAAGTCTTTGTCATTTTTATAGATTCGGTTTTCCTCCTAGGGTGTTACTGGCATCCTATTCTGGCGTGCACAATAAATAGGTCTTTCCGTCACAAAATCACAATCACACCCTATGTCCTAAGTCTACAGGGTCCTATCATGATCCTTAGCTGGGTTTGTCCAGCTTAACTAATGCTTTGGTAACCTTAGAGTTGAATCCCCCTATTAATAATTTGGCCTGTCGCAAGCCCTGCCTTAAAAACCAGTGTTCATCCCTGGCTCGTTTCCTATCATTACGTATTGTCTCATTAAGTGTGTATGGCTCCCAATGGGACAATAAGTTATATATGTGTATGTTTTTTATATTTGTTAAGCGTTTTTAGCGTAACCATACATTTGACACTGTTAACGCTGATATAAAACTTGAATAAATATTATATAGCACATATTATGTATTTGTCTAATTTTACTTTAGGCGCTATAACTTCCACATTTTTTATCCGATTTGGACACTTGTAGGCTTCATATTTTCGCAATGAAATTGTCTTAATTTACAAATTTTAAAAATAAATAAAAATAGTTTTTATCTCCTGCAAAATTGGGATTAAAAATTAACATTTTTAAAAAAAGCATGAAAAATACAATTTTTTCTGTGTTTCGACGCTTGGTACACAAAAAGTATTCATTCGATTTTTACAAATAGCATATCGTCGTGTAGAGGAAGAAAATATCTTCCAACCCATGAAAAGTTCAGCTTTATAAATTTGTCCATTCTTGAGATTTTTAGTAATAACTGAAAAAAGTCCACAAAAAACGGTTTTTTAAAGATATCTCCTAAACGGTTCTTAAGAAAACATTTTGGTGGCCATTTTTGAAATCTACGCCCCAATTTTTAAATGTTTTTATATTTTCTTAACAAAAAAACCACTATTTCATATAATAAAATCTACGCCCCAAAATACATGGAAATAGGTGGGTTAGAACGAATTCCATGGAATGTTGCCAATATTTGTAAACTAGTGTTATTTATTTAATATTACTATTTAATACTATACAATAACTTAAATACATAAAAAGATAAGAAAAAAAAAAAAAAAACAAAAAACAAAATTGTAAAAAAAAAAAATAAAATAAAAACAAGGAAAAACGTTAACTTCGGTGGAACCAAAGCTGAAATACCCGTTACACAACACTTTTAATAGTTTATATGTTAACCAGGTGCTTAGATTAAATATCACGATGAATTTGGTCAAACTTGCATGGAGGCTTTATGTTATATTAGCCCGATCCTTACCACATCGATAGTGTACACTTAGGTGGAGATTGGCATTGATTTTACCAAATTTTAATTGGATTCATTTAGAAATATTATATGTTTTCATACAAACATATTATATTACCTAAAATTTGACATTGGATTTGACATTGGAAGACGTAAAAGTGTTCTTACCCTATTTGGAGTGAATATGATCATAAAGAATACATATTTTCATACAAAAAATTGAAAAAGTGGTAAGTTTGTATGGGCGCTATATCTAAAAATAGGCGTGGCACCTTGATTCTGACATACAAACTAACTAGGAGCACAAAAAGCTTAAGTTTCAAATTTCAGGTCAATATCTTTAAAACTTTCCGAGTAACAGCCATCGCAACAGACAGACGGTCAGACAGACAGACGGACATGGCTAAATCGATTTGTCTCATCGAGCTGATCAATAATATATATACTTTATGGGGTCTCCGATGCCTCCTTCAATGCGTTGCAAACTTTCGGACAAACTGAATATACCCGTGTACAGTATGTGTAACGGGTATAAAAAAAAAACACTTCCTACGACCTACCACTTCGACAAACACAGCACGACCAAACTATCGACGGAAGCTGAGAGAAAAATTTTCTCTTTATATTACCTGTAGTAATTGTATCATGGGTTGCACAAGACATTTTTTAATTATTTCTTTTAAACTTTGAAAATTCAAATGGCCAAGCCTGTTGTGACATTTAACAGTCGCCGACAATTTACTCATAGCATGCAACTTATTTGCATGCAAATTATCAGTATATACGTATAGAAATTATCTAAAAGCTTTACTTGATTTTGTATCGACTTTATGGTCACGCATTTGTTGCTAAAATTAACAAAACACCCTTTTTGTGCTACCTTGCTAACCGATATAAAATTCTTTTTTAACGAAGGTATGTATGTGTAGGTACATATAAACATCATTTAGCTTTATGTTCATACACTTTGTTTTGAGCTTAACGAACCAATACCGGCTGCCGTAACGAACTTTTCAGCAGCCAACAAGACTTTGTCTTTTTTCTTAATGTATGAACTAAACATATTCTTTTCACAACACATGTAAGAAGTTGCACCACTCTCTATATACCATGCATTTTTGAGCGTCTCTTTTACGCTGCTCAGTGAAGAATTTTAATGTTCTCCTTTAACATATTTTTCATTCTCTCTTTTCAACTTTCACTTGATTGCTCGGTGCTTATAAGCCTTTCGGTCGTGCGCCTGTCGTTCGAATGACTTTCGTTCGTTTGCTGTTCGAACATGTGTCTTTTTCTGAGCACTGCTGAAATGTCATACACCATTTTGTGCATTTATTGCTTGATTTGCAATTTCTCGATCGTTTACGTCGTGTGCCTTCTTCTAGAAGTTTCAATTTTGTCGTATCAAATGGCTGGATCGTGTCTCTATAGCAATGATAATATAATCCCATTCGTTGGGTAAACTCGACAATAAAATTATTACTTTGAGCTCTTCATTTTCTTCAATTTCTAGCTCAGTTAAGTTTTCAATTTATTTACAAACAAATTTATGTATGTAGCCACAGCGTCACACATTTGACTACGCAATAACTGTTGATACAACTGCTCTTTCCGTATTGAACTTAACGGCATATGAATTTCGCGCAACCTTTACCTTGACTCTACTGCCCTTTGCATTTAACACAATTCATGCAAGCGCCATTTGACCAATTGTACCCCACTGTACGAATTTTGCAGCATCTCATTCATTTTTGAAGAATTTTCCACAAACATTCCATAAGTGTGCAGTTATTAATCACTGCGCATCGATATGCACCAGATGCACACTGGGCGAGTTAGCCGATTTAGCGTAACTAAATGAAATTTTTCAGTGTTTTAAAAAAACATAAATGATTTTTCCAACCGATAGCTAAAACATTATTTATTATGTCGATAATAACATAAATGTTAATTTCAACGTACCCGATCAGCTGTTAGCTAACAAACGTACAGTATGTTAACATAGCTGTTAAAAAATAAAAATTGTGAGGAAATTTGCAGTTGCTTAAAATTTTATACATTTTTCTAAAGTTTAAAGTATGTAGTATACTTAACAAATGTGTTTGCGACCTGTGCATACATATGTGTTGTTGTATTTATATGTGGTAAAGCTATCCATAATAGAAACTATATTTTTGTAACTTCTTTAGATTAAAACTTAGTAAGATTCCACTTGATTCGCGCCAATTGTTTTTGTTTGTTCTCGTTCTGCACTAAGCAGCACTGGCTGCTGCACTGGCTGCAGCACTGGCTGCTGCACTGGCTGCTGCAGCACTGGCTGCTGCACTGCCTGCAGCACTGCCTGCAGCACTGGCTGCTGCACTGGCTGCAGCACTGGCTGCTGCACTGGCTGCAGCACTGGCTGCAGCACTGGCTGCTGCACTGGCTGCAGCACTGGCTGCTGCACTGGCTGCAGCACTGGCTGCTGCACTGGCTGCAGCACTGGCTGCTGCACTGGCTGCAGCACTGGCTGCTGCACTGGCTGCTGCACTGGCTGCAGCACTGGCTGCAGCACTGGCTGCAGCACTGGCTGCAGCAATATGCATCCGTTCATAACATTCTACATTTTAGGCACCATGTCGGTCTGCAAACGTACACTTTTTAACACATGGCGCAAAAAACAAGATTCTTCGTCGAAAGTTTCAACAGTAAAGAATTTTTCTTTTCAAATATTTTAGATAAATCTAAATATACTGAAGATGAGTGTAATGGTATAGTCAAAATATTAAAACTTTTTTCCATAAAATTGTGCCACAAATGGCAAGAATGCCATAGGAGTTTGCAACGGTTTGAACAAAAAAATTAAATTGGGTTGGACGAGAACTAACCTATTCCAAAACGATCTGGACTAAAGCAGAAAAACATGTCTGATTTCCATGAAAAATATAAATGCAACAAAGTTTCTGGATTGGTTGCGGAGAACACATTTGAAGAGCTTCTGAGAGCTACTCATTTTCTTGAACAAATCTGGAAAAGGAAGTGTATCCCAAATAGTTTCAATTGTAGGCGCAAATCCGGATGTATCGAAAAAGATTACCAAAAATCTTCTATCAGAGCAAAGTATTAAAAATATACTCCAGACAAAGCGTTGAACATTGGAAGGGACTTCACCAAAAATTCATATAAAAATGCAAGCTGGTGCAAAAGCGAAAAGTGTTAATATACATATATCCAACATATGTTTTATGCTTCGCTAAGAAAAGTTGTTATCCTTATAAAGTCATAATCAATGAATATTGTGCCGAAACTTGTTTTGGCTCACAAGGTGAAAACTCGAAATTTGAAGACAAAGAAGCAGACTCCAGCTCTGACTCAGACTAATTTATTTAATATTATGTTTGTCTAAAAAGTAAATATATTTTTTTGTTTTTTTGATTTTGTATATAAAAATTTAAAAAAATTGAATTGCTTATAAAACTTCTTTATGAGACCATAAATTTCGTTACCTCAAACCAGTAGTTTTTTAATGTCTTCGGTGTTTAATATCCGATCGAGTTGTCATTTTCAGCATCGTTATATTGTTTGTGTGCCAAAAATCAAGGCTGTATCTCTAAAATTGTAAAAGTTTGTCGATATCTAACAGGTACCCGCGGTTTTGCTAGCGTTTTTTTTTTTCTTCTCTTTGGTGGCTAAATATAAATTGTTCAAAAAATCTGGGTTCAAATTTTGGAAATCCTCTAAACACGAGTAACCAACATTCAAATGCGCCCAGTTTCAAGTCTCTACGTCTATTCAATCCAAGTGTATGACTTTTTTTAAGGCTCCCATCAGGCCCCGGGTCAAAATTTTCTAAAATTCCGTCTAAGTGCTCACCTGTAATAAATAAAAATTTGGTCAAAAAATCTATATTGGGTCCACATATGGGTCCCAGGTCCAAATTCCGGTAATCCCTTGAACACCTTGAACCTAAAAATGTTTTTAAACATCTTTCAAATAAGCCCGTAAGTCTCTACTCTAAGTCTATTCACTCCAAAGATATGGCTTTTCGGTTTCAAGGCCCCATTGGATCCAAATTTCCAATTTTTTCTTCGACCACATATTAGTTTTAGCGTTGTTAATGCACAGCTATTCATTTGTATATATATAGATTATCGATTATCTCGGTTATGGTCTATCGAAACGCCCACCGAACTTGATCTGCCTAAAACACATTCTAACTTAAATCCCGAATTTGGTTTTTCTAGCTCTTATTGTCTTTAAGTTATTACTTTTTTTACGCATGGATGGCCATTTCGTCCAGTATGAGACTTCATAATTTTCTTCATACAATTTTTTTTTTTTGCGACCGACGAGTTCATTTTTGACTTTCCTTATTTAACACTTGAGTCTTTTCCTTAGCTCGAAATTGTTTATTTATTTAAAGTCTAGAGCTCTGGGTTTGTAAGCTATTGTTGGCATTTGGCACGGACCAATGTCTATCAGGAGTAGCAGCTTGATGAAATAAATAAATAAATACGCGTAGCGATCCTTCTTATACGATGGCTTTATTAGAACTGAATTTCTGTTCTTTTGTTTTTTAGACAAGACAGTTTTACTTCTAATCGGCTGTGATTTCTTCAGTTTAATCTAGAAGTTATTGTATAACTTTTTCTGCATTCATTCTCTTATCTCTGACCACATACAAAATATTCTCAATAAGCTTACTAACCGCAATAAAATAAATAGATTTTATCGATTTGCACTGTAGACAACTTGTCCAAGGCTTAAACAATTTCCGAAAATTGTATAGAAAATCTTCTGATAGCCTTGTACTTTTCTGAGCATTTTGCCAAAGTCATGTCTGATATTTTAGAAGCATATTTCCTACGCGTTGGTAATTCACGGAAAAAGTTTACCAAATATTTTTATGGTCCAGCATTTCTTATTTCTGGAACTGCGTTTTCATCTTTTACAACAAGATTCAGCTTGTGGCTAGAGAAATGGAAATATTGTAGCTGAGTGATATTTTTTGAAGTGGAACTTCTTAGGCGGCGATAGGCAAAAATTAATAGTAAAATTTTTATATCTTACGTCGTGTCTCATTTTACGTGTAAAATTTTACGTGTAACATTTTACGTGTAACATTTAACGAGTAACATTTTACGTTTATCGTTTTACATGTAACGTTTAAGTAGTCACAAGGATTTCTTATGCATGAGAATAAATATATTTGAGTGAATGTTTTTTAATATTTGATAAGAAATTTTATTATTTGGTTTTATATGAATGTCCATAAGGGTGGTCCAAAATAATGTTTATGCATTTTGTGAATTTTGAAATAGATACATTCGGAGAGGAAGATATTATAGAATTTATAATCGCCTTAATATCTGGTTCCCCCGACCGATGATGGCATTCCTGTGGAGCCACCAGACTAAGACGAGGTCCTAGAAGCCATAAAAAGGCTTAAAAATGACAAAGCCGCTGGCGCAGACGAACTTCCCGCAGAGTTATTTAAGACCGGCGGTGAAGAGTTGATTCGATGTACGAGGTGTGTTCAAACATTATCGCGAATTTTGAATTTTCGCGGGCTACGTATATTCGAATTTCGATTTTTTGTGGCGTTATGTTGGTACTCATGTCTCTCACTTATGCCGACAAGCTCGGCCATTTTGAATGTTCACTTAATTGTTGACAGCTGCTTTGCTTGCACGTGTTTTGGATCCT
Organism: Leucophenga varia; assembly: GCA_018903435.1. Classification (NCBI taxonomy): domain Eukaryota; kingdom Metazoa; phylum Arthropoda; class Insecta; order Diptera; family Drosophilidae; genus Leucophenga; species Leucophenga varia. The sequence continues at coordinate 72,803 of JAEIFJ010001281.1, read as the reverse complement.
CTTCGATTTTTACCTATTCAAAAAAATGGATCAAAGAACCTGTATCAAATTTTTTTTTCTGAAATGGAATAAATGGAATAAAAATGTTGAAGAAGGCTTATGGGGACCGAGCTCTACCAAAATCAACAACATTTGATTGGTATAAATTGTTGAAAGAAGGTTGCGAACGTGTTGAAGACGAAGAGCTCCCTGATCAACCATCGACCTCAACGGACGATGCTCACATCCAAAAAGTAAAAGAATTAGTGCTTGCACACCGTCGAAAGAATCAATTAATACAATTTTGAAGGACGTTTTGGGCCTCAAACGTGTCAAGTCTCGGTTGGTACCAAAAATGATGATTTTTTTTTAAAAACTGTACTGATTTTTCGTGACTTTTTCCAAAAATCCAACCAATATCGTTCCGCAACCACCGTATTCGCTTGATTTGGCACCGTGTGACTTCTGGCTATTCCCAAAACTCAAGAGACCACTCCGGGGGAACGCGTTTCGAGTCGATTGAGGAGATAAAAGCTAAATCAAAGAAGGCACTGATGGCTATACCGGAAAGGGACTATTTGGCATGTTTCGAGCATTGGAAAAAACGTTGGCATAGGTGTATTTTATCGGGAGGGGGATTACTTTAAAGGGGACAAAATAGATATTCATAAATAAATAAATAATTTTAAAAAAAAAACACAAAATATGCGATACTTTTTGAACACACCTCGAATGCATCAACTCTTATGCAAAATATGGACTGGTGAATGCATGCCCAGCGATTGGAACGTAAGCGTGCTCTGTCCAATCCTTAAGAAAGGAGACCCCGCAGTCTGCGCAAACTATCGCGGTATAAGTCTCATACAAATCGCGTACAAAATTCTATCTGGTTTACTGTGTAATAGGCTGAAACCGTACGTAGCAAGCACTGTTGGACAATACCAGTGCGGTTTTAGACCGAAGAAGTCGACCACCGACTCCATATTCACACTGAGCCAGATCCTGGAAAAGACCAAGGAGAAGCATATCGACACACACCACCTATTTGACAATTTCAAAGCCGCTTTCGACACGCCAATCAGATCAAAGTTTTTAAAGCATTGACTGAACTTAAAATCCCTGCATAAATCGTTCGCCTTTGTATGGTGACGCTGACAAACACTCAATGCGTTGACAGGGTCGGTAAACATCTCTCCGACCCCTTTGACACCAAGAGAGGCTTCAGACAGGGAGATACGTTGTCGTGGTACTTCTTCAATCTCTTGTTGGAATATATACTAATCCAATGCCCACACGTCGATTTGACGCGCAACATTTTCTTAAAAGAAACTATGCTGCTCGCGTATGCCGATGATATCGACATAATCGGCAAAAATCCACGTACGGTGAGCTGGTCTTTCAACGATATTGAAGAGAATTCCCGCAAGATGGGACTATCGGTGAACGAAAGTCAGACGAAGTACTTGGTATCCTCTCGCAAATCAATAACACGACCTAAGGATTCTGTGACTATGGGGAATTTCACCTTCGACGTTGTTGAAAACTTCGTCTACTTGGGCTCTCAAAAAAACAAGAGCAATAACACCAGCCTAGAAATTAGACGAAGAATTACTCTGGCTAATCGATACTACTTTGGTCTCGGTAAGCAAAGGAGGAGTAGAGTTTTATCCAGAATGGCGCAGAAACATGGGTCATGTCAGAGGCTGACAAATCGGCGTTAGGTTAGGTTTCTTGGTCCTGTCAGAGTGGACAACGATTACCGTATTCGCATGAATGACGAGCTATACCAGCTATATAATGATATCGATATATATTTATATATAAGCGCCTTAATATCATCTTCAGTAGTATCTGAAGAAAGATGCGATATGAAAATCGATTTGCGGGGAGCAACCACATTATGGCCAAAAGGTATAGTTGATTTAGAGACGGACGGACTCTCACTAGTAGATGCATCAATAATAACATCGCAATAACAGTATTGACAGCATTAAAAGTTTTAACCGTTTTCGAGACAATATTCGTAATTGAATTATCTTGAATCAAAACCAACCGTAGGAGTCGTCAGATTCGGTGTATCAACGAACGAAATCGGAGTACCCGGATCGTCAGGAACCGGAATACATAAACAGGGTTTTGCCTTAGGAGAATTCCTTTTCTTCCGCTTAGGAGAAGAGTTTAGGCTTCATAACTTTGAAATCTCGTTTCAATTTGACGAAACCAGTGCTGGTCTGCTTCATGAAGTTAAAAATCTCCGTTTTCGTCGATCTACACATCAAGAAAGTCCAGCGAAGACCTTTTCGCTCTTTTATGCCGTCAAGAACACGAGCACTTAGACCGGCACATTTTCATTTGAGAAGTATTATCACACAACCAGCATGATGAAAAAATCTTCTGAGCAAATTTTATTTTTGTACTGGCACCGAGGTTCACAACACTCCATTTTAAACAATGCGAAAAAAAATAGAAAAAGTTATGCGAAAAATTAGAAAAATAGGTACGGTATTTTTATTTAGCACTGTAGTGATTGCAAGTAGATAAGCGCTAAAAATAAAAAATAAATATTTTAAGAAAATAATAACAACAACATACTAAAAAACTGTTACAGATAATATTACGGTCGTGTAATAATAACAACAATAACAAGAGCACAAGACGGGTAAAAAAAAAAATAAATAAAAAATCAACAAGGAAAATCGTTATCTTCGCTGCAACCGAAGCTTAAATACCCGTCACACGAATCTTTAAAGAGTTTATATGTGATTACACTAGTTTTCAAATATTGGCAACATTCCATGGAATTCGTTCTAACCCACCTATTTCCATGTATTTTGGGGCGTAAATTTTAAAAATGGCCACCAAAATGTTTTCTTAAGAAACCGTTTAGGAGATACCTTCAAAAAACCCTTTTTTGTAGTACTTTTTCAGTTATTAGTAAAAATCTCAAGAATGGACTAATTTATAAAGCTGTACTTTTCATGGGTTGGAACATATTTTCTTCCTCTACACGACGATATGCTATTTGTAAAAATTGAATGAATACTTTTTGTGTACAAAGCGTCGAAACACAGCTTTTTTTTCCCTTTTTTTCAATTTTAATTTAAAATTTCAAAAAAATTTTTTTCTCCTTCAAAACTAACATTTTTAAAAACAAAATAATTTTTTTTTTTTTCCTAAAAAATTTTTCTTTAAATTTCTTCTAATCTTCAGTTTTTTTTTTTCTTTGGTAAACAAAACCATTCTCCTATTTTTGGAGGCCGTACCCCCCCAAAACAATTACCCTTTTTTTTTTCTATTAAGGGTGTTTTTTATTTTTGGGCTTTCTTTTACCCCGTGGTTTTAATACATTTAAAAACTATTTTTAAAAAAAGGTTTTTTGGGGTTTTTTATATAAGGGGTGGCACATTTTTTTCGCTGGAAATTTTTCTTTGGCATAAAATACTAATTTTTATAAATTGGGTATTCCCAATTAAAACATCCCCCCCCCCCATAAAAAAATTAAAACAAAATTCCAATTAAACAAAAAAAAACAAAAAAAAAAAAAATTAATTATAAAAAAAAAAAAAATTTTATTATTAAATTAATTATAAAAAACCCCAAACAAAAAACCCCCTCTTTTTTCATTCAATGAAATCCTATAAAAATTCACACCAAAAAAAAAAAAAAAAAAACCCAACTCTTAAAAAAAAAAAAAACACAAAAAAAAAACCTCCCCTACATACGAAAAAAACAAAAAAAAAAAAAAAAAAATTCCCAAAAAATCCCAAACCAATAATTTTTTTATTATTAAAAAATTAATGTTTAAAAATCCCGTTAAAAAAAAAAAATGTCTTTTTTCGGCTAAATAATATTTCAAAACCAAGGAAAGGTTACAAAAAGTCAAAAGGTGGAAAGGGGGACGAAAAAAGCTACAAGCCGAAAGGAGTCGAGCCCGGCGAACGGACCGCGGAACCAAAAGCAAGGGAGCGGAATGAGAATCAAGTACCTTTAGAAAAAGAAAAGAGAAAAGAAAAAATAAATAAAAAAAAGAAAAGAGAGAAAAAATGATTTAGATTAGTGAAAGGGAGTTAAGTAGGCCGCGTTGGAGGCCCCACAAAAGCTAGGGAAAAGGTGATTAAGAAGGGCCCCAAAGAAATAATTAGTTCCTTAAAAAAAGTCGAAACCCCGTCCCCCCTCATCGATCGGACAAGTTCAATTGTAACATCTGTAAGCCCGCGCGACCAATCGTTAGGCCGAATCACCTGTTATACTGCCATTCAAGCGAATATGGTACTCGTTGTCCATCTGACAGGTTCAAAGATTTTACAAAAACGCTTTGGGCGTTTGTCAACGTCATCATAGAGAGGCGAACGATCTTTGCAGGGATCAAAATTCAGTGCTTTGGAGTCGATTGTCGACTTCTTCGATCTAAAACCGCACTGGTATCGTCAATCAGACTTCGAACGTATGATACCAGTCTGTTACATGTCATATGTAATTTTTGTATGCGATTTGTAGAAGATTTATACCGCGATAGTTTGCTCAGACTGGGGGCTCACCTTTCTTGAGGATTGGATAAAGCACACTTTCGTTCTTATCGCTGGGCATGCATTCACCAGTCCATATTTTGCATAAGAGTTGATGCATACATCGAATTAACTCTTCGCCACCGGTCTTTAATAACTCTGCGCGAATTTCGTCTGCGCTTGGCACTTTGTTATTTGTAAGCCTTTGTATAGCTTCTAAGACCTCGTCATAGGCTGGTGGCTCCACAGTGAGGTCCATTATCGGTCGGGAGAACCAGATATTCATCTTCTCCAGTCGGATGCCGAAGTAGTCTCTCCAAGGAAGTTGAGAGACCCTTGTTGAAAGGCCGTGGCGGTCTGCTGTGAATTTAGACTTCCAACATCTAGCTTTCTTTTTGTATGGTAGCTCGCTTGGCATGTACTGTACTAAGTCTGGTACGTACCTTGGCTAGAACAAGATAGTGGTCGATGTTGAGACCTCTGTTTGCTCGCGTACATATCTGGCATCGATTAGCACGGTCTATTTGGGTGCGGACGCCTGAAACGCCACTGCGCCAAGTGCCGTGTGGCGAGGTGTTGAAATCTGGTGCTACTTATAACCATGTGGCAAAGTCGATTAGCCCAATTTGGCGTTGAAGTCGCCAATGACAATTTTAATGTCATGTTTGGGGCGGCGCTTGAAGAGGCGTTCTAAGCGCTCAAAGAATTCATCCTTCTTCGCATCGTCTGTATCCAATGTCGAGACGAGTACATATATTAAGGTAAGGTTGGAGAACTTAGCTTTAATGCGTATCGAGAAGAGACAAGTTCACGTAGTTTCCTACTAACCACGAAGCCACATCCAAATATGCGTTGATTCTCTTGGCCACTGTAGTAGACGTCGCAGGTTGCTTTTCTAAGTGTCCATTTCCAATCGATCGCATTTCCTGGATGGCTGTAATATCAGCTTTAAATTTGTCAAGAGTGTCAATCAGTTGTTTAGTTGCACCATCCCTATTAAGGGATCGGACATTCCAGTTGCATATTTTTTAAATCGTGTTCCTTAAATCGATTCCGGGGTTTGTTATCATTAGTATCAGACTTAACGGTAGTTGGGGATTTTAGAATCCATGCCCGTGCGGGATTCACCACGGGTTGATATACACTTCTGTGTCTGCCACCTGGATTACTTTTGTTTTTTCTCGTCGTTTTGTCCTGTTATTAAGGTGGGGGGAAAAAAGATGCCGGCCCAGACACCGTGCCAAACATAGCATTTAAAGCAGCAGCTAGATTGCACCCTGACGAACTAGTAAAATGTACAATTGCTGCCTAAGTGCCTTGGTATTAGCTGGATGCTCTCACCATCCTATCCCCATCAATATGTTTTAAAACCCTTATATCTTATACACTTATATTAACAATTTATTCTGTACACTTAAACTAATTCTAATATATTTATAAATACAAATATCTACTGCAAAAAAACGTAAAAAATTCAAAAGCACAAAACAGATGATGGGCACGGGATAAAAGTTTTGTCCCGAGCCCACTCGTCTTGAAAAAAAAATTGATTTCCGATCCCGCCCATCCCGAAAATTTTCAATTTATTGAAAAAACAATCTCTCTAGTGGCCGTTGAAGTTAGCACATGAAGAACTTGTCTAGCAAGGTATTTAAGTAGTGGTACGGAGTTTTACTCTTGCCAAAATTTATAGAAAGGTACTATGTTCTGTTTTTAACATTTTGTACAAAATAGTTTATTTGTGTCGATATATCGTTTTTTGGTTTCGGCGATTTGTCTTGCAAAATCGGAAAATTGATCTGCATTAGTGGTTTCTTTTATGGTTTCTTTCTCAATTGGCCTACCTCTCTTTACAGTCTCATTTTCAGTGAATTTAAGCATTTCGCGAACCGAAGTGAGATCTTCGTTACGTGTCAAGACTAGTTTTTAAAAAAATTATTTAAAAACTGCGCAACATTAAGCAATGAGAGCATCTTTGAACTCGCTTTAAATATTTTTAGTTTCATTTGTATCAAGGATATTTTCTTTGCTGTGTTTTTTTTTTCCACTGGCACGCGTTTTGTTATCCCGTTAACAATTTATCGAAAAACGCGGAACGGTGTTTCCGTTTAGCGTTCGAGTTCAAACAGCTGATTTTGTTCGTTATGTAGTAAAAAAATTGTACAGCACTAAATTTTTTTTTTAAATTCAGTTTTTTAAACAAACGAATGGATGTTGGTGTTGTTGCTTTAGTAACTGCTGTCCAATACGAACATGAACAAAAGGAATCGATTTAGCCGCGTCCGCCTGTCTGTCCGTCTGTCTGTCCGTCTGTCTGTCTGTCTGTATGTCTGTGCTGTTTATTCTGCATTTTTTTCGATGAAGATTAAGCTTTTCTCGGCAACGGCTATAAACTAACCAAAAATTTCGGAATTTTGTATTAAAATAGGTATTATTTATGCATGTATCCACCCAAATGGAAAAACTCTTCTTATGTCATCCAAAGTAAGCCACGCCCATTCCTAGGTATAGCCCCCATACAAATTTACCGCGCATTTTCGAATTTTTGTATGAAAATAGGTATAATTTATGAATATATTCACTCAAAATTTAATAAAAACACTTTTAACGACATCCGATATCAAACACAAAGTACCACGCCCATTTTTAGGTGTAGCCCCACACAAATTTACCGCCCATTTTTCAATTTTTGAATAAAAATTGGTATTATTTATGAATTTATTTACTTCAAATTGGGTAAAACACTTCTTTTATCATCCAATTCCAAAACCAAGATGCCACGCCCATTTTTTATGTATAGCCCCCACACAAACTCACCGATTTTTTTTAACTTTTGTATGAATAAATGTATATAAGCCACTGATGAACACACATAAACTATTCAAAGATTCGTGTGGCGGGTATTTATGCTTCGGTTCCACCGAAGTTAACGTTTTTCCTTGATTTTTTTGGTATTTTTTATTTTTGTAAAAAAATTCTAAATTATTTATGAATGTATTCGCTCCCAATTGGGTAAAAACATTTCTTTTGTCATCCAGTGTTAAAACCAAGATGCCACGCCCTCTTTTAAGCATAGCCCCCCATATAAACTTTCCGTTTTTTCAAATTTTTCGATTTTTTTGTATAAAAATACTAATTATTTATGCATATATTCACTCCAATTTGGCTAATTTCTTCAATGTCAAATCAGATGTGCCACGCCCATTTTTTGGTGTTGCCCCCAAATGGTTTTTATTTATTCATGTATTTACTCCATATTGGTTAAAAACTCTTCCAATATCATGATGCCACGCCCATTTTTAGGTGTTTCTTCCATACAAACTTAGCTCCCATTTCCAGATATTTTCGAGAAATATGTTGTTATACATATCTGTATTTTTAGCTCAAAATTATAAATTAATATTGTGTGTAAACTTTTGTGACCACTGATGATTACTCATAAACTCTTTAAAGATTCGTGTGACGGAGTATTTAAGCTTCGGTTCTACCGAAGTTAACGTTTTTTCTTGTTTTTCTTTTAATTATTTATTTATGTTGAGCATTTCACTGAAGAAACTTTAAACATATTTATGAAATCTAAAAACGTGACAAGACGTTAAAGTATTAGCTTAAGTATAAAAAGTTATGTTACTATTGGGTCTATTGCCGCGTAGATAGATCATCTGGAGAGTCCGAAGCCAATGGGTTAATGTGATCACGTAGACGATCATTATACCTGGGAGCTGTGTCGATTTATTTCATCAAAGACTGATGGTACATTTAAGTCTTTTCTTATGACTGTGTTGTGAACATACCACGGCGCATTGCAGATATAGCGCAAAGTTTTATTTTGCATTGTTAGTACACGTTCAATTTGTGTTTTCGAAGCTGGTGCCCCATATTTGTAGTCCATATCTTCATGATGGCGCAATAACCATTTTATATATGAGCAACTTATTGCTTAGGCGCAGTTTGCTCGGTCGAGTTTTTAACACTATCGCGAACGCAGCCTAATGAAAATGCACTAAATGCACAAAAGTACCATTTTTATTGTGTATTCATGCACGTATAATTAAAATACATACATAGCTGGTAGTGCTCGTCATTCATGCGAACACTTGTTTTCCTCTCTAACAGATCCAAAGATTTTACGAAGAATTTTTTAATGTTCCGATTTATCCGCTTCTGACAAAGCAATTCTTCTGAGCCATACATCAGGACCAGAAGTATCACTGTCTGGTAGAGTTTGTTTTGTGTAAGCAATATGTATATATTACATCAGGAAATCGAATAAATCCTACTACTACGCAATGCCCTGTCTAAGGTCTCTCTTGGATCAATGGGGGTCGGAGATATTTGTTTCCTTCAATATACTGACGCGAACGATCATTGTAGAATACCAAGTTTCTACAGTGCGTCGAGAAAAAGGTTGTGTATGTCGATTTTTTGATCCTTGTTTTTTTATAATATGGCGTAGTATGGAATATGGAGTCAATCCTTCTTGGGCCTTAAATCGCACTGCTATTGTTGTTTTATGTTACACAGAACAAAACAACGTAATATTGGATTGGTAGGAGAATAATATCGCTATAGTTTGTGCAGACTCCTTTATTGAAGAATGAACACAGCACATTTATGTTCCAATCGCTGGGCATGCTTTAACCAGTTCATGTTTTGCATAAAAGTTTATGGAGACATCCAATCAACTCTTCGCCTCCGGTCTTGAACAAATCCTGCCTGCCGCTTTGATATTTTTATGTTATTGTATAGATTAAAAGACCTTGTAATTATCTGGTGGCTCCACCGTAGACCCATCGTCATCAGGGGATCTCGTCCTTTTTTCTCCTCTGGTGGCTTTGTTTCCGTGCTCGCCCTACAACATAAGTGACCTCTGGAGATCGCAGGTCCCCAAACTTCCATGTGCATCTTTGCTTATACGAGGGTGTGTTCAAAAGAGTATCGCATATTTTGTGTTTTTTATTTATTTATTCATGAATATCTATTTAGTCCCCTTTAGTAACCCCTCCCAATAAAATACACCTATGCCAACGTTTTTCCAATGCTCGAAACATGCCAAATAGTCCCTTTAGCCATCCGCGCCTTCTTCGATTTAGCTTTTATCTCCATCTGAGCTCGAACTTCCCTCGAAAGTCTCTTGGTTTTGGGGGTAGGTTAATAACCACCTCGATTAGCTTTATCTCCTCAATCGACTCGAACTAACGCCCGGGGGTCCTGAGTAGGAAGCCAGAAGTCACACGGTGCCAAATCAAAAACGGAGCGAATACGGTGGCGGAAAAGAGTTGAATTTTGGCAAAAAATCACGAAAAAAAAAAGTTTTTAATATCATCATTTGGTACCAACCGAGACTTGACACGAGAGGCCCAAACATCCTTCAAAATGTATTATGATTGCGGAACAATCAGCCGGTTGATTTGGCAAAAAAGTCACGAAAAATCAGTACAGTTTTTAAAAAATATCATCATTTGAGCGCTGAAGTACATTAGGCCCAAAACTTATCCTTCAAAATTGTATTAATTTGATTCTTTCGACGGTGTGCAAGCACTAATTCTTTTACTTTTTGGATGTGAGCATCGTCCGTTGAGGGCGGTGGTTGGTCCGGGGAGTTCTTCGTCTTCAACACGTTCGCCTTCTTTCAACAATTTATACCAATCAAATGTTGTTGATTTTGGGGAGACCTCGGTCCCTAACCTTCCACCTTCTTCAATATTTTTATTCCATTTATTCCATTCAGAAAAAAAAAATTTGATGCAGGTTCTTTGATCCATTTTTTTGAGACTAGGTAAAAATCGAAGAGGATCCAAAACACGTGCAAGCAAAGCGGCTGTCAACAATTAAGTGAACATTCAAAATGGACCGAGCTTGTCGGCATAAGTAAGAGACATGAGTACCAACGCCAGCGCCACAAAAAATCAGAAATTCAGACCATACGCAACCCGCGAGCTGTCGGCATAAGGGAGGGAACAGGAGTACCAACATAACGCCACAAAAAATCGAAATTCGAATATACGTAATATACAAAGTCAAAATTCGCTGATAATTTTTAAACCCCCTCATAACTACTGGAAAACACTTATTTTTCAAGTTTGAGATATATATCGAACATTCTGAAGAAGTCTTTTAAGAAGGCGGTCTCAGTGGCGGTCGGCTGCTACTATAGCCAGTCAGGGGGTTAGTAAATTAATAAAATTGCCGAGTGAAGCATAAGTTTTATTTACAGCTAAATATCTTTTAAACTAGGGAAAATAATTGTGCAGACAGATAAAACTAAATAGGCGATATCAGACGAAATGGAATGAAAATTACTTTGGCAACAATTAAATCAATTTTAAAGTTACTGATTAAATAAACATGGTTGCGTTCTAAAACACAAAGTGATGAAGTAAAATAGATACTAAATACTGGATATCCTTTAGGTCAGCCAAATAAAAAAGTTCTTCAACTTTAATTCCGACTTAAGATTCGATTTAAGCGATCCACACAAGAAGTTACTTCTCTGGTTCACCGATCCAAATACACATTAATGTACATATACATTGATATCGTACGAGATGAATCGACATATCCAAGTCCGCTTGTCTGTCTGTTGCGAGATGCTTAATTCGTCCATTTTTTATTTATTTTTAGTTTTATCAAATTTAAAGTTAGTTGCATTTTATATTAGGTATACTATAAATATTGAGCTTACCTCGTTCCATCCATTTTTTTTTTGACTTGAACTATTGCTTCGTAAACCGCATTGTGTTCTAAATTTTTTATTACATAGGACATTATAAAATGGGTTCCATCGGTGCGTATCGGCGTAGGCTTAATATGAAACTCGTGCCATTTGCCAGGATGTTGATAGGTTTCGTTCATCTAAAAATTTTAAAATTATAAAAACGTCAATAATTAAATTAAAAAATTGTGTATGATGTGTCATGTTCTTAAAGTTTGGTTTAGTAATTAACTAGCGTTAAAGTAGAAAAGTTTCATTTCATACTGTAGAAGTGTATCCACGGAGTTCTATATCCACAAAAAAAAAAAACAACAACAAAGAAAAACGTTAACTTCGGTGGAACAAATATTCAGTGGCTTGGGTAAAATTTGGAGTAGGGATACAACTTAAGTTTGGACACAATAATGAGATCAAATTATAACCTAAGGACAGAATAATAAATATTTTCTTGAAAAAAAAAAAATAGAAAATGGATAATGAGTTTGTATGGGGTCTGTATGTTTATTAGTAGTGTATATAGTACATAGGATGACATTAAAAATGTTTTAAACAATTACTATTTTCACTCAAAAATTAGAAAACAGACGGACAGACAGACTGGTAGACAGACGGACATGGATAGATCGACTCGTCTCGTCGTGCTGATCAAGAAATATACTTTATAGGGTCTATGATGTCTCCTTTAATGCGTTACAAACTTTCAGTCAAACTGAATAAATGGGCGGTAAGTTTGTATAGGGGCTATACCTAAAAATGGGCGTGGTACCTTGGTTTCGCATTGGATGACAAATGAAGTATTTTTACCAGATTTGGAGTGAACTCATGCATAAATAATACTAATTTGCATACAAAAATTTGCAAATGGGCGGTAAATATGTATGGAGGCTGTACCTCAGAATTTAACATTCAAGCTACCTAGGACTGAGAAAAGCTAAAGTTTTGAGTTTCAGCTCAATATCTTCAAAACTGAGCGAATGAATCATCTCGCGACAGACAGATAAGATGGCCAGACAGACGGACATGGCTAGATCGATTCGTCTCATCAAGCTGATCAAGAAGATATATACTTTATGGGGTCTCCGATGCCTCCTTTAATGCGTTACAAACTTTCCGACAAACTGAATATACGAGTTGGCGCTTTGTGTAACGGGTATAAAAGCCAGGAAAGCGTTAACTTCGGTTGGACCGAAGCAAATATACCTGTCGACATCATTGGAAGTAGAAAGTTCTTCGTGTTCAGCATTTTTATTAAATTTAATCTTAATATACTAAACGAATTAAAAGAAATTCTTAAAAATTTTAGAAATTCGCGGTACGAGCTATATAAGCAAACATGACATTAAAATTTTCAATAGCGACTTCAACGCCCAAATTGGGAAAGAGGATATATTTTGACCAAACATCGGACGCCGCCAATAATATTAGAGAAATGCTAATCGACTTTGCTGCGGGCCGCGACATGGTCATAAGTACCACCAGATTTCAGCACCTCGAAATCCCAAATAGACCACGTACTGATCGATACCAGCCAAGAATCCAGTGTGATTAATGTACGAGCGTCCTGAAATAACATCGAAAGGACTCGGACCATTACCTTGTTCTAGTCAAGGTACGTACTAAGCTCTCGGAGTAGATGGGACACCCTTGTTGAGAAGGTTGTGGCGGTCTGCTGTGAATTTATTCTGTGCTAAGTCTGGTACGTACCATGGCTTGAACAAGATAGTGGTCCGAGTCGATGTTGGGATTTCTGTTTGCTCGAACATTAATCAATGTATGTCTGGCATCAATCAGCACGTGGTTTTAATTTAGGTACTGACGCCTGGGGGCCACTGCCCAAAGTTGCCTTGTGGATGTCGAGGTGTTCGAATCTGGTGCTACTTATGACCAATTTAGGGTCCGGGAAAAGTCGATTAGCCTTTCTTCATTGTTATTGGTGGTATTATGTAGGCTAAATTTTCCGATAGTTGGACAAAAAATATCTAATGACAATTTTAATGTCATGTGTGGGGCAGCGTTCGAAGAGGCGTTCTAAGCACTCAAAAGAATTCATCCTTCTTCGCATCGTCCAATGTCGAGGCGTGTACATATATTAAGTTAATGTTGAAGAATTAAGCTTTGAGACGTATCGAGGCAAGGCGCACGTTTACAGCTGTAAATTTTTAGACGAGACCACGAAGCAACATTCAATGTAGTAGATGACGCAAGTTTCTTTTTTAGGTGTCCATTTTCAATCCATCGCATTTCCTGGATGGCTGTAATATCAGCCTTAAATTTTCAAGAGTGTCAATCAATTGTTAAGTCGAAATATCCATGTTAAGGGATCGGACATTCCAGGTGCATACTTTTAAAACGCGTTCCTTAAATCTTTTCCAGAGTTTGTTATTATAAGTAGAAAATTAAAATTTATGGGCCTCCAGAATCCATGCCCCTGCCGCAAAATTCACCACGGGTGAATATTCCTAAAGACTCACTAGACAGCTTTGACGTCAAGCTGCTAGCATGTTATTCTTGACCGCTCGCCCACCACCAGGGGGGGGAAAGAGGCAAAGAAAATGGCCTCCTTTTAAATCCATCGAAGTCAAAGTGCATAGTAATTTACACAAAATATATTAAATCTCCCCAATTTTTAAAAACTTAGGATAGAAAACATAGAAGTTGACTATTTCAACAAAGCTAACAACTTGGGTTTTGAACAGAACAATTACCTGGAGCGATCATATAATCAAAACGACTGGACGAAACCATGGGATTTTACAATCGATATCAGTTACACAACAGATCGTACCGTTTCAATGCAGATTTCTTATTGCTTAATATCTACACTTTTTATGGTGTTGAAAGCTTTGCATATAGTGGCTCTTCTTCACTACAAAGACAGAAAGTTGATTTTAACAATGGTTGGGTACGTTTTTGCGTTGAAGCGCTTTGATCATGTTTTACATGTCGAAAAGGAAATATTGGGAATGACACTAAATGCTTGGATATATTTCAAAGCCTTAGCAATTCTTCATAGCATAATTTTTGCGCATGAATCTATCTATTTATATAACAAATTAAACTTTCCGCAGTCTAGAAAAACTAATAATAATAAAGTCGTTATGCACACCCTGGCTAGTTCCGAATGACAATATTTCAAATTTAGAAAAATCAAGAAAGAACGCTGAAGTCGAGTATGCTCGACTGCTAGATAGTCTGTACTCAATCATTATATTGGATTTTCATATAAAAAACTTTAAAAATGAGATATATTTGTATTGGGGCTATACCGAATATTTTGTTGTTCTTTCCCATATTGGGATATTTCATTGGGACTATCACAGGCATAATTTATACTAAATTTAGACTTCCTAGAATAAGAAACGATAACGTTTTTTATTCAAAAACACAAAATTTTGAGGTAGAGACTAAAGAAAAACCGTTTGCAAGTGCACACTAGACGGCTGAGGAGAGTATAAGTAACTAAAATAAACAAACTCTAAGTAGGTTTAATATTTATATATAATAATAGTTTAAGCAGTTTTATAATTAACTAGTGGTTACCCGGCGTGTGCTACTCCGTTGTACGTTCGTATCGGCTGCTCTTTCAGCTTTTTTCATTTCGCATCTGCTGTGTATTGTGCAATTTCAGTTCTTTTTGATAGCATTTTTCACTATATGTGTTTTTTGTTTGTTTGCAGCGCTACCAAAATAGGTTGGAGCTAACTTAAAAAATATACTAAAAAATTGGGTAAAGCTTTTTATTTTGGTTTTTTGTATATGTTAAAAAAGCCAAACGTTTTTGTATGGGAATTAGAGAATTGACTTCTTAAATGAAGCGAATGTGCCTAATGCATTGTTTTAGTTGAATTGTAATTTACTTGCATTATTTTCTTTCAAATGTTACCGGTTTGGGGCTCCTCGGTTTGACGGTTTCAATGTATAGAGCGGATTTAGAAACATTTTAACTATTTTATATATAAAGATTTAATTTTTATTTAACTTTCAATTTTTTTGTTAGTTTTTAATCAAATAAATAATTCAATTTAAACTATTGCGTTGCCCCAAAAGAAACCGTCGATTTTTTTAAAGAAATTAAATACAGTTCTTTTAAATTTTAGAATGAACTTTACTCAATTATCCATTTTGTTGGATGACCTTTCGCCATCTTTCCGGAAACATAACTATTCCACGCTCATAGAGCTGCTGGCCTTTATCTGCAAAAAACTGAACCAAGTGTGATTTTATAGCCGCGTCATTATCAAAACTTTTATCATTTAAGGAAATTTGCAAAGACCGAAACAAATGGAAGTCTGACGGTGCAAAGTCAGGGCTATATGGTGGATACATCAAAGTTTCCAGCCAAGCTCTCTCAGTTTTTCACAAGTGACCAAAGATATATGCGGTCTAGCGTTGTCCTGGTGGAATATGACACATTTACGATTGACCAATTCTGGCCGCTTCTTGTTGATGGCTGTATTCAATTTGTCCAGTTGTTGACAGTAGACATCCAAATAAATAGTTTGGTTCCTTGGAAGCAGCTTAAAACATACCCTTCCAATCCCACCAAACTGACTGCATAATCTTGTTTTGGTGAATATCAGCCTTTGAAGTGGTTTGTAGCGCTTCATCATGCTTGGACCATGATCGTTTTAGATAGACGTTATTGTAAACAACTCATTTTTCATCTCCAGTTATGATTCACTTCAAAAACAGATCATACTCATTGCATTTAAGATGCATATCACAAGCGTTGAAGCGGTTTATTAAATGAATTTCTTTCAATTCATATGGTACCCAAATATAAATTTTTTTTTTACCAGTCCAAGACGTCGTTTAATGAATTTATTTCAATTCATGTGTCACCCAAATATCAAGTTTTTTACCAGTCCAAGACGTCGTATATGATTATGAACGGTTGATTGTGGTATATTTAACTTCTCTCCAATCTCACGCTCAGTTACATGACGATCCGATTCGATTAAAGTCTTGATATCGTCGTCATCAACTGCACTTGGCCGACCTGAACGTGGCTTATCTTTGAGTGAAAAATCTTCCGACCGGAATTTGACAATCCAACATCGACACTGTGTTTCATTTAAGGCTTTATCACCATACATATCACGCATCTTTTTAGCAACCTGCGCTGCGTTTTTTTATTCCTTTACGGAAATAATAAAGTAAAATATGACGAAAATGCTCGTTTGTGGGCTCCATATTAGTATTGATGCCAAAAAACAAGCAAGCTAAAAGTGACAGCTTATAACTGACAAAAGAAAAAATACAATTAAATAGTCAAAAGCCGACCAAAAAAATTGTCAACATCGTCTATATGATCGGTGGTTTCTTTTGGGGCAGCCCAATACATTATTTCACAGTTTTTATAAACCTTAGTTTTGGCTCATTCCTTGACATTCAAGACTTTTGAACGACACAAATTCAAAACAACTTAAATAGTGAGGGTATTCTGAATGAACTTGCATTTCCAGTAACGGAGTAAAAAGCATAAGAAATGTCTTACAAAAATGGTAATCAACTTTGCACAACCCATGCCCCTGACTACAAAATGTCATTGCATCGGTGTAATGGAAGGCTTGCAACTTTCATTTAATTGGCTTGCAGCACGGTTGTCGGTCAGTTGACTTCTACGAAAGTGTTAAAGAAATTAAGTTTTTGCCACTTTTCACAGCACTGTAAAATAAGGCTCAAATTAAAGCTTAAACATTCAACCCATATAGCTTTCAAAAATACCTAAATTAAGATTCCGTGTGTTAAGTTAAACTAATTCATTTTAACATTTTGAATAGTATATATAGTGATCATGAGTGGCTTGGGTAAAATTTCGAGATGGGATGGGTGGGATCAATGGTCTGATACAACCCAAGTTTAGATATTTAATTTTAAGCTGAATACAGATTTAACAGACAATACAGAAAATGGGAAAATGGGTACATTTGGGGATATTTGCTTAAGGGACTCGATCCATATATGGATAGTGTATACGTAGGATGACATTAGATATGTTTTTACCCAATAAATTTATAATTCATTAATATTTTCACACAAAAATTCGAAAATAATCAGGAAAAACTGCTGCTGTCTGTTTTTACCGTTTTGCAGGATACCACTTTCTAAGTTTAAAATAATTTTTCAATACGGAGATCAGCGGTTTTGACATTGGATGGAATAAGAAATGTTTTAAAAAAATTTGGGGTGTATACATTCATAAACAATATCTATATTATTTTATACAAAAAATTAAAAAAGCGGTAAGTTTGTATGTCCAAAAATGGGCGTCGCACTTTCATCTTCGAACTTGACCTAAACGTTGCCTAAATGACCTAAATGATTTAAATTTCAGTTAAATATATTTAAAACAAAGCGAATGAATTGTATAACTGCAAACAGATGGACATTACCAGATCAACTCGTCTCTTCGAGCTGATCTAGACTATATATACTTTATGGGGTCTATATCGTCTACTTTAAAGCGTTAAAACTTTCCGACAAACTGTGTAACGGGTATAACAAGGTAAAACCGAAGTTTCGATACCCGTCATTCGAAAATTTTTAGACAAAAACTCTGAAATTTAAGGTAACTTTGTATAGGGACTGCAACGTATAGAGATCTAATCTTTATTCAATGAATGTATATAAATAGTAACCTGACCCTTGTCAAATATAAGCTGTACACATGGACATAATAAAAGTTTTCACTATATTTGATGCATGGTATTTGGTGCAGGAGGTTGTAAAATTAGTATACCCGTTACATATAGTGTAAACGGATATATTCAGTTTGTCGGAAATGTTGAAACGCATTAAAGAGGGCATTGGATTCCCCATAAAGTACATCTTGATCAGCTCGATGAGACGAATCGATCTAGCCATGTCCGTCTGTCTGTTTGACGCTATGCGATTCATTCGCTTAGTTTTATAGATATTTAGTTGAAATTTTAAACTTAAGCTTTTCTCAGCAACGACTAGGCTAAGTTCGTATAAACTTACTACCCATTTTAGATATTTTGTATGAAAATAGGTATTATTTATGAATGTATTCACTCCAGATATGGTTAAACACTTCTTATGTCCCCAATATCAAAACCAACGTACCAAGCATAATAGGTATTATTTATGAATATATGCACTCCAGATTGGGTTAAAACACTTCCAAAAAGTATCTAATGCCAAAACCAAGGTTTCATGCCCATTTTTAGGTATACTTTAGGTAACTTACCGCCCATTTTAAAATTTTTGTGTAAAAATAGGTATTATTTCCGAATGTTTTCACTCCAAATTTGGTAAAAACCCTTCTTATGACATCAATATCAATACAAAATCAAGGTACCTCGCCCATTTTTATACCCGCCACACATAGTGTGAAGGGTATATTCAGTTTGTCGGAAAGTTTGTAACGCATTGAAGGAGACGTCGTAGACCCCATAAAGTATATATATTCTTGATCAGCTCGATGAGACCAATCGATTTAGCCATGTCCGTCTGTCCGTCTGTCTAACCGTCTGTCTGTCTGTTTATTTCTTCGCAATTTTTTGATGAAGATATTTAGATATTACGCCGAAATTTGGAACTTAAGCTTTTCTCGGCAACGACTATTATGAGTTCGAGAATTAGAGTGCCACGCCCATTTTTAGGTATAGCCCCCATACAAACTTACCGTTTTTTTCCGATTTTTTGTATAAAAATTGTAATTATTTATGAATGTATTCGCTCTAAATTGGGTAAAAACACTTCTTATGTCATTCAATGTCAAATCCAAGATGCCACGCCCTCTTTTAGCCATAGCCCCCATATAAACTTTCCGTTTTTTCCGATTTTTTGTATAAAAATACTAATTATTTATGCATATATTCACTCCAATTTGGCTAAAAACATTCTAATGTCATCCAATGTCAAATCAGATGTGCCACGCCCATTTTTTGGCATAGCCCCCATACAAAATTTCCGCCCATTTTCGAATTTTTGTATTAAAATGGTTATGATTTCTTCATGAATTTACTCCATATTAGGTAAAAACTCTTCCAATAACATGGTGCCACGCCCATTTTTAGGTGTTTCTTCCATACAAACTTACCACCCATTTAAAGATATTTTCGAGAAATATGTTGCTATATATATCTGCATTTTTAGCTCAAAATTTGAAACTAATACTGTGTGTAAACTTGAGTGACCACTGATGATTACTCATAAGCTCTTTAAAGATTCGTGTGGCGGGTATTAAAGCTTCGGTTCTACCGAAGTAAACGTTTTTCCTTGTTGGCCAACCCTCCAAAAAAAATAACCCCCTAAAATGTGCAAACCTTCTTTTTATATCATCCAACTCCATAACAAAAGATGCCCCGGCCATTTTTAGCTAAAGTCCCATACAGAGGCGGACTATTTTTGCACGGATACCAAGATCAGTCAGTGCTTAGAAAAACTTTGATCTATGAAGCTCTATGATTTTTTCCAGGATCTGTTGCAGCGTAAATATGGAGTCGATGGTTGACTTCTCGGTCTAAAACGGCACTCATTCTGTCCAACTATACATCCTACGTACGGTTTCAGTCTATTACACATTACGCCAGTTATGATTTTATAAGCTATTGGAAGAAGACTTATTCCGCGTTAGTTTGCGCAGACTGCAAGGTCTCCTTTATTAAAAACTGGGCACAGGACATTGAGGTTCCAATCATAAGGCATACTCTCACCAGTACATATTTTGCAAAAGAGTTGATAAATCCAATCAAATCTTCGCCGGCGGTGTTAAAAAACTCTGTCGGTAGTTCGTCTGCACCTCCCGCTCTGTTATCTAAAAGCATTTGTATGACTTCTAAGACCTCGTCATAGTCTAATGGCTCCACAGAAATTCCATTATCGGTCGGAGGACCCAAATATTCATCATCTCCACTGGCGGTATTGTTCCCGTCATAGCCCCCAAGTAGGTCCTTCAAAGCCTTAATGATTCCTGGATATCTGTTACCATGTTTCCTTGCTCATCCTTGCAGAACGAAGCTCCTTGCTTATAACCATTGGTCATACGTTTGGTTTTTTGCTACCCATCATCTCAATCTCCTCCACTTCACGCCCTTCCAGTTCTCGTTTCTTCCGACTGATCAGGCGTTTTTCCTCTCTCCTTTTCTCTCTATATCGCTCAACAACAGCTCGTGTTGCTCCCGCCTGCATGTTCTTCTCTGCAGTAGCGATGCGACATTCCGCATCGTACCATGTCTGCCTTCGAGGATTAGTATAGCCAATAACATCTTTGGCTGCCGTAGCTAATGAGTTTGGATACGCTTCCACTGATCGTTTATACCGTCGGAGGCCGGAGGATTCTCTCGGAGTAGATGTGAGACCCTTGTTGAGAAGACAGCGGCAGTCTGCTGTGACTTTAACCTACCAACATCTGTCTATCGTTGTATGGTAGCTCGCTTGGCGTGCGCTCTACACATGATCTTTTTGGGTGCGGATTCTTAGGTCGCCACAGCATCATGTTGCCTTGTGAATCTCGATATGTGGGAATCTGGTACTACTTATGATTATGTTTCTGCCCGCAGCAAAGTCGATTAGCCGTTCTTCATTACTGTTAGTAGTGTCATGTAGGCTACATTTTCCGATGGTAGAGCGAAAGATTTCTTCTCTCCTAATTTGTGCGTTGAAATCACCGATGACAATTTTGATGTAATGCTAGGGGCAGCGATCGTAGAGGCATACTAATCGCTCATAGAATTCGTCTTTCTCCATCTCATCTTTAACATTTGTCGGGGCGTGTACACATATAAGGCTAATGTTGAAAAATTAAGCTCTGCTTCGTATTTAGGCGAGACGTTCATCTACAGCTGTAAACATGGAGACGAGTCTGCGTAGTTTATTACCAACCACGAAACCACATCCAAATATATGTTGCCTCTCATGGCCACTGTAGTAGATGTCACAGGTTTCTTCGCTGGTCTTCGGGGATCGTCATGTTTCTTTGCTCTAAGGGTTGTTGGGGACTCCATAATCTTTGCTACTGCCTCGGAATTATCCATGGGTGGACTAACACCTCTGTGTCTGCCACCTTGAGTATTTTTGTTTAGACTAGCCATCATTGCATTTGGTACACTTTTATTCTGTGTGTGTCTCACTGTTTTTTTTGTTTTACGTCGTTGGTACATAATCCACAGACCAACTTCACATCGAGCAGTCGCTCTTTAGATGGCTCTTACGTCAAGCTGATGAGCCTGCTGTGGTAGTATTTTTGACCGCCCGCTCACCACACGTTTATATGATCATATAGACACTGGTCGGCATAATTATTTTGACAAGACGGAAAAAATCTTTTGATTTTCATTTCTACAATCTATAGCTTTTTTGGTCAATTGTATTTTATAATCATTTTTAATGTAAAATTTCATGCAGAAACCAAAAATGAAATCAATTTTTTTCAAAGTTGAAAGGTTTTGGAGATATTGTTATTAAAAATCGATAAATCGTACTCAGTAACTTTGTGAATAGTTTGTAAACTAACAATCTGACTATTAAACATTGTTCAGATGGTTGATAGAGAATAAAATAAAGATGTTATCTTTTGTTATAAACATACCGATTAGACTATCAGAACCAAAGATATCAGCATTTGAAATATGATATAATTTTTTAAAAAAAAACTAGAATTTCAAGCAACCATACTTCGAAATTTGATTTAATCTTTGGATTCTACATGAAATTTTACATTAAAAATGATTTTAAAATACAATAGATAAAAAAAATATACAAATTTTACAAAACATATGTTTTTTTCTGTCTTGTCAAAATAATTATGCCGACCAGTGTATACTTTGTATTTCTAGATTCGTGTAACGGGTATTCAAGATTCGGCTTTTTTCAAAGTTAGCGTTTATCCATGTATTTTTTTTTTTTACATTTTATTACAACAGAAGCAAATATCTCAAATTTTCTGCAAATATTACAATTAATTGTTTTTCAATCATGTCACGGTTTTCGTTAACAAGTTTTCTATGCACGTTCATAGCTCGTAAAGCTTTTCTTCGATCATCGCGCTCCTCAGCCAGGTTTTGACTCTATGAAGTGTACTAAAATATCATTCGATAATCGCTGTCGTGCATGGCAACGCACTCAAAATCAACATAAAGGGCAGAGCCGGGTAATCATAAAAGAACCGCTCCAGCGATATTTAATAACCTTAAATGAGGATCGAGACATGATCTAAGAAATTTATTTCAATTGTTTTTTTGCAAGTAATATCTATAAATTAGATTTTTTTCGGAGAAAAATTATATCAAATTTTTTCCGAATATTTCAAATAATTTTTTTGACTTCTAGGTCGTAAACACCCCCATTTTTTTAATTATATCGTAGTCTATGCAAAAAGATTTTTAAAATATTTGAAAGACAATTAAAAATCTTCAAATATTTTACTTATAATACAGGCAATCGGACATCTATCGTCAATATGGTCATCTGTCAGACAACAAAGTAAAAGTAATCATGTATGTGTTTCGCGGGAAGCAATCAAAAAAGCGCAACATCTATTTGACCTTTCAATACTATTGACATGTTTGTTTTGTCCTATCAATACAAAGAAAGTAAAAAATTTAGTATTTTAAAAACAAAGTTAGAAACAATTAAAAATGCGTAACATGTATATGACACCATTTTACCTGTTTATTTTGTCTTATCAATACAGAATAAGTAATAAGTAAGTAAATAAATTTTATTCAATATGCTAAAGTGTAAAGTGAACAGTAACTTAGTATATTGCTGGTCGATAAGAGTATCATTACAATACAAACATACACATATGTTTTGAAACTAAGTTTTTATTTTTTATTTTTTTACATACTCTTTACCGCTGTTATTGGACACTTTTACATTACTTTTAAGAATGATGCCTTTTTTTCGTAAATACAAAACTTATAGCGCCATCTACTTCGCTTCACAAGACTATTAGAAAAGTAAGTTAAGATTTTTCGGATTATTTTGCATTAACCATAAAAAAATTTTTTTTTCATATTAAATGACTTTAACTACCCCAATTATAACTTTACTAAAATGTATGTTATATGCCGTCCGTCACAAAAAGTTCTGTCATAGTTTATTTTTTGACATTTTAGGTAAAAATGCGTGGATGTTTGAATTTTGTGCAAATTTTGTGCCTTAGTTATAAGAGACATTTTTTGTATTGTGAAAGAATGAAATAGAACTTCAGTAGAACCGAAACTCAAATACCCGCCATACAAAACTTCAATTCGTTCATGTATGATCATCAGTGATGTGGAAATTGAGTCCGATCCTTGTCATATCGATGGTATATTCATAGGAGTGAATAATTTCAAAAATTAGAACTATTTTCATACAAAAACTCAAAAATGGGCGCTAGATTTGTATGGGGCTCTACCCAAAAAATGAGCGTGGTTTTGATGTTGGTTGACATTAGAAGTGTTTTTACCCAATTTGTAGCAAAACATAAATTATAACAATTTTTATACAAAAACTGAAAAAAAAGTGGTAAGTTTGTATGGGGGCTATTTCTAAAAAGGGGCGTGATTAACGCATTGCAACAGACGGACGGACGGGCAGAGGTAAATCGATTCGTCTCATCGAGCTGATCAATAATATATATACATTGCGGGGGTCTGAGATGGTTTTTTAATGCGTTACAAACTTTCCGACAAACTAATAATACCCTTCGCACTATGTGTGGCGGGTATAAAAATGTATGATTTAGATTTAATGGCTAAAATACTTACCAAAAGTCTGCGGTAAAGCAATTTAATTTCATCCAAAGACGGTATTGACTCAATGGTCCATGTCAAGTTATAATGATCTAAAAACCCACTCAAAGCTGGGGAAATGAAATCGGCTGGTCCAGGTCGTCCTGAAACTTCAATATATTTTTTTGTTCTGCCCAAAGCATTGTCAGCCACGCAACTGTAGTTGCCAAAGTCAGATGGTTGAAAATTTCGAATAATAAGGCTATATCTGTCATCACGTGGATACATTGAACGTCTATCTGTTGGGTCCAGTAGAAACGAGTTTTGATACCAGAGCATCTAAAATTGTTATGATGTTCCATTAAATTTTAATAGTATTACTTACTAGATTGTTCATTGTAACTCACCTCAGAATTAACATCTCCGTGCACCACACAAACAAGTTCAACATCATAACCTTCGGCAGCATGTACCCATGACTTTTCAACTGTTATTTCTGGTGGTGCTGATTAAATTAAAAAAAAAAAAATTATTAAAATATGAAGTTTGTTTTAATATTATTTAATTCTCATTTACATAATATAGTTAACTGAATATCCATTGAGACACGTTCTTTGACGCCATTATCAGCTGAGCATTGGTAAACCCCTGCATGATGTCTATCAACGTTTTCCAAAATCAGTGTAGAGCTGTCCGATAAATGTGTTGGTCCCGAAAATACGTCTTTTTTGAACCAATATATAGTAGGTACTGGATTTCCCGAAGCTTTGCATTCAAGCGTTACAGTGCTACCTTTTCTTGCAGTCACTTGTCCATTATGCGGAAGCGCTCTCAATGTGGGCGGCACTAAAATGAATTAATTTTAACGTATTTTATCTTACAATTGAGTCTCTACACTTTCATTTTACCTAGTATTTCAACTGTATGTACTTGATCTCGGTTTTCCTGATCACCAAGTTGGCATATGTAATCGCCGGCATCCTGGGTTTTAACTCCATTTATCTGCAAATTATAGTCGCCGACTATTTTAAACCGCTGATCCCTTGTAATTTTCAAATGCCCAGCCGTCAATACGGATGAACCTTTACGCCAGAGCAATACGAATGAGCCCAAGTTTTGTACTTTACATGGTAGTTCAATAGTTTCCCCAACTATTACTTTGTAAAGGTGGCCTCTTGACAGAAATTTCGGAACTGTCGTTGGTGATTCACTATTACTCATCATATACGAACCATTAGGAAGCGACTCTAAAGAAAATAAATAAACCATTAGGAAGCGACTTAAAAGAAAATATACAATCGTGAAATTAAAGGTTTCTTACTTCTTATTTAGTGATTTTATAAATCTTCAATTGTTAGGTGAATTTTACATATAGGAATATTTTCAACTTAATTTTTAGATTTAAACCTATTGCCGGATACGGAGAGTGTAGTCTTAAAAACATTTTTCAATACATAGAAGTAGACTGATCCATGTACCAATCAAATCTTGTTGGCCAACTACTGATAAACAAGATAAACATGATCATCACTTGACTGAAGTAACACCAGCCAAGTTTTTATTGTGGATCGACTTCAGACTTTATTTATTTATTTATTACTTACTTGTTATTTTGTTGGTTGGAAATAGAGGTTGAAATATGTGGACTAAAAATCACTGAATATACGATATAATGTTTGTACTTGTACAAACACAAAGAAAAACTTTCTGTGTTTACGCTCCACTTTATGTATTTGGATGCGCTGAACACGAATCTGAAGTTAAATAACCCAAAAAGTCGCAAAATTATGAAAAAAGGTGAAACTTTAAAAAATTCGTCCTTCCTACATATAATTGTATAATTGTTGTAAATGTTTGCGTTTTGTCCAATGATATTGATTAATTTTGTGTGGTTAATAGCAGGGACCGTAATCATTATAAGTTATATTATAACAAGAAAGAACTCTGAAGTCGAGTATGCTCGACTGCAAGATACCCTGTGCCCAATCTATAAGTACTTTAGTTAGGTTCTATTTTACTACCATACCTCATGGACTTGGATTTTCATAAAAAACTTAAAAAATCGGGTATATCTTTGTATGGGGCAAACCTATCCATATTGGGATATTTTACTGGGACTATCATAGACATAATTTATACTAATTTTGAAGTTCCTAAAACAAAAAACAATGACGTTTTTATGCAAAAACCCAACATTTTGGGGTACATTTGTATTGGGGCTAAACCTAAATATTTGTTGGTCCTACCCATATTTGGCTATTTTATTGGGACTGTCATAGACATAATTTATACCAAATTTGAACTTCCTTGAATAAAAAACAATGACGTATTTATGCAAAACCCAAAATTTTTGGGGTACATTTGTATGGGGGGTACCCCTTAAAATGGGTCTAGAGCAAAACCGTTTGCAAGTGAACACTTGACGGCTTAGAAGAGTCAAAGTTTCAAATTTCCCTATCTCTTATCTCTTATAGTCTCCGAGATAATCTCCCTCATACGGCAGACAGCATGACAGACAGACGGACGGACAGACAGACAGACATAGCTAGTTCAACTCGCCTTCCAATGCTGATCAAGAATATATATACTTTATAGGGTCTATCTTGCCTCCTTCTGTCTGTTACATTCATTCGCACAAACTTAATATACCCTTTTACCCTTTGGGTACAGGGTGTAAAAATCATTAATAATAAGGAGGCAAGATAGACCCTATAAAGTATATATATTCTTGATCAGCATTGGAAGGGGAGTCGAACTAGCTATGTCTGTCTGTCCGTCCGTCATGCTGTCTGCCGTATGAAATCGATTATTTCGGAGACTATAAGAGGTAGAGCTTTCAAAATTGAAACTTAGACTCTGCTAGGCCGTCAAGTGTGCACTTACAAACGGGTTTCCTCTTGCCCCATTTTAAGGGGTACCCCCATACAAATCTACCCGAAAATTTTAGATTTTTGCATAAAAACGTCACTTTTATTCTAAAAAATCTTAATTTTATAGAAATTATGCCTATGATAGTCCCAATAAAAATAGCAATATGGGTAGGACCAACCAAATTTTAGGTATAGCGGCCATACAAATCTACTCCAAAAACGTCACTGTTTCTTATTCTAAAAAATATTAATTTGGTATAAATTATTCCTATGATAGTCCAAATGAAATATAGCAATATAAGATTTATCGATTTTTTAAGTTTTTGTATGGAAATCCTATTCAATGAGGTATGGTAGTAAAATAGAACCTAATTTAAGGTACTTAAAGTTTGGGTACAGGGTGTCGTATACTCGACTTCAGCGTTCTTTCTTCTTTTATTTTGAGTTTTTAATCATAGTTTTAGAATCATTTTCCGTGTCGTCCTGTATTCTTTATCAATGATTCATTCATCTCGATTAGATTTGTTAGACTCTTTAGCTTATGTCTCTTTACACCATATTAATAATGTTAAAAACTACTGTTAGATTTAATTTTCTCTGATTGTACTACTGATTGAAGCATCTCCAGAACTGCACCTATTTGATACGGTCCAAACACACAACTTAATATTTTCTTTCAAATCACTTTTATCTTCAGATCAGCATGGCTTTCTTTAATATCGATTTGTAACTACAAACTTATTGGATCTCTGCTCTTTTATTAGTGTTAAATTTGACAATGTGATATTTACAAATGTGAAACTATATGTGATACTATATTATATATGTCAAGGGATGATCACTTTCCATAATTAATTAAAGCGCAGCGAGTTTCGGTGCGTAGGCTTCACTTTCAAAATGCAACTGACTCATTATGCGTTTCTCTGCCTCGCACCGAACCACACTCGACGACAGCGTTGTCGCGCTGTCGTCGCGCTAGAACGGAACTTCTTAAAGCGACAAAATACAAACAACCAATCAGAGAACAATTAGCGGCTGATGCAACATTACCAACAATTAGCGGCTGATGCAACATTACCAATTATGATATAATTATGATTCTGGTGAAATGCGCAAAACCAGAATACCCATACACGCATACAGTATGCAGCAACACACGCACATAGTGCGCACATACAATTCGCTTCGACACGGCCATCCTGACCTTGACACGTCCTCGTGTAATGCTCTCAATATTAATTTCAAACTTTCTGAACTAATTCATCGTCTGTCTTAGACGGAAAACCATCGTCTCTCTTAGACGGATAACCATCGTCTCTCTTAGACGGATAACCATCGTCTCTCTTAGACGGATAACCATTCTGACATTCACACGTCTTCGTGTAATTAACATTTGATAAAATATTCAGTTTAACATTTCTTTCATATAAACTTTTAACATTTATTCTTAATATAAACATAATAAATTCAATTCAATATTTCACATATGCAAATTTCAAAACTTAAATAATCTTTTGTCAACATATTAATTTTACATTTCTTCTGACCAAAACTTCAAACTTAATTCATTATTTCAATCATCGTCTCACTTGGACGGATCACTTTCAGTCTCCACTTGACCCTTTGACAAGCTTGAATCTTCACTGTCAATATCCAACTCTTGGGGAACACTTCCCTCTGGAAGTTTTCTTATGTCTTCATGACAATATTTATATAGTCGCTTGTTTGATAACGACTTCAACTTATATCTATCACCATCTAGAACTTCAACTACCAAAAATGGGCCCTTGAATTTTGGGTCTAGTTTAGTTTGGTGTCTTTCCTCGTTTTTAAGAAGGACATAATCACCAACACTGTGTCTAACAACGGCAGCCTTTGATTTGTCAAAGCGATTTTTATCGTAGGAGGCTAAAGATTTCATAGTGCTACTGGCTTTAGCTCGCGTAGAGTCTAAATCCACTTCCAGTTCTGTGTCTAATGGGGGAACCAACCCAAGAGGTCGAGCTTCTTTTCCTATTAACATCTCTAAGGGACTTGCCTCAGTTGCACGATTAGTTGTGCAGTTTAACGCTAACTGTACTTCGCCAAGAGCTTCTTGCCAGGATCTCTGGCTTAATTCAACTGCGGTTAACAAATTCTTGAGCGTACTCATTACGCGCTCAACTTGACCATTGGCACGACTTGCCCCAGTCGCAATTAAATGAAGTTTTATATTGTTTGAACAACAAAATTCAGAAAACTGTGTGCTTGCAAAACATCTACCTTGATCGACTATGATGCGAGATGGAACTCCAAATAGAGAAATTGAAGTCTTCATGGCCTTAATACAGCTCTCTGTATCTACCTTGAGAGTGTGATATAGGTGAACGAACTTTGTAAAGCCATCAATTTGGACAATAATATATTCTTTTAAATCACTTTTGCCACTCAATTTGCCAGTAATATCCACGTGGACAGTGTGCCAGGGAATGCTGACCTTTGGGATAGGGTGTAGCTCTGCTTGAATCTTGCCAGAGCGTGATTTGGCCGTCCTACAGGTTATGCAATTGTCGACGAATTTACGGACATATTTATTCATTTTGTCAAACCAATAGTATTGATATACTTTATCAAGGGTCTTTTCCCATCCTAGGTGCATGATCGACTCATGTACCTGGTTCACCACTGACCATCTGAAAGTTCGAGGCACAACTGGTAAACATCGTGTTTTACCCTTTTTTTGTATTTTGCGAAACAACATCCCTTTTCTTAAATCATATGTTTTAACTATATCGTCTGGCAGCTCGTTGGAATTCAGCTTATTAACAATGTCAACGATATCTGGGTCCAGTTGCTGTTCGGCCAACAGCCAATTGCTTGATATTTCCGCTATGTTAACTCGCCTTTCAGGTATTTTATCCAAAACCAACGATGGTGTTGGAGGAACTGGGTTTCTAGATAGAAAATCTACGTGTGCCATACGTTTCCCTTCTCTATATTGTATTGTGAAATTAAATGATTGTAAATAGGACCACCAACGATGAACTCTAGGAGTTAGGTCTATTTTAGTGCGTGATGCCTTCAATGAGTTGCAATCAGTATAAATCACAAATTCTCTACCAAGCAAATAGTGACGGAAATGTTTGACGGATGCAAATACGGCCAAAGTTTCAAGCTCATATGAGTGGTATCTAGATTCAGCGGCGGAAGTTGTTTTGCTGAAATATTCTACAACGTGAAGTTGATTGTTGATGCGATGCAAAAGCATGGCACCAAATCCAATCGAGCTAGCATCAGTGTGCAATTCTATAGGGTGATGTGGGTCAAATATTACTAGAACCGGCTCATTGGTAAGGATGGTTACTATTTTCTTACGAATACCTTCGAGCTCAGGATTCCAAGTAAAACTGTCTTTTCCTGACGTTAGAGCGTATAATGGTTTCATTATTTGGGAGAAGCCGGGTATAAACTTACGGAAATAGGATGCTAACCCGATAAACTGCCGCACGCTAAAAACTGTCTGTGGTGGTGGCAAAGAAATCAAAGCAGTAATTTTTCGCATGTTTGGTCGAATTTCTCCTGCCTTTATCTCGTATCCCAGATACTGGACAGTTGTTTTTAGAAAACTGCATTTGTTAATATTAAAAATAAATCCAGCTCCTGAGAGAACGTCTAGCACTGTTTTTAACCTTTCTAAGGCTAGCTCAATCGTAGGTGACACAATCATTATGTCGTCCATATAAACAATCACGTACGAAAAGGCCAAATCACCCAAAGCTCGCATAACCGCCCGTTGGAACACAGATGGCGCGTTTTTTAGTCCGAACGGCATAGTTAAGAATTCATACTGGCCATCCGGAGTAACAAATGCTGTATATTCTATGGAATCAGGGTGGATTGGGATCTGGTAAAAGCCACTTGCCATATCAAGACAAGTGAAGTAATTCGCACCTCGCAACCTAGCAATCTGGTCATTGATCAACGGCAAAGGATACCTGTCTGCTATAGTATTAGAGTTTAGCTCTCTGTAATCGACACAAAGGCGATCTGTCCCATTTTTCTTTTTGACGAGCAACATGGGACTTGCGAAGGGAGAACAACTGGGTCGAATAATATTACATTTTTGAAGCTCACTCAACTTTTCTCTAACGATATCTCTTTCTTCAGGGCTTAGTCTATAGGGCCGGCGTTGGACAGTTTTTGTATGATCAATCAACCGAATTTTCATTTCACCTGTACTAACACGTGTAGATGGTGTACCCTTAATAAGTGCAGTGGAATAATTTTCAAGTAATTTTATTAACTTATTTTTATCAGATCCACACAAGTCGGTGTCAAGACTGGTAAGGTCAACTGGTTCCACATCTACAGAACAAATATTTACAGTTTTGGCTTTTATGATTTCAAACTTGTTTGAGGATACTATAACATCAAATCCCTGATTAAGGATTTCGCGACCAATAACAATGTTACTTTTTAAATGCTTATCTTGTACTACATGAAATAATATTTGAAGTGAGTTTTCGTTTATAGTAACCTGACTTAAAATCTGCAATGTGCTGTATATACCAGCATTGCCAATGCCTTTTAACATAATAATGTTGTTAAAACGTTTTCCAGACAACTTACTGCTACTATTTTCTTTTATAAGTGAGCATTCTGCCCCGGAGTCAAATGAAATTGGGTAGATCTCACCTCGCTGCATCATGGTTCCTGTTGGCTCTGGCACATAACACTGGTTCACGGTCTTCTGTTGAAACAATCCCCGTTTGCTTGTTGATGCATCTTTTGAACATTGATTTGCAAAGTGTCCAGGCTGGCCGCACTTAAAACAGGTAACTAACGGCTTATCTCGCTGAGGTATCGCATCGGGTTTTTGTCGCATTTTGTTTCTACACTCGGCAATTTTGTGTCCCGGTTTCCCACAGAAATGACACACTATTGTTGACATTCGCCTTTTCTTGATGTCAGGACCAGAATCGTCATCACGGTTAACATCACGATGTTTTTGAAACGTGAATGCACTAAGTTCAGATTGTAGATCGCTTCTAGTTTGCATCTTGGATGTAAAAACAATGCGTTGCAGGCGGTTGTCCACATTTGCCAAATGTGCGAGCACAACTGAAACGGCTATTTCTTCTATGTTTTTGTTTTGCCAGTTGGCGGTTAAAGTTGTCACCAAGCGACTAGCATAAACCGCGAGGCAATCACCGTTGGTTGGGCGGCTGTTCAGTAAATTTAAAAACATTGCCGACGGCGTCTCGTTGGTTTTATAACGATGAAGAAATAATTCCTTGAATTCGTGCCACTTAATGCCGGGATATGAAACTTGCGTTAACCACTGGGAAGCACTGCCCTCCATAGCCTCGCTTAATGCCATGATCAATTTGCTTCCTTCAAGGGGCTGCTCCGTTAATATTATGTCTGCGGTATTACACCATTTCGAGGCATCGGCGGCGGCATTATCAGAAAAAAATTTGGGCAAAGTGACGCCACGTGTCTGCTGCTGTTCGCGTGTTGATGCTTGCATAGTTTTTACAAGCTCCACTAGGTTTTGATTTTGCATCTGTAGAATAATGCGCCACTGATCTTCTGAGAATGCAGGATCGGGTGGTGCCGATCCCACTTCTGATGTCAAGGGATGATCACTTTCCATAATTAATTAAAGCGCAGCGAGTTTCGGTGCGTAGGCTTCACTTTCAAAAAATGCAACTGACTCATTATGCGTTTCTCTGCCTCGCACCGAACCACACTCGACGACAGCGTTGTCGCGCTGTCGTCGCGCTAGAACGGAACTTCTTAAAGCGACAAAATACAAACAACCAATCAGAGAACAATTAGCGGCTGATGCAACATTACCAACAATTAGCGGCTGATGCAACATTACCAATTATGATATAATTATGATTCTGGTGAAATGCGCAAAACCAGAATACCCATACACGCATACAGTATGCAGAACCACACGCACATAGTGCGCACATACAATTCGCTTCGACATATACATTTATTTATTATATATATTTATTTCAATAAAGCAAGCTGTCTTTAGTTTTCATTTTCCTTACTACATTGGATGGTGTCTTTCATGAAGTCACGTTCTTAATATAATCAATTGACATTACTATCGGGTATACCATAAGGTAACCATCTTGGACCTTTACTTTTTTAATTTATAAATGATCTTGCATATGTTTTATCCCATAGCCAAACATTAATGAACGCAGATGATGTAAAACTGTGTTTATCCAAAAGAGGCTCTGAAGGACATGATTTGTTGCAATCAGACCACAGTAAACAGCTGGCGTCATCGAAATTCCTTAGTTTTGAACTGTTCTTAGTGTAAGGTTAAAAATTTTTGTCGAAGAAATTTAATAGTTGTATCAGTAATACTGAGTTGAAGAGTGTATTTCTATTTAAAGATTTAGGTATTCTCTTTGATCCTTAAATTTCGTTTATTGCACATCATGATTACATAACAAACAAACAATGGAATTAACTCGTTAAGTTAATTTTTGTTCGAGTAAACCTGCTCAAGTAATATCGCTCAAACATTAGGATTTTTATTAATTTTGTGTAACAATATTGCAGCATAAATATCCAAATTTGCATTATTATAAAATTCTATATGGAATAGAGGATCAAATATACATAGTTAACTCTGGTGCATTTGTCAGAGTGTTAGTAATAATAAGTATTACGTCAAAAGTGTTTTTTTAAGTAAGAGCTTAAGTGGCTTCAACATCTCAGTTTAAAGATCGCACTTGAACCTCTTGGTAGGTCAACTAGTGTTGAATTATTTTTTTTTATAAGTGCGTCATATTCGGCCACGTTCGAAACCGCATTTTTCGTATTACATGACTTCACAAGAACTTCTACATGATTCGATAGTCTCATTAGCATTTAATTCATCTGCACAATGTATAACGCGCTTAAAGCAGTACGTCTTTCCTGTGAGAGAATAGCAAATTATTATATACCCCTTTTCGTTGCTTATTTCGCTGCGTCCTATTTAATCATTCTTCATTTGAATCAAACGCACTTTAAACTTCTCTGCGTCATTTGACTTTAAAAACTTCACATGAGAATTAGTATTGGTGAACGAAAGTTCTCCCTCGATTGTGGAAAGTGATTCCTTCTTACCCACAAGTTACAATTACTGGACTTTTCTTGGAAATCATTTGATCCAAACAATAAACCATTCCTTTGCTTACAAGCTCCTATAAGCTGCCATAGTTTCGATGACTATACCATTCATCCCTACTTGTCATCTTCTCTGATGTTTTAAATTAACACTTGGTTTGTTCGCCCTCGAACATAATTTATCCATCTCTTTATTGAGTAGTCAACACCACCACTTAATGAAAGCGTTACGATAACTGCACATTTGTGTACTGGCACCACTATCAACAAGTCAGACTTTAAAATTGACAAAGTTTAGATTCGCCACCGCCAATTTTTGTTTCTCTGGACAGTACTCTTCTTCGCATCTGCTTGCCGAGACCAAAATAGCTACGGTTAGCAAGAGTGATTCTTCGCTTAATATCCTCACTGAGGCTGTTGTCGTTGCTTATAACTGAGCCCAAATAGTTGAAGTTTTGTACAGCCTCAAAGCTGGAGTTCCCTGTACTCAAAGAGCGTCTGCTATGCAGATTGTCTGCGTCTTCGTCTTGTTCTCATTGACCGTCAGTCCCATATGATGACATTATTTTTCGATGTCTGAGAACGCACCGGTCACCGCTCGAGCCTTTTTACCGACTATGTCTATGTCGTCGGCTTATGCGAGCAGCATAGTTTCTTTATAGAAAATATTGCGCACTTTCTTCTTCGTTAAAACAATATTTCAAAAACACATTTGACATCTAAACACTTAATAAAGATTGCCCGTGTGGTGTGCGGGCTGTTAAGAATACCACCACAGCTGGCTCAGCTTGACGTAAGAGGCGTCTAAAGAAACAACCCTCAGGATGAGGTTGGTTCGCAGGGTGTTGGCCCCTTAACCGGAAAACAACTTAAAACCATAAGAACACATGAACCATGGATAAGACGGCTAAAAGAAACAAAACTACTCCAGGTGGCAGATACAGAAGTGAAATGCACCCGTGTTGAACTCCGCGGCAGGATCATGGATTCTGGAGGCCCCAACTACCGTTAAATCTGCAACTCACGATAACAAACCCCGGAAAATATTTGAGGTACACAATTTAAAAATATGCACCTGGAACTTCCGATCCCTTAATATAGATGGTGCAACTAAACAACTGATGGACACTCTTGACAGATTTAAGGCTGATATTACAGCCATCCAGGAAATGCGATGGATTGGAAACGGACACCTAGAAAAAGCAACCTGCGACATCTACTACAGTGGCCATGAGTGTCAACGCTTATTTGGATGTGGTTTCGTGGTTAGTAGGAAACTACGTGTTCTCGTCTCCAAATTTACAGCAGTAGACGAGCGCCTTGCCTCGATACGCATCAAAGCTAAGTTCTTTAACATTAGCTTAATATGTACACGCCCCGACATTGGATAAAGACGATGCGAAGAAAGATGAGTTGTCTGAGCGGTTAGAACAACTTTACGAGCGCTGCCCTAAGCATGACATCAAAATTGTCATCGGTGCGGTTTCAACGCACAAATTGGGAGAGAAGAACTCTTTCGCCCAAACATCGGACAATTCAGCCTACATGACACCACCAATAACAATGGAGAAAGGCTAATCGACTTTGCCGCGGGCCGCAACATGGTCATAAGTAACACCAGATTCCAACACCTCGACATCCACAAGGCAACTTGGCGCGGGGGCATCCCAGGCGTCCGCACCCAAATAGACCACGTGCTAATCGATGCCAGACATGCATCGAGTGTGATTAATGTTCGAGCAAACAGAGGTCTCAACATCGACTCGGACCACTATCTTGTTCTAGCCAAGGTACGCAAAAGACTTAGTACAACACCCGCCGCCGCAGCCTTCTAAACAAGGGTCTCTCAACTGCTTAGAGAGACCACTCCGACATCCGACTGTATAACCGATCAGTGGAAGCATATCTCTAACTCATTAAGTACGGCGGCCAAAGAGGTTGTTGCTTATACTAAACCTCGAAGGCAAACTTGGTACGATAAGGAATATCGAACTGCTACGGTAGAAAAGAACATTGCCTTTAAGCGAACCCTGCCATTTGGAGCAACACGAGATGTTGTTGAGCGATATCGAAAAAAAAAGGAGAGAGGAAAAACGGCTTTTCAAACGCAAAAAGAAAGACCAAGAAAGGCGTGAGCTGGAGGAAGTTGAGATGATGTGCGACAGAAATGAGGCTCGAAAATTTTATCAAAAAATTAAGCGTTTGACCGAAGGTTATATGCCCGGAACATCAATCTGTAAAGATGAGCATGGAAATGTGGTGACAGATGTCCAGGGATCCAGGGATACTTGGGGCCGAGGACGGGAACAATGCCGCCATCGGAGAAGATGAACATCTGGTTCCCCCGACCGATGATTGCACTCCCGTGGAGCCACCAGATGGCGAAGAGTTGATTCGATGTATACATCAACTCTTATGCAAAATATGGACTGGTGAATGCATTCCCAGCGATTGGAACGTAAGTGCACCGACCACATGTGCATAAAAATAACGGTAAGAAAAATAAGAAAAAGATAAAGAGACACTGGAAATCAATCAAAGAAAAAATTGATACAGTTACATATATTACAACAAAAACATATACATAATGAGCAACAAAAAAAACAACAACAAGAAAGTTGTAGGTGGCGAGCGGCGGTCGCAGCATAAAAAATACAAGGAGAGATTGGAAAGTAATTAAAACTATTAGCGCATACATACATATATACATTTGTATGTACGCAAATACATTTGGGCAATTGTTTTTAATATAAATTAAATATTGCAACTTAACAATGCAAGATATAGCAAACCGAATACAGTTAGCAACAGTTGCTACTAATTTAATATGATTTACTAATAATTTCTAATGCTGCGTACCAAAATAAGAAGTCATCTACGCATCTTTCAAGAGAAATAGTTTGGAAAGAGCATAAATGAGAGATAGAATAATAGAACGATGCTCAGCGCTATTGGAAATACTTGGAAATTTGCAAACTGGAAAAGAATGGTATAAATACGGCAGCATTTTTGCAAATCTCTCTCTCTATCACTCGAAGCCAGGCGCTTAAGACAGAGCGGAGTCAAGCAAATGATGACTCGAAGTCAGACGGAGCACTCGAAATTAGAGCAACGCAATGCAAGCCAAGGACAGCGATGAAACGAAACATCGCCACAAGGAACACAGGACAAAGGAAATAAGGGTTTACAAGGACATAAAATTCCGAACGTAGGAAAGGACACCATGAGTTAAAATTTATACTTTGTTTTTTTTTTTTTGTCTTTAAAAATTATTTTGTCATAACTACGGGACGCGAATAATTTTTATCCGCCACACATAGTTGTGGATCGGTACACACACCAATCCTCGACTATAGCAAGCATAGAACGGCGCATACGCCAAATAGCTTTATCATAGACGGTGCATACACCAAAAGTTTTGTCATAGACGTTTACACCAAACAACCCAAGCGTAGGACGGCGCATACGCCAAATAGACTTGTTATAGACGGTGCAAACACCACACAACCAAGGCATAGGACGGTGCATACGCCGAATAGATCTTTCATACGCAGTGCATATATTTTATCAAGTTTAGGAATAAGCCATATAAACTTTATTGTAAACATTGAATAAACTTATTAAATAAAAATGAAAAGAAACAAATTACAGTTTTATCTGGAAAATAACATCACCCGTGGTCACTGAAAACTTAAAAATTTCTGTGACAGATCGTCTGGGATACCGACGGGGATACCCCAGCCGGTGACTCGTTACAAGTAATTCTGGTTTTCATCTACGAAAATGGTGCGCAAACATCCAAAGCTTTTACAAAATATACCAACGAGAGATCAAGAAAAAAGCCTTGATTGTAATAATGTTAACGATAGTTCCATTAAAACACCTGGAACTCAAGAACTCTAGCAACTCAATCTAGACTGGAATAAGTCGATTCCAACAGAACTTCATACCCAATGGGCAGAGTTTTATAAAAATCTAGTACAGTTAGATAATTGAAAAATTAGACGACATATGCCAAAAGGACAAAAGGTAAAGTCAGTTTAACTTCATGCGTTTACTTATGCATCGGAAAAGGCTTATGGAGCAGCAATATATGTTCGGTTCGAACTTCAAGACGGAACTATAATCGTCAAATTGCTATGTGCCAAATCACGGATCTCTCCACTGAAGCGACAAACACTACCACGTTTAGAACTATGCTCAGCAGTAATAGACGACTTAAATGTAAAAAACGTATCTGCTCTATCATGATATTCAACAACTTCCAATCATAAAATGTTAACTTTCGAAAAGACGCAAAAAATTTTATTAAAATTTTTTTTTAACATTTATCTAGACCGCAGCCCGAGAGATACAGCAATAGATATACATACATGCAACTGCGATAGATATTTATTAGACCGATAGAAAATGTTAAGTATTTGTTATACTATACATTGCGGCATCTGTGGGTCTATTTCAAATCTTTAGCTATTCTATGTCTTTCGAACTATGTGTATGTATGTATATGTTGCTATTTCTTTTGCACTCACATGCTGTGTTCAAATGTCAAACTTAAAGGAATTAAGTCCAGTATCCGTTTTCTACACAAAATTGCCCTTCATGAAAGAGTCATTATCGTAACCTTGTCCTCTGGAACATTTGAATTCAAGTTCGATTTAGATGTCAAATAACAGAAACAAAACCACTAAAATGTTTAATTTAAGTTATTGCTTGCAACCACAGAAGTGAAATTAAAAATTTTGCATGTAAATTAAATAAAACATTTTCGTATACATGCAGGGGATCATTTGCAGATTTCAATCAATGTCAATCAAATCAAGGAAAATTTTTAACTTCGATGGAACCAGAGCTCAAATATCCGTCACACGTACTATTCATGCAACAACAACAGCAACTAATAATGCTGCTACTGTATTAGCAACTAATACAAGTAATGCACCATTATGTAGCATAACAACCAAAGCTGCAACAAATAATGCAACAACAATTAATAATGCTGATACTGCGTCGGCCACTTATACAAATAATGCACAATCGAGTAGCACTGCAACAACAAAATCAACATCAGCAACAACAACAACACCATCCAGTGAAGTATCACCAGATCATTTTATTAAAGAAGGTGATACAGCAGCTTAAACGTTAAAAAAAAATATATACTAAAGGGTGGTTAAATTTCAAGGGCCGATGTTGAATGTGAACCACACCTAAACGTCAAGTTTTTTTCCTGCATTTCTTTTGACATTTCTCAACTTCAGACTAACTCAATTTGAACCATGGAAAGATACACAATCGATCAACGCGTTAAAGTTATTCAGGCCTATTATGAAAATGGGCGTTCAAATCAAAATGCATATCGTGCACTTCGTGATTTTTTCGATCAATTTAATCGTCCAAATGTGCGTACAATCGGAAAAATCGTGCAAAAATTTGAACAAACCGGGTCTGTAGGAGATGTGAAAACACCAGTGCATGCTCGTACAGCTCGTACTGCAAAAATATTGAAAGTGGCTGAAGAACCGTCCACCTCAACTCGTCGTCGTGCCCAACAATTGCACCTCTCACGCTCGTCGTTGATGAATATTAGGCATTAAGACTTGCATTTACACGCTTACAAGGTTCAATTGACTCAAGACCTAAAGCCTCTTGACCATTTCAAGCGTCGTCAATGGTCAGAATGGTGGCAAGATATGGCAACAGTGGATGATCAATTTTCGAAGGAAATCATCTTCAGTGGTGAGGCACATTTTCACCTCAGTGGATTCGTCAATAAGCAGAATTGCCGCATTTGGGCGATTGAGAATCCAAGAGTGATTGTCGAAAAACCAATGCATCCACAAAGAGTGACTGTTTGGTGCGATTTATGGGCTGGCGGCATCATAGGGCCGTACTTCTTCGAAAATGAGGCTGGCCAGGCAATTACTGTGGATGGTGTTCGCTATCGTGAGATGATAACAAACTTTTTGCGGCCTGAATTGGAAGATATGGATGTGGACGATATGTGGTTTCAACAGGACGGTGCCACTTGCCACACAGCTAACGAAACAATGGCTCTTTTGCGCGAAAAATTTGATGGCCGAATAATCTCACGTCGCGGCGATGTCAACTGGCCGCCAAGATCGTGCGATTTGACACCGTTGGACTTCTTTCTTTGGGGTTATTTGAAAGAAAAGGTGTACGCCAATAAGCCAACAACAATTCAACATATTTGCCCCTTTCCAACATGTCAACCAAAAATCATAATAAAAGAATCAAAATTCCAATAATGTGTTATCAAAATCAACATCGGCCCGATAACCACCTAAGGCCCTATCGAAACTAAACAACGGAGCTTAGAGCTTTACGTGCCGCACCGTTGGATTTCAACTTTTCAACTTAAAACATGAATGCGGCGATGGACACCAACGACGTTCATAACACTCCTATAAACTTTTGATGATCCAAATTCAACACCTCGTAACAGGAACGAGAAGATGCATTATGTGTTATTAAACTTAGTTACTTAGGGAAATTATTGTAAAATTGCGGTTGTGTTTTTGTAAACACTTGTACGGCCACATTGATCTTAAGTAGGCTCAAAAATAGGAAAATGTAAAGAAATAAGGAAAATCGTTAACTTCAGTAAAACCGAAGCTGAAATACCTGCCACATTTTGATTTAGTTTATTTTTGATCATCAGTGGCTTTAGTAGAATTTGGAGAAGGGATGGCTTGGAGTCAATAGTCCGATACAACCAAAGCTTAGACACAATAATGGGGCAAAATATTAACCTAAGGGTAGAATAATAAAAATTTTCTTTATAAAAAAATAGAAAATGGGTGATGACTTTGTTCGGGGGCTATATATTATAGTGGGCTGATCCTAATAAATCAGTAGAGTAGAGATAGGATGAATTTAAAAGTGTGTCATAAATAAAAGCTATTTTTACACTAAAATTACAAAATGGTTGGAAAGTTTATATGGGACATATGCCTATAGTAAAAATTACATTAGAAGTGTCTTTACCCAACTTGAAGTGAAAACATTTATAATTAGCAGCTATTTTCATATAAAAATTATAAAATGGGCGGAAAGTTCACATTGGGCCCATACCTTAAAATGAGCGAGGCACCTTTGTTTTGACATTGGAAGACACTAGAAGTATTTTTACCCAATTTGGAGTGAATACACTCATAAATAGTAGCTACTTTTTTACAAAAAATCGAAAAAAAACTGTAAGTTTGTATGGGGGCTATACCTAAAAATGGGCATGGCACTTTCATTTTAACATAGAAACTTGAACAGGACCTAGAAAAGCTTAAGTTTCAAATTTCAGTTCAATATCTTTAAAACTGAGCGAATAAATTGCGCAGCAACAAACAGACAAACGGACAGACAAACAGACGTACATGGCTAAATCGATTCGTCTCGTCGAGGTGATCAATAATATATATACTTTATGGGGTCTCCGATGCCTCGCTTAATGCGTTACAAACTTTCCGACACACTGAATATACCTGTGACAGTTATAAAAAATTATTTTTTTTTACACCAATTTTTTTAATAAAAATATATACATATGTGTGTACACTCTACAATAAAATATAAAAGAAAATATAAGTATAATTGTGCTGTTCGAGGTCTAGCATGAAAATAAAATATATTTTATATTTATTCGAAATATTTCAAAAAATGTTAGTAATATTAATACGCTCTTTCAGAATAAATCATTTAAATTATTTAAAGATTTAAACTTTCTGGATTATTTTGCAATAAATTGTTATTCCAAAAAAAACAACAAAAAAAGCAGAAAGTTGAAAACACTAGGACAATTTTTGACCCGAGGCCTAATGAGGGTCTTGAAACCGGAAACAGCAATATCTTTGGAAAGAATAGACCTAGAGACCTAAACCTGGCTAGAAAATATTTTTGTCGTGTTAAAAGGATTTCCGAAACCTGCGACAAATTGGTGGACCCAAAATATATTTTTTTTGAGCAATTCTTTCTTTTTTTTAAGATTTTGGGTGAGCACTAGAACGTGATTTGGAAAATTTTGGATCCAGGGCCTAATGAAGGTCTTAAAACCGTAAAAGCAATATCTTTGAAATAAAAAAGACGTAAAGATTTCAGACTGAAAGATGGTAAAAAAATATTTTGTTTTATTTTTTTTTTTTGCTGTTTATTCAAAATATTATAAAGGTGAGCACTAAGATGTGGCTTAAGACTAGAAACGTGATATCTTTGGAACGAGTAGACTAAGAGACTTGATATTAGGTACATTTGAAAGATAATTTCAAATTATTTTAGCCGTGTTCAAGGGGCTTCTGAAGTATGGACCTGAAACCAATTTAATCTATATATATATATATATATTTTTTTTTTGTATTTTGCTGTAGATTTCAATAACGATATAGACCACAATAAGAGCCTTAAAACCAGAAAGGCGCATTTAAAGGATGGTGGTCAAGAGGTTTCTGAAATTTGGTTTTGAAATTTTAGTTTTATCAATTTTTGTTTTTATCTTGCTGTAGATTTAAATTACGATAAAGGTGATAACTTAGACGAGGTTTTGGAAAATATTGTCGTAAATCCGATGAGAGATATCTGTGATATGAGAAAGTTAAAAAAGTGTTTACGTGTTCGAAGGGTTTCCGATAATATAGAGATTTGATAAAGGGCTCTTTTGGATTCCTTGAGTTTAGCGGACAACGCCGCACATGTCAAAATCGACTCTTCCCTCACTTCTTATTAAGAATATACTTAGTTTACAAGTAGAAGCAAAAAACAAAAAAAAAACAACAACAAAAAAAACGCGAGCAAAGCGCCGGTGAAGAAAAGTTTATAACCAACTTTTAATAAAAAGACTACATTCAATTAACCAGTGCGGTTTTAGACCAAAGAAGTTAACCAGCGACTCCATATTTACGCTGCGACAGATCCTGGAAAAAACCAAAGAGAAGCAAATTGACACACACCACCTATTCGTCGATTTCAAAGCCGCTTTCGACACGCCAATCAGATCAAAGTTTTTTAAAGCTTTGACTTATCTTAAAATCCCCTCAAAAATCGTCCGCCTCTCTATGATGACGCTGGAAAACACCCAAAGCGTTGTCAGGGTCGGTAAAGATCTCACCGACCCCTTTGACACCAAGAGAGGCTTCAGACAGGGTGATGCGTTGTCGTGCGACTTTTTTCAACCTCCTATTGGAGTACATCCTGATGCAGTGCCCAAACGTCGACCGGACGGGCAATATTTTCTATACAGAAACCATGCTGCTCGCATATGCCGACGACATAGACATTATCGGCAAAACGAGGTCCGGCGCGTTCTCAGACATCGAAAAACAATGTCGTCCTATGGGACTGACGGTCAACGAGAACAAGACAAAGTACTTGGTATCCACTCGCATTCAGGTCTTTGAGTGCAGGAAACTTCAGCTTTGAGGCTGTAGAAAGCTTCATCTATTTGGGCTCAGATGTAAACAACAACAACATCATCAGTCAAGAGATTAAACGAAGAATCGCTCTTGCGAACCGTAGCTATTTTGGTCTCGGTAAGCAGTAGCGAAGTAGATGAGTTGTACGAGCTATATGATGACATGGACATAGTCCGGAACATCCAATACAAAAGGCTGTCCTGGGCTGGTCACCTGTGTCGGATGGACACAGAAGCTCCAGCAAGAAAAATTTGAAAGCAAAACGAGAATCAAATCAGAGGGGCGCGGCAGAGAGGACGTCCGCCGCTGCGTTGGGAGGACCAGGTCCTAGATGACATCCGCAGGATCGGAATCCCAAGATGGTATGATGAGGCACTGGATTACAACCGCTGGTGCCGAATCTTATGTGACACCAAGGCCGATAATCGGCTGTAGAGTGCCACTTTTATATATTGTATATATATATATATATATATAAATTCAACTAAGATTTCTAAAAAATATTGAAATATTGCAAAACATAAATTTGTTTAGTCCGCAAAATGCGAAAACTCAATCAAAACCCAATATCTCTCCCATAGCTCTTCACTATAGTTTGAAAATACATAGAAAAAAATGTTCTGCCGAATGTCATACAAAGATATTATACATCGCTTGGGCAGTTCCTTCAAGCTTTCCCTGCTATGTGTAGTCTTTTTTTCCGATAGTAGACAAATTTGCCGACTCGCGTGCCAATTTTTCAGATCTTTACCGATTCCGAATATCCAGTAAATTTTTTTAACTGCCCCCGGGTCCCCGTACCCCTCACTCGCCCTTATTTGATACACTCAGTGTATTCTTAGTAAAAGTATATTTACCTGTTACAGGAATGTATAAGAGCAATGACGAACAAAAAGCTATATAATTAATCCACATTGTGCTGATTAGTTTTCTGCAAATAAATTTAAAATATAATTGTAAATTGTTTTAGGTCCATTTTCTGTTTGTATATACAATATCTACGTACTCGTTAAAATATGATTGTATGTTTATAGATACATATACAATATAATTATTCAGCGTATGTACTACACGATAATGTATACAGTTTAAAGAGGGAGGAAATACTAAAAGTGTCTTTCAATTTATAAATATAAATATAAATATATATATATATATATATATATATTCCACAGATATATATATTTTTATTTATATTATATTTTTTTTTCAACCAAGAGTCATATAGTATATAAT
This sequence comes from Leucophenga varia, assembly GCA_018903435.1. Taxonomy (NCBI): domain Eukaryota; kingdom Metazoa; phylum Arthropoda; class Insecta; order Diptera; family Drosophilidae; genus Leucophenga; species Leucophenga varia. The sequence continues at coordinate 28,268 of JAEIFJ010001281.1, read as the reverse complement.
TCTTGTTTGTAGTAATATTAAGATGAAGAAAAATGATGTACCTATTTTGAATTGTTACAGTTGTGTACATCATATAAAAGGATTACATTAATACACTTAAACATGTATATATGTATATAAATAGGTACATACTATAAAGGTATATATATATACATACATATATATTCATAAACAATTACACAAACACGAGTTAAATGAGATTAAGAAAATTTTTGCTTATACGCTTTCAATTTTTTATTTCCTATTATAAAATGTATCTTCGGAAAGTATGTAGCACTTAAATTTACTTGTATATGTAGTTTTTGTCGCACCATTTAAAACTTACATTTTGTATCTTTAAATTCAAGTAGCTATTAACAATTTTGATATTTATAAATATTGCGAACGAATGCAATTCTTTAAAATAAATTAAATGTCTCAGCGTATGTGTCTTTATTTATTTATTTTTTTTTTTTAATTTTAGTTTTCTGGAGTTTATTCCAGGTTAGCGAATAAAATTGTATTTATCCTTAAAAATGTTAAATTATAGTGCGCATGACCGTCGCTAAAAGCTTTTAGTGCCTTGGAGCACAGTTACCCCTATAAAAGCTCCAGGGAGACAAAAGTAAAATTCTAGCATAAATAAGGCTTTTAATATGTTTGTTTTTAAAGTATAACCATTTCCAATGTACAAAATGTATTCGTTTTTATTTACGATAAAAACCAAAACTATAAAAAGTAGTAGCATTTTTACAAAAAAAAAAAAAAAAAAAAAAAGACAAGAAGTAATGATGGGTTGTATAAAAATGTCGAAAGAATCTAAAAACAAGGGTTTATTTGTTGATGATAACAAGAGAAAAGTCCGTTTAAACAGAAATCCTAGCTGCTTATATTTAAAAGATATTAACGTTTTTCGGATTGAATTAACAATTTGTTTATTATATTGGTCTGCTTGTGCATTAATAACTCAGTCAATAACTCTAGTTTACAGCCAAAACAATTCTGGGTTCTCATAGATCTATTCTCATGTACTATTTTAGATAGTAGATTCCAAAAATGGCCACAAAGATCGTTCTCGAGATTTTCTCAAAAAACCTGTTTTTTTTTTTTACTTTTTTCCGTTATTACTATATAAATAGAGAATGAATACTTCGAAACAGTTGACATGTTCAACATTTGAAAGGAAATTAGTTTTTCTACGCGACGATAAGCTACTTGTGAATATCAATTGAAAACGTTTGGTATGACAAGCGTTGAGACACGAAAAATATGGCATTTTTCATGGTATTTTGAATATATGTCATTTTAATTTCATTTTTTTTGGCAAAAAAAATTTAAATAAATTATTTTTAAAATTTAGAAATTATCCCAAAATATAAATTAAAATTTTTAAATTAAAATATTATTTACATAAGACGAGCCTTAAGACCAGAAAAGTGATGTCTTTGGAATGAGTAGACTCAGAGACTCATTTAAAATTATTTTAGAAGCGTTCAAGGGGTTTCTGAAGTTAAAATTTATTATGGTGATCACTAATACATTATTAGGCGCGTTTGAAAAATGATTATTTAAGTGCTTTAGGGGTTTCTTTAATTTGGATTTGATGCGGGGGACCCAAACCCCAAGTTTTATTAATTTTAGATTTTTTTTTTTTTTTGGTATTTTAATGTAGATTTCAATTACAATAAAGGTGATCACTTAGACGAGAGTTTGGAAAATTGTCTAAGGGCTCAATGGGGGCTTTTGAACCGAAAAAGAGACTTAATATTGATTAAAGACGATAAAAAGTTTTTGAGCCGGGGCCTAATGGGGACTTAAAACCGAAAAAACCACATCTTTAGAATGATGAAATTTGATTAAAAAATGTTTACGTGTTCGTAGAGACTTTATATATATAAGGGTCTTTTGGGATATGTTTAGCTTGGTAACTATGTGAATTTATCACACGCTGGGCGCCCGGACGACAGACTTGGCAACATTGACTCTTCTCTCACAACTTATTAAAAATATTTTAATATGTTGCTCGTAGATTTTTCAGGTTTTTTTAATATGTGGAAGGCATTTAAAAAAATTTTGACATTTTTACCCTGTACCCAAAGGGTAAAAGGGTATGTTAAGTTTGTGGGAATGTATGTAACGGACAGAAGGAGGCAAGAAAGACCCTACAAAGTATATATATTCTTGATCAACATTGGAAGGAGAGTCAAACTAGCTATGTCTGTCTGTCCGTCCGTCTGTCTGTCTGTCCTGCTGTCTGCCGTATGAGGGAGATTATCTCGGAGACTATAAGAGATAGGGCCACTATTATAAGGGGTACCCCCATACAAATGTACCCCAACATTTTGGGTTTTTGCATATAAACGAGATTGTTTCTTAATCCAGGAAGTTAAAATTTAGTATAAATTATGTCTATGATGAATATTCCAATATGCGTAGGATCAAAAAAATTTTACGTATAGCCCCCATACAAATTTACTCCAAAATTTTAGGTTTTTTCATAAAAACTTTATTGTCTTTTATTCTAGGACGTTCAAATCTAGTATAAATTATGTCTATGATAGCCCCAATAAAATAGACCAATATGGATAGGTCCAACAAAATTTTAGGTATAGCCCCTATACAAAGATATACCCGATTTTTTTAAGTTTTTGTATGAAAATCCAATTCATAACTTAAGGTACATAAAGTTTAGGTACAGGGTATCTTGCAGACGAGCATACTCGACTTCAGCGTTCTTTCTTGTTTTACTCAAAATACAGGTAAATGTTTACATAGCACATTCGTTCATCTATCGTCGATATCGCTGCCATCTGTCGGTCAACAAAGTAGAAGTGATCATGAGTGTGTGGCACGGAGCAATTAAAAAACGCAACATTTGTTTCAATACTTTTGACAAGTCTATTTTGTCATATAAGTCTATTGATAACATATAAGATTTATTTATTATTTTACCTTCTCATTATAGTGTAATTTTTGTTTCCTAATCAATTGGTATTTTCTAAGTGAGTGACCATAAAACTCGTACAATATTATTGTTTAATTTTACTTATATGTGTTTATTTAAATTATTGTAGTTGATCTAGCCATGTCCCTCTGTCTGTATTTATGAGTTTCACTCGCTTAGTTTTAAAGATATTGACCAGAAATTCGAAACTTAAGTTTTCTCAGTCGTAAGCTGTTCAAGTGTTAAAATCAAATTGTCACGCCCATGTTAAGCTATAGCCCCCATACAAACTTCACTTTTTTTTTTTGTAGTAAAATATCTATTATTTATGAAAGTATTCACTCCATATTGGATAAAAATACTTTTAATGGCATCCATTGATACTATTAGGGTCAGCCCCTAAAGAATTTTTTCCGAAAAAAATTTTAAAAAATTCTCATATATAGATTTTATAAAAGATGTCACCCCCTGGAGCTACCCTTCAAACCTAAATTAAACTGGTGATACCACTGTTCTTGATTATTTTTGTAAATTAATTGTAAATTTTTATACCCGCCACACATAGTGTGAAGGGTATATTCAGTTTGTCTCAAAGTTTGTAACGCATTGAAGGAGACGTCGTAGACCCCATAAAGTATATATATTCTTGATCAGCTCGACGAGACGAATCGATCTAACCATGTCCGTCTGTCTGTCCGTCTGTCTGTCCGTCTGTCTGTATATTTCTAGGCATCTTTTTTGTTGAAGATATAAAGCTATTAAGCTGAAATTTGGAACTTAAGCTTTTCTCGGCAACGACTATTATGAGTTCGAGAATTAGAGTGCCACGCCCATTTTTAGGTATAGCCCCCATACAAACTTACCATTTTTTTTCCGATTTTTTGTATAAAAATTGTAATTATTTATGAATGTATTCGCTCCCAATTGTGTAAAACATTTCTTTTGTCATCCAGTGTCAAAACCAAAATGCTACGCCCTCTTTTAGGCATAGCCCCCATATAAACTTTCCGTTTTTTCCGATTTTTCCGATTTTTTGTAAAAAAAAAATACTAATTATTTATGCATATATTCACTCCAATTTGGCTAAAAACATTCTAATGTCATCCAATGTCAAATCAGATGTGCCACGCCCATTTTTTGGTATAGCCCCCACAAAACTTTCCGACCATTTTCGATTTTTTGTATGAAAATGGTTATTATTTATTCATGTATTTACTCCATATTGGGTAAAAACTCTTCCAATATCATGGTGCCACGCCAATTTTTAAGGTGTTTCTTGTATACAACCTTACCGCCCATTTCCAGATATATTCGAGAAATATATATTTTTATACATATCTGTATTTTTAGCTCAAAATTTGAAATTACTATTGTGTGTAAACTTAGGTGACCCATGATGATTAATATATAAACTCTTTAAAGATTCGTGTGACGGGTATTTAAGCTTCAGTTCTACCGAAGCTAACGTTTTTCTTGATTTTTAATTCATTTCGTTTATGATGTTTCCCTCATGTGATGTATAGTTTAGTTAAAAAAAGTTAAGACTGAAAGAGAGATATCTTTTATATGAGAATATCTAGAAGCTTGATATTGGGCGCATTTAAAGATGGATAAAAAAAAATTTCGTAATCGAAGGGTTTCCGATAACGTAGAGACTTGATATAAGGCTTTTGGGTTCAATGTTTGGCTTGGCGACTAAGTTAATTTATCATACGCTGGGCGAACAGAAGCGGAACTTCGACTCTTTTCTCATTTCTTATTAAGAATATATTTAGTTGAAGAAACAAGGAAAAACATATACTTCGGTAGAACCGAAACTTAAATACCCGTCACACGAATCTTTTAATAGTTTATATGTGATTATCTGTGGCCTAGATAGAACTTCGAGATGGGATGGGTGGAGGTCAATGGTCTGATACAACACAAGTTTTGACATAGTATTGATATCAAATTTTAATCTATAAATTCTTCTTAAAAATATCAGTAAATGAGAGGTAAGTATGTTTAGGGCTATATGTTATAGGAGCCCGATCCGTATCATCGGTGGTTAATGCATAGGATGACATTAGATGGGGGTTTTACCAAATTCTGTTATAGAACTCAATTTTATTTATAAAGATTATATGCTTATATTCAATTTCTATTTCTATTATAAAGTGGACTGTATGTGTAAAATTATTTTATGTGTATGTTTACAATTAATATGACTATAAAAAAAGCTTATCTATTTTAGGCGTAGAGTTAATCATGTGTGCAGGAGTCAAGAGTCATCGCATTGCTACTTAAGTGCTGAGCATCTTTTAGCACGATCGTAAAATGTTATGACTTCTGTGTTTGTTTAAAAATATTGTCGCTGCGGGATATCTTGTCTATTCTTATCGCGTATTGAATAAGTATGAACAGATAAACCGAATCCGATGTTCATACTTGAACATTCTCCCGGGGGCCCGTAAATGCTATCTGCACTGATTTCCTCTTTCATACGCACTTTATTCTTGCATATATGACAAAAACTATAATTGCCAAGACAACGAGTAGTAGCGATGAGTGCCCACTGATAGTGTAAAAGTGTAACTCGTTAATATGCACTTTTTCTATCTTCAGTTTCTCAATTTGTTGATTCAGTTTTTGAAGCTCAGCTGTGTTATTAACTATCATGGATCCAATTGGTGCGAAGTTGCCCGTTGTTATATTTACGTCTCTTATAAAATGCACAGGATACTGCTTGCCGAATTCTGAATGAGTGTTTTGGTGAGCTTGTAAAATTTTTCCAGGAATTCTTGCCGAACAACTATCGTCCAGTTCAATTACTCCTTGATTTGGAAGCTGCTTTAACTCATTATATGTGTCTCCGCATTGAACGTGTGCCGTTGTTGAGACGAATAATTTAAACAACCATCTGTTTGCGCCATTCAATTTTACCCAAAACGATTGATCTATAAATTGCGTCATCAAGCAGGAATGGTCTGTAGCATCTTTCCAGGGCCAGTTGCCTTCACAAACCAGAGTTTGCTCATCTTCTTGACGACACTTGTTAATATCCGCTTCAGACATCGTATGATACAAATTAAGAGCCACATTGTATACAACAAAGCTCGTCGTTGCCTATGGTATAAATTTGTGAACTCCTTTAATCACTGGCATCGGAATTATTTTGTAGATGTCGGATTGTTGGTTTAAATACAGTGGAATTTCTGCTTCTACTATTAGCATACCATCTTTAAAAAACCCATTCGCTGTCAATAGCTTATAAACGGTTTGTACTCTGTTATTAGAATTTCTTCCTGGCAGTACATGGTTTATTGGTAACAATTGAGAGATCTTGTTGATTTCATTTTGAATTTGAGCTGGGTTATTAAAGTTTGATTAATTTTTCCATGCTTTATATCCATAAGCAAGCCGATTCCATTGTGTTTTTTTTGGTTCATCAATCCAACGTTGCAATTGATTCACCAGCATAAAAAACTTTATTGATTCGCGGTATATCAGGAAGTGTTATTTAACTGTATCAGATATGAGATTTAGTCTTTCTGATAGTATTTTTAAGTTCCTGTTTACCTCATCTGTCGTTTGTTTGACCAGGTTTTTTGTTACATCATAACCGAGGTTTGATTGCCAATGTACTCATTTATATGCTTTTGATTGTTTAGAAGATTTGTCATATTATACATTGTTAACACATCCAGTGATATGTCGAACATTGCACCTGGATAAATTAATGGTGTGTTGCAGCCTCTCTTTACTCTCCGTGGTGTTTCTTCAGCGAATAGCTTATTATTTTCTTCAATTGTATCTAGTTGGCTATTGATGTTATCTATCACTGCTTTGCACTGCTCCTCAAACTCCTGCATTTTTGGACAGATATGTTTGGTTTTCTCGAGTAATGCCGATGCTTGTGCCAAAAAATTAAAATATGCTCCCATGTCAAAGAAGAATACGAACTGCCAGCTAGACGATACTACCTCCACTTTTCCTATTTTGTCCAAATAGATTGCTGCATTTGTACCGATTTCTTGCAATCGCACCTTTGAAGTCCTCTCTTTAGTATGCGGTGCCGCTGTTGCACTTTGCAATATCATAAAAATGCAAAGCAGAGTATAGACAAATGATTTACCGCTCAAACTTTTTGTCTGTTTTGGTTTTTGTATTTCATAGTCTTCTACAAACAGTGGGCATACTTTCTGTATTGGTCGTTTTGAAACTGTGTTCTGTAGTTTTAATGATACTACCCGAACTCTTGCCAACGGCCACTTTGCTGGATGAGTATTTTCGTCTTTTGACTACATTACTTTCTTTTAAATTTTTAGGACGTTGCCATTTATTTCTTTGCTGAAGGGTGCGTAAATATTCATCCTTCCAACGATTCCAGAAGTCGCGTTGCATTTTTTGCACCAGTTTCCATTTATTCAGTGTAGAAACATTTATATTCTTTTCATCTGTTGGTACGGAATTAAGAGGCTTTCCTATCAAAAAATAACCTGGTGTTAAAGCGTCTTCGCCGTTTGCGTCGTTAATTGCGTATAGTGGCCGAGAATTTAACACTGCTTCGATTTGTGTTAAAACTGTTGTCATTTCTTCAAATGTAAGTTTTACTTCATTAATTGCTCTTTTTAGATGTTATTTCACAGATTTTACTCCAGCTTCCCATATACCACCAAAGTGTGGTCCTGCCCGGGGAATAAAATGCCATATAATACTTTCATTTGCCAAAATTGGCGCGACTTCCGAATTGTTTCTTATACATTTTTTGTATTCGGCATCTAACCATCTACTTGCTCCCACAAAATTAGTTCCATTACCTGAATAAATGTGGGCACATTTTCCACGTCGATAAATCGCTTACAGCTTCGAGGTGCATTGCCTTTGTAGATAGACATACAAATATTGTGATGTATCCTTTGAATGATTTCTGTCCCCGGCCTTAAGAGCACCGCATATTGATAAGGCCAGCGTAGTCGACACCCGTAAACGTAAATGGGCTGGATGGTATGACTCTTTCTTGTGGTAAGTCACCCATTAATTGTTTTGCACCATCTTGACGATACCGAATACATCTTGGACATTTTCGAATAAAACTTCTGACATCATTCTTTAGTCCAACAATCCAATATTTTTGTCGTACAGCAGCCTCAACTAATCTGTTACCTCCATGAATCGTTGAATAATGAGCATTTTTGATGGTCAGTTTAGTTAAATTTGATCTCAAAACTATAATCGGATGCTTTGTACTGTATGGTAGCCCAGCATTTGCCAATCTTCCACCAACTCTTAAGATTCCATCTTCGTCTAAAAATGGGTTAAGACTGATGATTCTGCTTGAACTTTTAATGGACTCTCTATTTAAAAGCATGCTTATTTCTTCCTTAAAGTCACTTCTTTGCTTAAGCTTGATTACTAACGCTGAGGACTTTTGTATTTCATTCGCCGATAAATACTCTGTTCGTCCTTTTTTTATATTTCGCCATCGCAGTACATATGCCATAACTCGTACAAGTTTAAGCCAACTGGATATACGAATTATTATATTTTCTATAAATTCGTCTTGGCTATGCGATGTTACCAACATATATGTTTTACCTTCTGCTTCTTCGTGAATCACTGGCCAATGCTGCTTTGATAATGTCAACCATTCTGGTCCTTTCCACCATATTTTTAGACCAATAAGCGTAGCCGGCGAAACACCCCTTGAAGCAGGATCTGCAGGATTGTCTTTTGATCTGACATGTTGCCATTTTGCATGAGGAACTTTCTCATGAATTTCAGCAACTCGGTTTCTTATAAATTTGTCCTTGTTTTGAGCGTTTTTTATCCATCCGAGTGTTATTGTTGAGTCGCTCCAGGCATAGACTTCACATGCTCTTTCGATAATTAATTTTGTTCTGTGAACCAATTTTGCCAGAAGATGTGCCGCACAAAGTTCCAGTTTTTAAATGATTTCATATTTTTCAGCGGATTTAATTTTGTTATTGCAGTTAAAAGGTTGATTGAATTGCCGACCATTAAATATACAACAGCAGAATAAGCTTTCTCAGATGCATCACTAAAAGCATGCATCTCTATTTTTGAGCTATTATATATTCCAATCCAACGAGGAATTCGAATATCCTCAAGCGCTGTAATATTTGCTGTAAAGTTTTGCCATTATTTTATAAGATCATCTGACAGCTTTTGGTCCCAAGTAGAATTTAGAAGTCTTTGCATATATAATTTTGCTACAACAGTGACTGGTGCCAACCATCCTAATGGGTCAAATATTTGCGCTATTTGTTCGTTTTGTGCATTTGTTTTGACTTTTTAAGTTTATTATAAACTTAAATACATCCTTTTTTGGGCTCCAGTGTAATCCAAGTGTTTTGATGGATTCATTTTTATCAATTTGAATTACGTCGCTTTCATTTTCAGCATCAAGGACTTCCGTTACTTTTTTTGAGTTTGACAGCCATTTTCTCAAGTGAAATACAAATTTTTTAAGATGTTCACTTATTAAAGCCTGAATTTTTTTGCATTCATTTATTGAATCTGCTCCGGTCATCAAGTCATCAATGTAAAAATCACCTTGATGATCCTCTGTAGCCAGTCCATATTATTTGAACATTTGTCTGCTATCTCGAACAAAGTTCTAACTGCCAAGAAGGGTGCTGATGCGGTGCCATACGTCACGGTGTTAAGCTCATATTCCTCCACTATGTTCGTTGAATCGTTGCGTCATAATATACGTTGATATACTCGGTCTATTTCGGCAATCGTAACTTCCCTGTACATTTTCTCAACGTGTGCTGTGGGTGCTATTTTCCACCACCGCCATTTTAACATAATGTCAAATATGTCGCGCTGCAGCTTTGGTTCCGTGTACATGATGTCATTAAGACTTTTGCCATTTGTTGACTTTGCAGAGGCATCGAAGACCACACGAAGTTTTGTGGTGGAGCTATCTTCTCGAATCACCGCCTGATGTGAAAGGTAAAACTTTGCCGGCAGTTTATTCCTTACTTTTGACATATGGCCAAGATTTACGTATTCTTCAATAATTTTCTTTATATTTTTCTTTAAGTTTTTCATTTTTTTTTAATTTGTTTTCCATTGACATTAGGCGGGCCATCGCTTGTTTTTTAGACTCTCCGAGTTCAACATCCTCCTTAAATGGTATTTCAACTATAAAACGGCCATCGGTATCTTGTTTTACAGTTTCGGCGTATTTTTGTAGACACAAATTTTCATCGACTGGGTCATTTTCATTTTCTTCCATTTTTTCAAGCTCCCAGAACCTTTCAAGATTCGTTACTGCTGTCAAAATTTTTTTATTAGGACGTAGTTGAATTATTCCCGATAGTATCCAACCAAGTTTTGTAGCTTGCCCAACTACTCCATCCATCTTTGTAACTCCATTTTCCAGGATCCTGCGAAATAGATCTCCACCAATCACCATATCGATTCTGTCGGATTTGGTAAACATTGGATCTGCCAGCGTGTAGTTGCTCCATTTTAGAAGATCATACTCAAATGATTGATCTGGTTGCGCACCCGTCAGTGATGGTAATACAATTGCGTCTACTTCTTTAGCGAAGTTACTTCTGAATCTTGGTCGAACTTGTATTTTAACTTTGTAGTTAGACTCTCCTACTACAGCTTCACCAAGTCCATGAATCTTTGTCTTTGTTTTTATTTTCCGGATTCTTAATATTTGAGCGGTTTCCGTCGAAATGGCTGTAATTTGGGAGCCTTGATCTAGAAGTGCTCTTATCAATATGTATTCGCCGTTGGCTGCTCTTACATTGATTTGTGCAGTAGCCAGAATTACTGCAGCAGATGAATCACTTAAGGTCATTGAACTTTTCTTATTTTTATTTGTTGATTGTTCTGCGTGTAAACTATCATGATGATTTTGCGAACAAGAATTGCATTTAACTTTTGGTGTTGGACATTTTTCACCATATTTGTGATTTATGCACTTATAGCATAAACTTTGTTCTTTTACAAAATTTCTCCTTTGTTCAACTGAGATTGCCTTGAATTTTTGGCATTCGCTAGTCAGACGATTTTGAAACTTGCAATAGAAGCACATTTTCCTTGCAAGTTGACTCGAGGCCGCTGACATATGGTGAGCTTTGAATGCCCACTTTTTGTCTGTTGATGACTCCTTGTCGGCAACCGCTTTTAATGTTTCATAGCGACGTTCCAAAAATTCCATGATGTCCCGTTATGTTTGTACCTCTTTCGGCTTTGTAATTGATTGTTCATATAGCGTTAACCCTTCTTTGTCTAGTTTTCGACATATTATTCTAGCAATGACGGGTTTGTCATCATTTATTTCAATGCCTAGAGCACGAATTGCATTGAGATATTCATTCGTCGTATCCAAAAGCTGTCTGACTCTTTCTGTATTTTAACTGTTTATTTGCGGTTGATCCAAAATTCTATCCCATTGAGCCGAAAATAATATTCTTTTATTTTCAATCTCTGTTGTAATAGTGCCCAAGCCACATTATAATTAGTGCTTGATATCTGTAAATATTGAATCAAGCGTGCAGCTTCTCCTTTCACACATTGTTGAAGTCGCAACATTTTTTCTGAATTTGATATGTACCCATTATTATGCACCATATCTTTAAATAAATTGAAGAATGTCGCCCATTCTTTTAAGTATCCAGAAAATGTTGGGATTTTAAGTTTTTCTAACTCTAAACAGTGGCTACTTGTCTGAAAAGACTTTTCCTGATCCTTTTTGTCTTCCGTTACTCCCTTGAATGCTTCACACTGATCCGGAGTTTTGGAGGACTCGCTGACATTTGCTTCCAGAACCGATACGTTTTGTTCCAGTACCAAATAATCTTCCTTTAGCGCTTTGTTGATGGTTGCCATAATATTTCACTAGCTCAGCGCAACTGCTTCTACGGATGCTCTTTGAATTGATTTTATTGTATAATTGCAAAATTTTTTCTGCAATTTCTTTTTTAATTGTCAATTATTTGCAGTCTGTTAATACCCATTTTGCTTCTTAATTTTACTCAATTTGCACAAATAAACTGTTGGAAGAAAATTTAAAGTCGCCCAGTTGACTTAGCTGTGCCTCTACTCACAGTTAGGTAATGTTTATTTGTATTGAATGGTGAATTAGCTTTTTGGGATTTTTTTTGTGTTTTGTTGATCATGTTCAACAATTTCACGTCGAGATTGAAGCTTCAAAATTCGCCTTTTTGGCTATTTACTTGCTTTTTTTTTTGCTCTCGATGTTTCTTGAAGTTATAGCCCTAAGATCGCTTAGTCTGCTGTTTTAAGCCTCAGACACGCCTTTATTCGATTCGCCTTATTCGTTAAGACTCGAAAACCTTTAAGGTTCGATGGACCAAAATGTACAATAACGTGCACAGTCTCTACAATTTCTATTTCTATTATAAAGAGGACTGTATGTGAAAAATTATTTTATGTGTATGTTTACAATTAATATGACTATAAAAAAAGCTTATCTATTTTAGGCGTAGAGTTAATCATGTGTGCAGGAGTCAAGAGTCATCGCATTGCTACTTAAGTGCTGAGCATCACTTAGCACGATCGTAAAATGTTATGACTTCTGTGTTTGTTTAAAAATATTGTCGCTGCTGGATATCTTGTCTATTCTTATCGCGTATTGAATAAGTATAAACAGATCAACCGAATCCGATGTTCATACTTGAACACCTAGACTTAAAAATGGGGGGTGGCACCTTAGTTTTGGCATTGGATGATATTGGAAGTAATTGTGCCCAATTTGGAGTAAATTCAGTTATAAATAATACCTTTTTTTATCGTCCCATCGAGCTGACCGCGAGCGTAATGGGGGCCTTCAAACCGAAAAACCTGCAACAAACATATTAAGCGACGACATTTCAACCCCTGGATGGATCACCAAACATCAATTCTTTGGACAAATTTGTATGGTGGCTTTATGTAATATTAGCCCGATCTTTACCATATCGATGAAGTTGACGTCAGAATTGTTTTTGGCAATTTTTTTTAAGATTTGGAAAACTATTGACCCGGGGCCTAATGGGGGCACTGAAAACGAAAATTCCATATCTTTGGAATTAATAGACGTAGATACTTGAAACTAGACTAATTTAGAAGATAGTTAGAAAATATTTTCGCCTTGTTCAAGGGACTCATTGGGTTTATCATTTTTATACCCGCCACACATAGTGTGGAGGGTATTATCATTTTGTCAGAAAGTTTGTAACGCATTAAAAGAGACGTCGTAGACCCTATAAAGTATATACATTCTTGATCAGCACGACGAGACGAGTCGATCTAGCCATGTCCGTCTGTCTGTCAGTCCATCTGTCCGTCTGTCTGTTTTTATGCGATTCATTAGCTTAGTTTAAAAGATATTGACCTGAAACTTGGAAATTAAGCTTTTCTCAGTCCTAAGCAGTTCGAGTGTTAAAATCAAAGTGCCACGACCATTTAAAGGTATAGCCCCCATACAAACTTACCGTTTTTTCTGATTTTTTGTATGAAATTAGCTATTATTAATGATTGTAGTCACTCCAAGTTGGGTAAAAATACTTCTAATGTCATCCAATGTCAAATCCAAGCTGGCACTCCCATTTTTAGATATAGCCCCCATACAAACTTACCGCCCATTTTCGAATTTTTGTATAAAAATAGGTATTATTTATGAAACTATTTACTCAAATTTGGTTAAAAACATTTCGGCCATGCTTACACGGCTAGCCCTTAAAATATCTAGAAAACCGGCTGTGTTATCAAGTGATTATTAACTCGTTCGATTACACAGCTCTGCAAATTTCCATTCTTCGGATGCGAATAAAATGGGACCTTGCGTTTCCGAAGGGAATTTTCGTGCTGAACACGAATCTGGGGTTTGCGTAGAAACAGTTCAACAGCGTCATCAATGTCTTCAGCACTTTCAATCTCTATGTTAAGATTTACTAGATGCAATGATGGCTAGTCTAAACAGCCAGGTGGCAGACATAGAGGTATTAATCCACCCATGGATAACTCCGCGGTAGGGGCCAGGATTCTGGAGGCCCCAACTACCGTTAGAGCAAACAAAAAAAAAAAACATGACGACCCCCAAAAACGATATAAGGATTACGACATACGGATGTGCACCTGGAACGGCCGAACCTCAACAGGGATGATGTAGTAGAAGAACTCATTATCAATTTTGGCAATTTAGGACAGACATTACTGCTATCCAGGAAATACAATGGACTTGTCACTGGTGCATAAGCTTAGCAACCTGTGACATCTACTACAGTGGCCATCAGAGGCAACACATATTTGGATGTGGCTTCGTGGTTGGTAATATGTTACGCATACTCGTCTCCAGGTTTACAGCTGAAGATGAACGTCTCGCATCGATACGCATCTGAGCTTAATTTTTCAACATTAACCTTATATACACACCCCGACAAATGTTAATGATGAGATGAGAAAGATGAATTCTATGAGCGATTAGAAAGCCTCTACGATAGCTGCCCCAAGCATTACATCAAAATTGTCATCAGTGATTTCAACGCACAAATTGGGAGAGAAGAAATCTTTGCCCTACCATCAGGAAATAACGCCTACATGACACCACCAACAGTAATGAAGCAAAGCTAATCGAATTTACTGCGAACAGAAACTTGATCGTAGGTAGTACCAGATTTTCATATCTCGAGATTCACATGGCAACATGGCGCAGTGGCACCGCACCCACTGATGGTAGGCACACTACTAGTGTGCGTACAGAGGTCCTAACATCGATTCTGACCATTACTTTGTTCTAGCCAAGGTACGTACGAAACTCAGCACAGCGCACGCCAAGCGAGCTACCATACAACGAAAGCTAGATTTCGGTAGGTTAAAGTCACATCTGAACGCCGCTGCCTTTTCAACAAGGGTCTCCCATCTACTCCGGGAGAATCCTCCGGCCTCAGACTGTATCAACGATCAGTGGAAGCGAATCTCAAACTCATTAGCTACGGCAGCCAAAGATGTTATTGGCTACACTAAACACCGAAAGCAGACATGGTACGATGAGGAAGGTCCCATTGCTACTGCAGAGAAAAATATAACACGAGAACGAACTCTGCAAGCAAGAGCTACACGGGCTGTTGTTGAGCGATATAGGGAGAAACGGAGAGAGGAAAAACGACTGATCAGAGGAAAGAAAAGAGAACTGGAACGGCGTGAAGTGGAGGAGATTGAGATGATGGGTAGCAGAACTATGGTGAGGTCTTAGAAGTTGTACAAAGACGTAAAAATAACAGAGCGGAAGGTGCAGACGAACTATCGAAAGAGCTATTTAACACCGTCGACGAAGATTTGATTGGATTTATTCATCAATTCTTGTACAAAAATATCGACTGGTGAGCGTATGCCTTATGACTGGAACCTAAGTGTCCTGTGCCCAGTTTTTAAGAAAGGAGACCCTGCAGTCTGTGCAAACTATCGCGGAATAAGTCTCCTTCTAATCGCTTATTAAATCCTATCCTATTGCGTAATAGACTGAAACCGTACGTAGAAAGTAGAAGTCGACCCAAAATTCACACTCTACCAAATCCTGGAAAAAACCAAAAATATCTTCACGCACCACCTATTTGTCAACTTTAAGGCCGCTTTCGACACGCCAATCAGATCAAAGATCAAATCGCTCGCCTTTGTATGATGACACTGACAAACACCCAAAGCGTTATCAGGGTCGGTAAATATCTCTCCGACCCCTTTGACACTAAGAAAGGCTTTAGACAGGGCGATGCGTTGTTGTGCGACTTTTGCAAACTTCTGATGGAATACATACTGAAACAATGCCCAAACTTCAACCGGAAGGGCAAGGACGTTGGGCGTGTTTTTGAGGAATATACTTCGGAAAATCTTTTGTTCATTTATAGTAGGAAATGACTTTCGTATACGCACGAACGATCTTTTTCAAGCACACACTAGGCAATTAGATAATTTTCTTGGCGCGCCGCTGGCCGAAAATTTTTACAAAATTATATTTTCTTCCAGCACACTTTGTACCATAAGCACTTTAACTTTTTTAATGACACTGAAGTTTCATGCAATAATCCGATTATTACAATAAAGTTTATTTTTAAATTTAAAATTAAGAATCGCAGCGAAAAAAATATTAACAAACGCGTTAGAGTGACCTGAACAAGGCACTGATAGAGCTCAAACTATGGAGTCCATACCTCCCAATTTGGGTGGCAGATAACAAAGTAGCAGAAGCCAAGTAGCCAAGTGACTTACTGCAACGTCCTGATAATGACGGTCACATAATAGTAGACAACTCCATTTACCGAATTAAGGCATTAACTCATCAAACCTTAGGAGGAAATTTTGACTTATTGTACTTTGTAGCAACGCAAGTAGTTTATCTGAGTTCTAAGCTGTGGTCATGAGTTCTAAGTTGGTATTTTTCTGGTATCCTGTGATAATGATAAAACATTTGTATATTATTAAATTAATTAATTATTAGACAACGGCGGGCCCAAGAAATATGTCGCTAGATAAATATGTGATACATGTTACAGGGTTGGCAATCGCAATAGATGCTCCATATACAAAGCACTACAAAAAATTGCCCTTGTGAAGTACCGAAATTAATTGATGAATTTCGACCTCACATATAATGCGCATTGTAATTGACACAACAAAAGGAGAAATGGGAAGCTGTTTGCATAGAACAATTGGTTATAACGAATGATTCAAAAGTAGTTACGATGTCAAAAATCTAGTTACAACTATGGTTCGAATCGATTAATTTCACTCTATTAAATAACAGTCGGATCTACGGAGAGCGTCAAATGACGTCACTCCTCGGAAATATATTTAATAAGATTGTTTGAAAGGAAACAAGAAAAAAAGTTAACTTCGGTTGGACCGAAGCTTATACTTATACCTGTTACACATCATTTGACGTTGATAGACCTTCGTGTGCAGCATTTGTATTAAATTTAATTTAAAAATAGTAAACAAATTAAAAATATTTTTGGAAATTTTGAAATTCGCGGTCCGATTTGAACAAATTTTAAACTGAAGATTTGGCATGGTATACGAAGAATTTGTACCATTTTTTGAAGCCATTCGCTTTATAAATACATTTTTTTCTTATAAGAACTTGACAAAATGTTGTATTTTTGTATGGGAGCTATACCTAAAAGTGGGCGTGGCACATTGATTTTAACATAGAAAGTACCTAGGTCCTCAAAAAGCTTAAGTTTAAAATTTCAGCCCAATATCTTTATATCTTCATCGAATAAATAGCGCAGCAACAAACAGACGGACAGACAGACGGACATGGCCAAATCGACTCGTCTCATAGAGCTGATCAATAATATATATACTTTATAGGGTCTACGATGCATCCTTTAATGCGTTACAAACTTTCCGACAAACTGAATATACCTGTTTACACTAGTGTAACAGGTATAAAAATAGACTTATTTACAGCAGAAATCTGAATGCCAGCAGAAAGGTTTACTTATTAATGTTATTACATTTATAATGGCAGTATGAATTATGATAATGATTTTTATAATATTTAATAAATTATGAATTATAAGCAGAGTAATGTTGTTGTTCCGAAGTAGAAGGAACATTGGCGGAAGAAACTTGGAGTTTAAGAAAGATTTGAGCGCTGGGACTCAAATAAGTAAAAATTGAAATAAGGAAAGGGAAGGAAGTAATTGAAAAATAGAAGAAAATAAATGAAAATAGTAGGAATTAGGTGCTTAATAATTAATTGATTACTATTAAATAAGTAATAATTTTAACAAGACTGTATAAATAAAAGAAAAGCGGAGATAATAATTAGAAAACAAAAGATAAAATGTTGATTTCATTTCTTCAGGGGTCTGCAAATATAAATTTATGTAGACAGACTCTAGGAAGCTGATCTATCCCAGCCTTTGACCCGAGTAAATGGCGAGACCTTTACATTGGCTCCCGATCAGGAACCCTGAAGATATTGCAAAACAGTGGAACAGAAAGCGCGGAGAGTAAAGAATAACAAGAATGTTTTGGGAAAAAATTGTGGAAAATTTAAAACGCTAAAGAAAAAGAATGGCAAAGACCGGAAGGATAAGATCGTTCCACAAAGAGGAGCTGGAATCATATTTAGATGAGTTTATTTTGAATACGGCTGGAACCAATGATGAGCAGCGTTCCAGATTGTCAAAGTTCGTCAGTCAGGCAGACTATAAACAGGACCAAATCAAACGACTGAAAGAGTTGGCCGCGTTTTTTGCGCAATTTGCCTGTACGCGGGCCAGAGGAATCCGAAAAGAACTACTAGATGGAAGTGGCTGCACCCCAGGAAAACCGAAAATCGGTCAAGGAGTCCAATAGGCAAGCAGCAATCAGCCGTAAACAACGCCAATTTAATGGATTAGGTTCGGAAATGGGCGGTACGGTTTAGTGGGGCTCAACCACTTTCATTTCTGGAGAGGATTGAGTAATTAGCAAAAGCCTTAGGCGTCAGCCTTGACGCATTGCGCCGTATGATGCCAGAAATGCTGTTCGATGGTGCGCTGATTTGGTTTAGAAACAACAACCCACAATGGCGCACATGGTTTGGATTTAAAAAGGATTTATTGAATTTCTTCCAATCTAAAGCCCGGTTTGCCGAAAGATTAGAGGACGAAATACGCAACGGTTACTAAGAACGATTTAAGGATTTCTTTTTGGCCATGCAAAATTTAATGAGGCATTCAAAGCTAAATACAGGACAAAAACTGATTCGAATATAAAGATTATCAACTTTATATAAAAAAAAGATTTTGAATCATTAACAAATCTAATGGATTTGAAAGAAGCTATCGAAATGTTGATGGAAGAACAGAGGAGACCCACCAGCTACCCAGTAGAACAACACCGTCAAATCGTTGATACAGAGACTGCAATAGGCCAGTACCGCAGCCACACCTGGCGTGTCGTCAATGTGGTCAATAAGACACTGGGCTCGAAACTGTCAGAGCCCCGTGTCATATTCTGCTGGAACTGCGGTCGACGTGGGATAACGGGGCGAGATTGCTCTCGCGCCTCGGGAAACGGACATCAACTACGTCAGGAACGAGGCCCGATGCAGGAGAAGCGGCGTGTTTGCAAGGGTGATCATCGAAGGTGTGACAGTACAGGCGGTCATTGATACAGGGGCAACAAGCAGTTTCGTGAGCAGGAGACTGGCAGCAAAAGTTGCTGCAGCGGGTAGTACGAGGCAGGTTGCCAGAAAAGTGTGATTGGTAGCTGGCTCTGTGTCGAAAATAAGAAAAGAAATGGAACTCAATAGAATTTGGGACACAGAATTTGGGCATAGAATAACTATACTCATAATGGAAATTATAAAGGATGATTTAATTCTGGGTTTAGATTTCTTGAAAAGAACGGTTGCAGAACGGAAATGTGGAGGCGAGCAATTAATAATTGAAAGCAATGGCTTAGGTTCAGAGGATACACCAGGACTGCACTACCGTAGAAACCATGTCAAGAAACGGCGATAGATACCTTCGGCGATAATAAGAAGGATTCGTATGATGTGCGAAGCGCAGGGAATAGATGAGGGAGCCGAACCTCGTCTTGTGGACACATTTTTTGAACTAAAAACTAAAATTTTTATTATAAAATATTTGGTGAATATTGTTTTCTTCATCCTCCTAAAAAAAAGAAGTCAATGTCTGTGGATTTACCATCAACATCTGCCTTAACGACTACGGAGGCATTGATCATTTTATCAATATCACCGGTACCTACAAATGCATGCTCAGTCGATATAGATCAGTTCCGACAAACTCGATCAGTTCTGATGTCGATACCGCTCTGAAGATCAAATTAATTATATATTCAATTGTTCTAGTAGATTGCTTCACTTGGTATTTGTTGATAACACTTTGGATGCTTATGTTTCTCGAATTGATGCAGTGTCAGTTCTAGAAGATAAGTGCCACCCAACTTTAAAAGTAGTTCTCAATATTAATAACCCTTTAAATAGAGCGCGCAGTTTTGAATCAATACGTCGCTGATTTAGTCTGACTTTACTAAGCTAAACTCTCTTTTGGTTCCTCCGGACTGGCTCTACACATGTACATACCATATCCAACCCTACTGTTTGTTTGAATCCGTCGTACCTAAAATTTGGAAAGAATCTTTTATAATTCCTCTCCATAAGATGGGCTGTAAGTCGGACATATCCAATTATAGAGGTATTGCAAAGTTATGCGCAATACCAAAATTATTTGAAAAGGTGATTACCGAACAATTACAATTTCCATGTAAGTCTCTTTTTTTCTTCTGCTCAACATGGCTTTTGGAGATAACATCTTCAGTAAATAGTAGCTTTATTAAAGGTTTACAAACAGATGTCATTTACACAGATTTTAGAAAAGCATTTGAGTGTCTCAATCATGACTAATTGCTTCATAAACTTGAGCGTTTTTCTTAAATTTTGAGTAATTGGATTTGGTCCTACTTGTCTTTTCGTACACAATATAGAATCAAATTGGGAGGAGTCATTTGGTGCCTCTATTATTCTTACTTTTTGTTAACGATCTTCAACATGTTTTTTCTTATTGCCACACTTTAATGTTTGCGCATGACGTGAAGCTGTGCTTCAATTACAATGATCCGCTTGGCTACAAACTATTGCGAAAAAAATTAATGCACTTAATTGTTGGTGTGCAAGTGCAACCATGTGTTAACCTTATATCTTATTGAAAATGATGCACTTGAGTGTGTTTCTTCTATAAACGAACTTGGTGACCTTTTTTGGCCAAAAGCTTGTTATTGTTCGCACATTGATGTAATATGTAACATGTAATATAAGTAATAGATGTAATATGATGTAATATGTTAACAAAGGAATGAGTTTGCTTGATTTTATGAAACGTTGGTCAAAAGAATTTAATGACCCTTATATCACAGAACTATTACTATTTACGTCATTAGTTAGTCCTACACTAGAGTTTGCCAGTGTTTGAATCCGCAATATGCAACGTATGGGAGTTAGAATCTGTGCAAAAGCAATTTCTTCTTTTGGTTTTGAGAAATTTGGGCTGGAATCCACTCACAAATTAACCACCATATGCACATCGACTAAAATTAATAAATCTACCCACACTTGAAAAACGAAGGGATATTATTTATCCACAAGGTAATCGCTGGTGATGTGACTCTCAATATTTACTGCATTTGCTAAATTTTTTATTGCCATCCCGGTTTACAAGAAATTATTCATTGCTCCACCTACACATGTGTAAAACAAATTATGCAGGCCATGATACTTTACGCATTTTGTGTTCTTCGTATAATAGATTTTACAATTTGGATCTTGTCTCTTTAGGCCTCCCTTTAAATCTACTTAAAATCAATTTATTTTATTTTGATGTCTAAATTTTGATTTAAAGTTTTAGTTTTTTTTAGGTTTATAGCAGCATTTTGTTTTTATATGCGTATTGCTAAATGTTTTAATAAATAAATAAGTAAATATCACAGTTCATAAAATCGTGATGCGAGATAATAGGCAAATAAAGCAAAGGTTTTTTCATGAAACCCAGCCATGATGGAAACTATTAACAAAGAAATAGATGAATTAATGAAGAATAGGAGCATTGAACTTTCCAGACGGCCTCATAGTGCAATGTTGTAAAATCCAAGCTGGATAAAGAAATAATAACACCTTTGAATGTTTACTTTGCTCTATGCTCGTTTATTTTTTAAGTATTTATTATTTTATATATTAGCGCAGCACAACAACTGTACACAACCAAACGCAGAAACTAAGTGATATTCAAAAGTGCGTCATACAATAAAAGACGCCACGAAATGTGTCGGTTCCATTGAAGCTGGACCGTTAGCAACTTTTGTGTTTAACCGTTCGATATTGCTTTTGCTTCTTAGTATACATATGAATTTCACAATGTTGCATAGTATTTCATTATGTTATGTTCCTGCAACATTATTGTTAATCTGTGGTGAAACTCATATATATTTTCAACACACCTCCTCAAAAGAAATATCGAACATAAAAAAAAATAATAATAAAAAAAAAACTTAAATTAAATAATTATTGCATTTCATTTACATAATATTTTTAGTCTATCTTCATATTTCATTAACAATATATTTAAACCTAAGCTGATGTGCTTTGCTCTCTGGGGAGTAATTAGAATATGGTCCAACATTTATTGCTTTGGATTGGGGAAACCCAGATAAAACCCAATCAGACCATTAAAAAAAAAATAATAATACGTAGTACAATTTCAATTAGTACAACAATGAAATGAATATAAGTATACAAAAATGAATAATAAAAAGTAACTTAATAACGCCTTCATTCATTATCAGCATCAACAGAAAAATTAAAGTTGGTCATCTTCATCAGTAAGACCGATTTTATTTCGCAGACTCAGGAATCTACCTGGTACCAATGGTTTTGTCATCATGTCGGCAAGTTGATTTTCTGTGGGAATATACACACGTGAGAAGTAATATTTTATGTCAATATGTTTTGAGCGTTTGTGGCATGTTGGATTATTGACTATACTAATACAACCTTGGTTGTCTTCATAAATCTTAATTGCTTTATTTATTTCAAATTTAATTCCCTGTAACAATGATCTAAGCCATAATGCTTCTCTAACTGCTTCGAAGAGAGCCATATACTCAGCTTCGGTAGATGAAGCTGCTACAGAATTTTGTTTCTTACTATTCCAGCAAATTAAATTTGAGTCAAACATATTAAATATATACCCAGTAGTACTTCTTCTATCACTTTCGCTCCCTGCCCAATCCGAGTCAGCATAACCAACAATAACATTTTCAAAATTTGAGCTTTTAACATAGGTTAACTTTAAATTAATAGTACCCTTGAGATACCTTAGAACTCGTTTAAGGCATTGCCATAGTTCTTTGTTATTTTTGTTGGTATATCTGCTCAAAATGCTCATTGATGTACACAAATCAGGGCGCGTACATACCATGATGTACATTAGGCAACCTAATAAACTTCTACAAGGACTTTCATATTCCTCCTCTGAATTCAATGCTTCATAATCAAGTTTATTTGCGAGTGGTGTACTAACTGGCTTGCACTCATGCATATTGAATTTCTTTAATACATTATTTATATAGGCAGACTGGCTTAGACTTAAACTGTATTTGCTCCTGTCAATTTTAATTCCAATAAAGAATTTTATTTCCATTAAATCTACCATTCTACATTTTCCTTTTAAGTATGACTTGAAGTTGGACATTGTTTCAATATTTTCCGTTGCTATGATAACATCATCTACGTAAAGTAGTACATAAATATTTTTCGAAATATTTCCATTGTCATAAATATAAATGCAACGATCAACTTCTGAGCTTATAAAACCAATTTCTTTCAGTGCTCCTTCGAAAACTTCAAACCAACATCTGGCTGCCTGTTTCAACCCATACAAAGCTTTATTTAATTTACATACTTTATCATTTCCATATGATAGACCTTGAGGAACATACATAAAAATCTCCTCCTTCAATTCACCATTCAAAAAGGCCGTTTTAACATCCATTTGGTGAACTTGTAAATTAAATTGGTTTGACAGAGCTAAAATAAGCCGTAAGCTAGAAATTCGTGCGACTGGGGCAAAAGTTTCCTCATAATCTAGCATATACTCTTGCGTAAAGCCACGAGCTACTAGTCTCGCCTTATATTTGGTTGGATTTCCAAACTCATCCTGCTTAATTGAGAATACCCACTTACTGTCGACTAAATTCTTATTTTCAGGTAAATCTACTATGTCCCATGTGTTGTTTTCATTATGCGAGTCTAATTCTTCTTTTATAGCTATTTCCCACTTTGCTTTATCAACTCTATCTTTAATGTCATCATACGCTGTAGGAATACTATTTTTGAGGTTCTGTGCACTCATTAAACTGTTAAGGAATCTATATGACCTGAAAGGTTTATCCTTTAGCCTTTCACTTCGTCTGATATCGGTCTGGCTATCGCCAGTGTTATTACCAACATGATTATCAGCGAATGTATCCGCAGTTTCATTGCGAATACCCTCATCTAAAGCAACATCCATACTCTCGTTCAGAGTATCCACTTCCATATCTTTATTGGAAGTATTTGAATCTTTACTATCCTTACTCTTATTAAGGATATCACATTGACTCTGGGCCTTATTTTCATTTAAGACTCCATATTCAGCCTCTCTTGGAACATTAGGCTTCTCAATATTCTCACATTCCTTAGGGATGTCAAACTGGAGAATATTTTCACATTCCTGACTTTTATTCAGGATGTCAAACTTTTCACGATTCAAATTTGTTTCATCAACTATTATATCTCTTGCAACTAAAAACTTTCTTGCTTGCAAGTCCCATAGTCGATAACCATTGGGTTCATACCCAATTAGTACCGCTTTAGATGATTTTTCGTCAAATTTCCTTTTTCTCAGTTTCTGATGCACATATACAACTGAACCAAACACCTTCAAATGTCTTAAGCTGGGTTTGCGACTGTGCCAAATCTCATATGGAGTTTTATTACTTTCTAGTGCTCTACTAGGAATTCGGTTGACCAAATAAGTTGCAGTTAATACTGCTTCGCCCCAAAAGCTTTTATTTAAGACTGATCCTTGTAACATGGATCGAGCCTTCTCAGTTAATGTTCTTATCATGCGTTCGGCAACGCCATTTTGCTGAGGAGTATGCGGCACTGTTAAGTGATAACTAATTCCTTTGTCTACACAAAATTGTCGCATTTCATTTGACAAATACTCCCTTCCGTTATCTATATATAAATTGGCAACTCCAAGCTAAAGTGACATTCGCTTTTTGCAATAAAGTCCTTAAAGACAGAGAATACATCTGATTTATAGGTCAGCAGATACGTAACACAATAGTGTGTGTATTGATCAATAAAGACTACATAATAATTTTTACCATCTACTGTAGACGGTGTTATTGGCCCACAAACATCAGAATGAACTACAAATAATGGTCTTTTAATGTATTCTTTATTTTTGGATTTTTCAAATGGTAACCTGCACTGTTTACCCTTTACACATGACTCACAGATTTTACTGTCTATTTCTGCTTTCTTTAAAAGATGAGTATCATTGAACATGCTATACCTCTTGATTTCTAAAAACTTGCCTTTACTTATGTGCCCCAATCTTTTATGCCACAAACGATATTCTTCAATATTTTTATTAATTTTGTTTAATGCATACGCATTATGCAATGAGTAAAATTTTAAAACTGGGACACTGTACTCACATTTTCCATCGAGAATGACTATACCATTCTTTTACACCTCCTGGATAAAATTCAATTGTTACTCCAGAATCTTGCATTCTCTTAACAGAAAGAAGGTTATGTGGAATTTCTCTGCAAAACAGAACATTCTCCAGTGTGACCATCACCTGGCAATTGCTGCGAAGTTTCACAATGCCTTTCGCTGTGGCATAAACAAATGCATCATTCTTTGCCACTGTAATTCCAATCGGAGATTCAAGCTCAATGTAGTCAGTAAAAACATCCTTGTCGTTTATAACGTGTTCAGATGCTCCCGAATCAAGTATAAACGACACGCCTTCTCCTGCTTCAGAAGTGCTTATCACTCGCTGCATCATAAACGCAAATCCTTGGTGGCGTACAACTGAAGCCGCTTGAGCTTGCTTCTCTGTGTCGCTTTGTGTATTATTTTGCACAGACTTCTTAAACTTGAAGCAGTCTTTCTTTATGTGGCCATTCTTGCAACAGAAAAAACATTTAATAAACTTTGATTTTGTTTTATTATTATGCCGAAATTTATTATTTATTTTATTTGAATATTTATTAGCCTTATTATTAACCGGCTGATTTTCAGCTATAACGTTTAATACTTTCGCACTGGTGTCTTTGCTGGCATTTTTAATTTTAATTTCGTGATCGAGCAGACGGTGTTTTACAAGGGACAAGGTTATATTACTATCGGACAACGTTTCAATGGCAGTAATTACTCCATCATAATAGGGTGGCAATGTCATGAATAAATGACTTATTTTGTCCACCTCATCAACCTTAGCTCCTGACGATATTAACTCGTTTATCAAATCGTCGAACAAAGTAAAATGATTTATTAATTCTGTGCCACTTTTCAATTTAAGAGAAAATAATTGTTTTCGGACGGAAAATTGTGATGCTAAGCTTTTGCGCTCATAAATTGCATCGAGATTGGAAAACACTTTCTTTGCGGAACTTTCATGTGTAACAATACTTAAAAATGAATCACTCAGATATTCAATAATTATTCCCTTGGCTAGAGTATCATTTTTTAATCCATGTCTCATCTTTCTTTTCTGGCACTTCACTATCCACAACACTCAGTAAATTATTTTCGAATAATAATGCCCGAATTCTAAACTTTCAAGTTGAATATTTTTCCCCATCAAAGGGTTTAATATTTCTTTTCATTTTATCCATTGTGCCTGGGCCCATAACCTGTTGTAAAATCCAAGCTGGATAAAGAAATAATAACACCTTTGAATGTTTACTTTGCTCTATGCTCGTTTATTTTTTAAGTATTTATTATTTTATATATTAGCGCAGCACACCAACTGTACACAACCAAACGCAGAAACTAAGTGATATTCAAAAGTGCGTCATACAATAAAAGACGCCACGAAATGTGTCGGTTCCATTGAAGCTGGACCGTTAGCAACTTTTGTGTTTAACCGTTCGATATTGCTTTTGCTTCTTAGTATACATATGAATTTCACAATGTTGCATAGTATTTCATTATGTTATGTTCCTGCAACATTATTGTTAATCTGTGGTGAAACTCATATATATTTTCAACATGCAACAATTGAATTGGTGAAGAAAAATACTGGGGGCTGGAGATCATATACAGATTACAGACAGCTTAATGCAAAATCGGTACCGGATGCTTATCCGCTGCCAAAAATAAATTATATACTGGATCGAGCTTGGTTTTAAAAAACGGTTATTGGAAGATTCCGATGGAAGAACGAAGCAAACAATATACGGCTTTTGTCGTACCGGGGCAGGGGCTTTTTTCAATGGAAGGTGATGATTTCTGGACTATATTCGGCGCCAGCAACGTTCAAAGGGCATTGGACCGAGTGATAGGTCCAGAGATGGAACCTTATGCTTTTGCGTATCTGAATGATATTATAATCACGGGGGACACGCTCGAAGGACTCATGGAAAACCTTAAGGAGGTTTTCCGAAGGATGCGAGAAAATAACTTAAGGATAAACCAAGACAAATGTTATTTCTTTAAAAGTCAAGTAAAATTTTTTAGTCAAGTAGTTAAGGCGAGTGGAGTCGCAACCGATCCCGACAATGTTGCTGAGATACAGCTATTGAAGGCCCCAAGAAACCCTACTGAGTTGCGACAATTTCTTGAAATTGCATCTTGGTATCGGCGGTTGTTGAGTATTTTTCCAATTCTAAGGTTAATTTAATTGGTCTGCTGAAGAAAGGGTTCCCTTGGCGGTGGCGCCAAGAACATCAATTGTAATATGAAAATTTAAAAGTAAAGCTCACAGAAGCCTCAGTACTTTCTACCCAAGATTTCAAAGAAATATTCATTTTCCAAACCGGAACCAGTAACAACGGTGGGGGGCAGTGTTGTCACAGTTGCAAGACGGTAAAGAAAAAGGTGATTGCGTATGCCAGTCGCCATCTGGGGACCCAGCCACCCAAAAAGAATGTTTAGCTTTTATATGGGCTATTCGGAAAATTATACAGTATTTGGCTTTCACTATACAATAGTTACTGACCACCAGGCGCTGAAATGGCTTATTCGTTTAGAGCTGCAACAATACTCGTTCGAAGTCCAGTAAAGGAAAGGTTAAGCAGATGCGCTGTCACGAAAGCCTTTGGAAAGTTTGCGACGAGTAGAGGAGGAAACAGTTTGTCACTGGGTTAAGAAGAAATTAGTGGAGATCCGGGAGATCCCGGCGAAGAACCCCGATGCGTAGAATCGGAAGACCACCTGTATAGGCATCTTCCAGATCGATTTGGAGACGACCTGGAAGCTGTGCGTACTGAAATCTTTATGATGATGAACCTGCAACAGGGCACTTGGGGGTTCGGAAAACGATATCTCAAATAACGAAACGCGACGTTTAAAAATATCTAGAGATGTTAGAAATGGGTGTAAGTGGTACCTTTACGAAAGGCGAGTTATTAAAAACTTTAGGAAAACGTTTCGCGAACGTATAGTATACCGTCCCGGAATGGGGTCCCTAAGATATTGATATCCGATAACGGTGCTCAATTCATTGTGTTTTCGGTGTTATATTTTTCCATTTCTGTGCAGTTCAGGTTTTGCTTTACTAGGATCGCGGTTTCACCATGC
>JAEIFJ010001280.1:0-305867 GCA_018903435.1 Leucophenga varia | reverse complement strand
GGAATGTTCAAATATGAACATGTGCTGCTTGTGGATTATCATATTCAATACGCGATAAGAATAGACAAGATATCCCGCAGCGACAATATTTTTAAACTCACACAGAAGTCATAACATTTTACGATCGTGCTAAGTGACGCTCAGCACTGAAGTAGCATCAAACATGTTCAGCGATGACCCTTGACTCCTGCACGCATGATCAATTCTCCGCTTAAAATAGATAAGCTATTTTTATAGTCATATACATTGTTAACATACACATAATATTATTTTACACATACAGTCCACTTTGTAATAGAAATAGAAATTGTATATAAGCATGTAATTTTCATAAATAAAATTAGTACCTTACAACTACTCAAACATGTTTGTTCTCTCCAAGTGAGATTATAAAACATAAATTTTAAATGTTAGTATATAATGCTATATTGCCATCTATATATTACATTTTTGGAGTTCTAAATAAAATTCAGTTCTATAACCGAATTCAACTGTGCACGTGATTGTACACAGCCAAATACTTGGGAATTCACTTAGACAATAAACTGACTTGAAAGTTATATATAGAAAAAAACGAAATCAAACATAGTAAAAGAGAAATGTCGTCAACTGAGCTGGATTATGAACAAAAAATCGAAGCTCTCTATGAGCAATAAACTTCTATTGTATAAAAGCATCATAAAACCAATTTGGACATGCGGCCTTCAAGTTTGGGTACATCTAAAACATCAAAAATCAATATAATACAACATAATACAATAAAATACAACAAATTACAAGAGCGGAATGGTATATTTCTAACGCAGATATACACAGAGATCTCAAAATTCACACCGTTAAAGAAGTAAGAGTAGCAGTTAGTAGAAGTTACTACACCAGAATCCTGTCACATTCAAACTACGAGATGAGTGACTTACGCATACTTGAGTTAACTACTAGACGACGTCTAAAAAGGTTCCGACCAGCTGACTTACCGCACTATCAATAAACGCCTACTTATTTAATAAAGAAATTGTTTTTCACGATAACTTCTTCGTAGATCTCGTTTTTTGTTTTTAATTATAATTTAAAGAAAATGTTCTTTTGAATTAATTTTATTCCATAATCGATATTATAAAATGTACAAGATGTTTTTGTAGACAGATGTATGAATTTATTCATAGGAAAATAAAAAAAAACAAGAAAAAAGTTAACTTCGGTTGGACCGAAGTTTATACTATATACCTGTTACACAACATTTGATGTGGATAGACCTTCGTGTGCAGCATTTGTATTAAATTTTATTTCAAAATACTAAACAAATTAAATATATTCTTAAAAATTTAGGAATTCGCGGTCCGATTTGGACCAATTTTAAACTGAAGTTGGCTTAATATACGAAGCATTTGTACCATATTTGCTTTATAAATAATTTTTTTTCTTATAAGAACTTGACAAAATGTTATTCTTTTCTATGGGAGCAATATCTAAAAGTGGGAGTGGCACATTGATTTTAACATAGAAAGTACACAGGACCTAGAAAAGCTTAAGTTTAAAATTTCAGGCCAATATCTTTAAAACTGAGCGAATAAACCGCGCAGCAACACACAGACAGACGGACAGACAGACGGACATGGCTAAATCGATTCGTCTCGTCGAGGTGATCAAGAATATGTATACTTTATACGGTCTACGATGCCTCCTTTTATGCGTTACAAACTTTCCGACAAACTGAATATACCTGTTTACACTAGTGTAACAGGTATAAAAAAAAAAAATTATATATTTTAGGTAAACATTAGGACGTAATTTAAAACATTTATGACTCGACGCCCTAAGAGGACCTTGGAACCGGAAAAGCCATTTCTTTGGAATGAATAGACGTAGAGGCTTGAAACTTGTCGCATTTACAAGATGGGCCTTGAAACCGAAAAAGTAAAATAAATAGACGTAAATACTTGAAGACGCGTACATTTCAAAGATGATTACAACATATAGTATATTTGGTCTGTTCAAGGGATCTTAGAAATTTGAACCTGAGACGCAAATGTAGAGTTTCTGACAATTTTTTTTTTTTTTTTTTATTTTTATTTCAGGTGATACGTGATTTGACAAAGCTTTGACCCGGGGCCTATTAGGAGCCTTGAAACTGGAAAAAGCCATACCCCTGTTAAGGAGTTTTTAGAAATTATAACCTGAGACGCGTAGAGACTTGATACATTGCGTGTTTGAAAGATGGTCATAATAAATGTCTGTCGTGTGTCTGTCCGTATGTCTGGTGCGATGAGTATGACGCAGAATGTTTTTAAGATATTGACATGAAATTTTAAACTTAAGCTTTTCTTGCTCTTAGAGAGTTTGTATGTCAGAATCTGGGTGCCACGCCCATTTTTAGGTATAGCCCATAGAAACTTACCATTTTCGAATTTTTTTTGTGTGAAAACATTTATTTTTTTGAATGAATCCAACTCAAATTTAGTAGAATTAATTCCAATGTCCGCCAAAGTGATAACTATCGATATGGTAAGGATCGGGAAGTTTAACAAAATTCAAAGTGATATAAACTATTACACGGTGCGACAAAAAAAAATTTTTCTAAAAAATTTATTGGATGGGACTAAGTGTATGTTGTAGGTACTGTTAAATAAAATTTTTTGGCATACTAGAATTTTCTCTTGCACATCGAGATTTTGAAATAACGGTAAAAAACTGATTTTTAGGGTTTATAGTGTTAAACAACTATTTTTTTTCCACAATTGTCAAAGACTTTATCGATGATTGCTTGCACTATTTTGTTCGAAAGCTACATCTACAAGTACAAGCTACATCTATAAGTTTTGAAAAAATCTCGATGTGCAAGAGAAAATTCTAGTATGCCAAAAAATTTATTTAACTGTACCGACAACCTACTTTCTCATCCAATAAATTTTTAAATTTTTTTTTTTTTGTCGCACCGTGTTATTGTATAAACTATTGTGTAACGGGTATTTCAGCTTCGGTTCCACCGAAGATAAGGTTTTTCCTTTTTTTTTTTTTTTTTTTTTTTTTATTTAATGTGAGAATCTAGATATGACTTAAAAAGTTTTTGACCCGGGGCCTTGAAATATTTTTGGCCTGTTCAACGGGTTTCCGAAATTTGGATCTGAGACCTATTGGTTGACCTAAAATTGGTAGTTTGACCAATTTTTTTGGTCAAATTTAAGGTTGGCATTAAGACATGATTTGAAACATATTTGGGTGTATTGATACCGGAAAAGCCCTATCTTTAAATTGAATACAAGTAGAAACATGAAACTGGGCGCATTTCAAAGATGACTTGAAAATAGTTAAGGCATGTTCCAGTAATTTCCAAAAGTTTGTCCTGGAACCCATAAGTGAACCCAAAAACATTTTTTTAAACAATTTTTTTTTTATGTTTTAGGTTAGTATTAAGACTTGATTTGGAAAATTGTTAATCTGTAGCCTAATGTTTTCCTGCAAACCGGAAAAGCCAGATATACGGAATAAAAAGACGTAAAGACTTAAAGCTGAGCCCATTTTAAAAATGATTTTAAAATATTTTCAAATGGATTTTAGAAATTTTTTTTAGATCTTATCGACATATTCAAGCGAATTAAAAAATTTGAATGTGGGCCCGGTGGGGGGATCAAAAATGTTTTTTTGCCTATTTTTTTTTGTTGGACTGACCGCTTATTAATCTTTTGAATGAAATACCTGGAGACTTTAGAAAATATTTTTGGTGTGAAACTCGAAACAAGGGGGTCTACTTTAGGACCGAAAATCAAATGTTCCATACCTTTTTATTATTTTGTTATACCTTGGTAAAGAAAATAACTAGAGAATTGATATATAGAAAGGCGCATTTGAAAGAAGGCTCAAAAATATTTTTAGCGTGTTTAAGGGATTTCCGAAATTTGAACCTGGCTCCCTTTAATGAACTTAAAATATATTTTTTGAGCATTTTTTGTTTTTTTTGCTTTCAGATTTAAAGTGAGCACTAAGGCGCGATTTGAAAATTTTTGACCAGTGGCCTATTGGGTACCTTAAAAAACGGAAAAGCCATATAGGATTTCTAATATTGAACACGCGAAAAATATTTTATAACCATATTGCAAATGCGCCCAGTTTTAGGTCTCTAAGTCTATTCATTCCAAAGATATGGCTCTTCCGTGTTCATGGCCCCCATTAGGATCCGAATCAAAAATTTTCCAAAGCATGTCCTAGTGCTCAACTGAAATCTAAACAAAATTGGAAGAATAAAAATCTATTTTGGGTCCACCAATGAGCCACCCAATTTCGGAAATCCTATTAACTCATCAAACATATTTTCTAGCCATCTTTCAAATGCGCCCAGTTTCAAGTCGCTACGTCTATTCACTCCAAAGACATGGCTTTTCCGGTTTCAAAACCCCCATTAGGGGTCAAAAAATCTATTTTGGGTCCATTTAAGGGTACAAGGTCCAAATTTCGGAAATCTTTTTTATATGCAAAAACTATTTTTTTTTTTTCTCATCGTTAAAATGCGTCCAGCCCAAAGTCTTTACGTCTATTCATTCCGTGTATATGGCTTTTTCGGTTTCTAGGCAAATCCCGGGTAAAAAAGATAAAAACTTTTTCGGTTTTAAAATTCAATTTTCCAAATTAAGTCCTAATACTAACCTTAAATCTAAACAAAACAAAAAAAGTAGGTCAAAAAAATCTATTTTGGGTCCTCCAATATGTTCTAGGACCAAGTTTCGGAAATAAATGGATCAGGCTTCAAATATTTTTAACCATCTTTCAAATGGACCCAGCTCAAGTCTTTACGTCTATTTATTCCAAGATATGGCTTTTCCGCAAGGCCCCCAAAGGAAAAATGGTTAAAATATCTATTTTGTGACCACCAATGGGTCTCAAATCAATATTTTGGAAATCCCTTGAAAATAACAGAAATATTTTCTAACCAGCTTATAAATGCGCCCAGTCTCAAATCTCTACCTCTATTTATTCCAAAGATACTGCTTTCCCGGTTTCAAGGGCCCCATTAGGCCCCGGGGGCGATATCCCCACGCTCCCGTATGCATGGACTTTAGACCGCGGAATAAAAAGTTCTTTTCTACGTAAAATATCTAAAACAGTAAAGGGATTTACAATGGTAAAAAAAAAAAAGGTGCAAAACAAGGAAAACGTTAACTTCGGTAGAACCGAAGCTGAAATACACGCCACATCTGGGCTTAGTTTATTTTTGATCATCAGTGGCTTTGGTAAAATTTGGAGAAGGAATGGTTAGGAGTCAATAGTCCGATGCAAAGTTTAAACACAAAATGTGGTAAAATGTTAACCTAAGGACGAAATAATAAATATTTTCTTGAAAAAAAAATTAGAAAATGGATGTTAATCTTTGTTTGGGGGCTATATGGTATAGTGGTCAATCCTTATAATATCAGTAGAGTAAAGATAGGATAATATTAGATGTGTTTTTACCCAATTAGAACTGAATACAAATAATAACTATTTCCACACAAAAATAACAAATGGCCGGAAAGTTCATATGGGGCCTATACCTTCGTTTTGACATTGGACGATAAATAATAACTATTTTCATACAAAAATTAGAAAATCATTGAAAGTTCATATGGGGCCCATACATAAAAATGGGCGTGGCACATTAGTTTTGACATTAGAAGTATTTTTACCCAATTTCATGAATAAAAAGCTATTTTCATACAAAAAAAATCGTAGAAAACGGTACGTTTGTGTGGGGGCTATACCTAAAAATGGGCGTGGCACTTTCATACTTGTTTTAGTCGTTACAGAGAAAAGCTCAAGTTCTGAGTTTCAGCTTAATATGTTTTAAACTGACCAAAGAAACTGCGAAGAAACGAACAGACGGATGGACGGACAGTCAGACATGGCTAGAATATAAATACTTTATAGGGTCTAAGATGGCTCCTTTAATGCGTTACAAACTTTCAGACAAACTAAATATACCGTTCACACTATGTATAGAGGGTTTAAAAATAAATAAGGGTGTAGTTCTTGTTAGCAAATACAAAAAAAAAGTGTAAAAATTAAAAAAAAAAAAAAAGTGTAAAATTAAAAAAAAAAAAAAAAAAAAAAAAAAAGTTAACTTCGGTTGGACCTAAGCTTATACCTGTTACACATCATTTGACGTTGATAGACCATCGTGTCCAGCATTTGAATTAAATTTTATTTAAAAATACTAAACAAATTAAATATATTCTTAAAAATTTTGAAATTCGCGGTCCGATTTGGACCAATTTTAAACTGAAGATTTGGCATGGTATAAGAAACATTTGAACCATATTTGAAGCCATTCGCTTTATAAATAAATTTTTTCTTTCTTATAAAAACTTGACAAAACGTTGTACTTTTGTATGGGAGCTATACCTAAAAGTGGGCGTGGCAAATTGATTTTAACATAGAAAGTACACAGGACCTAGAAAAGCTTAAGTTAAAAATTTCAGCTTAATATCTTTAAAACTTAACGCAGTGTATATTTCCGATTCGTTCCTGTTTGCTACGTTACATCTTAGTACCGTTAGCATCAGCTGAAGACGTAGGCTAGACGTAAGTAAAAATTGTTCAATCTGCAATTTTTCTTATCACTAAAATAATTGTAGTACGTCTTGTACTATACTGAAAGCACAAGTGTAGGGTTAATCTCGATTCGTTCTTGTTTTGTATGTCAATCTCACTAACGCAGGACACTGACGTTAGCAAAAATTACTCAATCTGTATTTATTTTTATCGCTTGTAACCCTGTCATGCTTAAAATGTAAGCATGTAATCGTTCCATTGCCTCAATCCTTGCTCGAAACTTGTCTGAGGTAGGATATGTGCCGCTGGCCTGGTGGACAACGCTTATTGTATTCATACCCAAAGCGAGAAAATGCAGTCATGCGCAGTTAAAGGACTACAGACCCATTAGCCTTACCTCATTCCTGCTGTAACCAACGGAAAAGTTATTGGACCTCCATATAAGGGAGGGCAAACCTAAATGTTTAGTCAAATCCACACGCATACCATACCATACCAGAAGGCATATCTGTGGAGACTGCGCTACACTAGTAGCTTCCATAGAGAAATGTACCATAAGGAGTACGCACTAGGAGCCTTCCTAGACATCTCAGACGCTTTTGATAACGTATGCTGACGACATAAGTATAGCTACCTTGGTTAAATGTCCAGTAACCCTAAGCTATATCATGGATAACACATTAAAGGAGATACTAAAGTGGGCCACGGGAGACGGGCTTAGTATCATGCGGACAAAACGGGCCTTATTCTCTTTACCAAAATAAACGATATACAGCTCACGCCTAAAAAACATTACAATATCTTGGAGTAGTATTGGTAGTCCCAATATAGAAGGGCTACCCCAATGTATAGGGGCTATCCCTAAAAATGGAACTAGAGGAAAAACCTTTGCAAGTGAAGACTTGACGGCTTAGAAGAGTCTAAGTTTCAAATATGATAGCTCTGTCTGTTATAGTCTCCGAGATAATCTCTCTCATACAGCAGACAGCAGGACAGGCGTACAGACAGACGGATGGACAGACAGACATAGCTATATCGACTCTTCTTTCAATGCTGATCAAGAATGTATATACTTTATAGGGTCTATCATGCTTCCTTCTACCTGTTACATACATTCGCACAATCTTAATATACCCTTTAACCCTCTGGGTACAGGGTGTAAAAATAATGGGGATCAAAACCCTGGACATACACTCTTGTCTGATCACACAAAAACCTGCAAAACGCTTATGTGCGTCAGGCACTGTTGCACTTAAAAGCTATGGACACAGCAAAGTGAGTATGGAGTTCATTAGTAGCAAAGATAACAATTCTCCCAAACTCAATTTTAACCTTACAATAACCCAACTGGGACAAGAAGACTGGCGCAAAGGGCTGGACCAGCAATCTATACACATATTTACCGACGGATTCAAAATGGACTCAGGAGTAGAAGCAGCAGTTTACTGAGCCAAACATAAGGTTTGGCATCTTTCAGGCGGAGGTATTTGCAATAAAGAAAGCCGCAAAAACGATACAACAATTACAAATATCACTAGACCGAATAAACATATTCGTTGATAGTCAGACCGGTATAAAAGCATTACAGGCAGCCATTATCCAAACCGACAAAACCTACCTACCTATTCTTATCACTGAAATACCCCACAATGTATATTGCAGATGGACCACAGGTAATACACTATATTTAAAAAAATCTTTTTTTTCTCGTTTGTTCAAACTATTTTCCCTTCTTTATTATAAATAAAGTCGTGTTGTATTACATTTATTATACCCTACATTTTATAGATGTATAAAAAAACAAATTTTTAACAAATCTAAATTAAAATATTTGGTGTTTTTCTCTCCCCTCTCTCTCTCTGTTACAATCAAACTCATGTTGTATTAAACTTAAAATAACCTACACGTTTTATTAAAAAAATAAAATTTTTTATTTTTTTTTTAGTTCAAATTGTTTTTTCTTTTTCTTGCCAAGAAACCACAAATAATACACTTACAACTTTTGATCACTAACTTTTTTCTCCGACAAAAAGATAACCCCCATTTATTCGACTTTAACTTATATTTTCTCTCTCAACGCTTCATTTTACAACAAATTGTTTCTATACTCCTTAAATATGAGTCTTCCTTTAAGTCATTTACACTGAAACACTGCTCACAGAAGCTCAAGCGGAAATCGACATTATGGATCTTAGCGAGCTTTGAAAAAAAAATATAGCCAGCGAGAACGTAATCATAATGATCTCCTCCGATGCAGTTATCTCAACACAAATAAAAACCCAGATACGCACAACATTTCGTGAAGCAAAACTAAAATCTCGTCGCGTAAAATTTCTCATGGCAGCAACGCAGAGTAAAGACTCAAGATCTAACAGCAATGTTGTATGTTCCCAATCAATGAAAATTGGTGCATGTGATTGCAAACCATTTTACGGAACATAGAAATCTTGGCCCTCGTTCCTTTCTTAGAAACTTTATCAACTGTGAAATAAAACTCGAGGAAAGGCAAATGATTTAGTTAAACAATACTCAGAATGTCGGCGATTTCAACTCACCGCTTTATCCAATGTATTTCCCAAATTGACAAAATGGCTGCTCATTTATCGTGTAACGAACCCAGAGTTCTCGGAAACTAAAACATTGAAACTAGCGAAACCCAAATTTTAATACCTCAGCTCCGAAAGATCCCTTTCTCAACCCAAGTTTGAAGAAGATACTTTCTGCGAACACTTCTTCACTCGCACCATTTCTCGAAATGGCGAAGGTCATTATATAGCCAAATTTCATTTTAAAAAGTAGTTTGATTTCAATGTTACGCTCAACGTATCTAGACTTATTGCACCCCGACAATATAGTCGCATTGAAGCGCCCGTACCAACAATTACCTGATGTGATATACTTTGAAAATTCTATATTTTATTTTATATAACATTAATTTCAAAATGTGCTACCACAAGACTCTTTCGTAAGAATACAAACATACTCCTACACCGTTCTTAACTTCTGCAAAATTTTGATCTGAATTTAGAACTTAAATCTCTTATTCTAGAATTATAAAGTATTGTTGAGAGGCTTGCTCAATGTGTTCACGAAGCTCAAACAGAGCCTCTTAAAGCTTACCAAAGGCCACATATAAAGAACCTCCACCTGTGGTCTTTTGAGATGGCTCAAATAGTAGCTGAAAAAGGCGCTTAAGAAGAGTCTGGCATGTTAGTCGGAGCCAAAGAGACAAAGCTGCATTAAACAGATCTTGCAAAGAAGTCAAGGAACTACTCCAAAAACTACGGTCAAAATCACATCACCAAGTATATAAAAAGACCAATCAAACGATTGGTTCTTGGTGTCGATCCGATAAAGATAAAACAGTTGCCTTTGCAGATCACCTCTTCAGAACATTTCAAAGTTTTGATACTTCCACCTCTAATGAACTTGATGCAATTTTTAGATATTCTCAAACAAATGGCTCTGCCTATACCTTCAGTCAGCACAGATAATATTCAAAATAAGTTAACAAGTCTTAAAATGTTTAAGTCTCCAGGCTATGGCAATATAGATGCTTTATCCATCAAAGCATTACCGGATCAGCTGTATTGAGTTATTTGCAGCAAACTGTAATAGGAAATTTCCCTCTAAATGGAAATTGCTGAGGTAATACTCATTCCGAAACCAGTCAAACCTGAAATTTATCATGCGTCCTATCACCCAATTAATTGGGGTTATCCTGGATGAAGGAGGATTTTTTATAGATCATTAGTTTGGTTTCAGACTTTGTCATGGCACTACTGAACAGTGTCACCAATAAGTGGAGCGAATTATAAAGGCTTTCGAGGGAAAACCATATTGCTGTGCTATTGTTTTATGTGTGTGTGTGGAAAAGGCTTTTAGTACAGTCTGGCATGCTGGTCTACTGTAGATAAAGTTGCTTCAAGTGTACCCTAAGAAAAGGTAACTGTCCTTCAGTTCATCTTGGTAACGTAATTCCATCTTGCATATATGCCGAATACCTTGGGTTAACCCTTGGCAGAAGACTTACCTGGCGCTATCACATTGTGGCTAAGAGAAAACATTTAAATATCAAATTGACACAAATGCATTGGATTCTGCGTCGTCACTCAACACTAAAGTTGCTTAACAAGATTTAACTTTACAAGGTAATTCTGAAACCGGCCTGGACATATGACATTCAACTCTGAAGAGTGGCAACTGATTGCAACATTGAAATTATTCAGAGGTTCCAAAGCCAAGTCCCAAGAATGATGTCAGATGCACACTTCTTTATTGATAACAGAACCATTCAAGGTGTTCTTGGAATTTCCTGGGCCCAGCCAGGAGATCGTTCAATGGACAAAGTGAAGGGGTCTTTTGGGATACAATCATATCTTTCTGCAGCAGTGAATATTCTTCCATTCTGGTCCATGCCACCAAAGTGAGTTATTTAGGAGGTCTTGATCTTGGCACTTCGTTTTGGGATCGTGAAGAAAGCTGTTTTACAAATGAAAGCTGGTTGACACATTCGTCCCAGCCACCACCCTCAAGCCAAAACTTTGGTAACAGAAATGTACACAGATGCGTCAAAACGTGGATTTGGAAAATAATTTGTTTCACCCAAATCCTGCGAAGAAAAATATAATTCCTACGAGTTGGAGGTCCTTGCGACTATGGCGTTGTTGACAATGTGGTGTGTGTACCTTTAGGGCATTAAGTTTTAAATTACTATGACGATGAAAAAGAGTGAAGTTCTGCTAAGTACGAGGTGTGTTCAAACATTATCGCGAATTTTGAATTTTCGCGGGTTACGTATACTCGAATTTCGATTTTTTGGCGTCATGTCTTTCACTAGCCCGGCCATTTTGAATATTCACTTAATTGTTGACAGCTGCTTTGCTTGCCGTTTTTGGATCGTCTTCGATTTTTACCTATTCAAAAAAATGGATCAAAGAACCTGTATCAAATTTTTTTTTTCTGAATGGAATAAATGGAATAAAAATGTTGAAGAAGGCTTATGGGGACCGAGCTCTACCAAAATTAACAACATTTGATTGGTATATATTGTTGAAAGAAGGTTCCGAACGTGTTGAAGACGAAGAGCTCCCTGAACAACCATCGACCTCAACGGATGATGCTCACATCCAAAAAGAAAAAGAATTAGTGCTTGCACACCATCGATTAACTATGAGAGACATTGCTGATGAAATTGGCGTATCGAAAGGATCAATTAATTCAATTTTGAAGGATGTTTTGGGCCTCAAACGTGTCAAGTCTCGGTTGGTACCAAAAATGATGATGTTTTTTTAAAAACTGTACTGATTTTTCATGACTTTTTTGCAAAAATCCAACCAATATCGTTCCGCAACCACCGTATTCGCTTGATTTGGCACCGTGTGACTTCTGGCTATTCCCAAAACTCAAGAGACCACTCCGGGGAACGCGTTTCGAGTCGATTGAGGAGATAAAAGCTAAATCGAAGAAGGCGCTGATGGCTATACCGGAAAGGGACTATTTGGCATGTTTCGAGCATTGGAAAAAACGTTGGCATAGGTGTATTTTATCGGGAGGGGATTACTTTAAAGGGGACAAAATAGATATTCATAAATAAATAAATAATTTTAAAAAAAAAACACAAAATATGCGATACTTTTTGAACACTCCTCGTATAACACAGCCACTCAAAAAAAAAGTCATAATTTTTTTGAGTGGATGTGTACCAAAAAATTGGTTTTTTGAGGTTATAATGAAAACGCAAACTAACTTTGACATTCTGATTTAAGATTCAGTTTCGGCGACCCAAAATACATATAAAATTAACCCCTCTGGTTCGCCGCACTTGACATGAACTTTTTGTGTGGCTGTGTAATTAGACAAAAGAAGATTTCTACATTGAGAATTGGAGAGGGAAAATATTCTTCATTTGTTGATTGCTACAGATGTTCCGCGTGGCAAGAACCCGAATAGAGAGTTGATCGTGGTAGCATCTCTAATGTAAAACCAAATAATATGCATTGCTCACAAGCAAGGTAATTTTCCGAACAAAAAATCACAAGAATAAGTTGAAAGCTCATAATATATTGCTAAACTGAAACAGAAAGTTGGTCGCATTGTGGATAGTTGCATCGAGAGCATTATCATAAATAGTTAGGTGCGAGGACAAGAAGGTTCACTAACCCCGAATGACAAAAAAATAAAAAGGCTTTTTCGACCTTTCATATCGATCATGTAGGACCCATCGAGATGACAAAGGAAAAAAATTAAAAGTTGACTGTGCGTTTTTTTAAAGTCGAAGAAGTAAATCATTAGTTGGAGCGATAGGCAGTTTATTGTGAGGTGCTGCCTTTACCTCCCAATGTATTGTGTCCAATGAATATTGTGACAGGGAAAAGATACTTCATTTGTTGATTGCCATTTGATTGCCACGTTCTTCTGACAATCTAAACCTGAAATAATAAATAAAAGGTAGTATTATCGAAGAGTTAGTTAAACAACGATACAAAAGCGTGTGAAAATATAGAGCTAAAAGAAGAAAATTAAAAATCATTTAATTAAGAAGAAAACTGAATAGACAATATTAAATGAACGATGCAGTAGCTATCATGCAGCTATATGGAAAACGTTTGGGCCCATGTAAAGTAGTAGCGTTTAAAAAAAGTCAGACACGTTGTTGAGAAAATTGATGATTCGACTCGACTGTTTCGTGAAAACATATAAAGCCTTGGCCAGATTCATTCGGTTCGACTGGACCGCGTTGGAGGCCGCATATGGGAAATGGTAGAGAGCATGCATAGGGAAGAAAGAAAAACCTGGAGCTGTAGATCGTACTTAAGAGAGTGCATTAGGCGCGACTTGATATAGTCGTTATTGAATTTTTAAAATCGCCTGTCGTTGTTGAACTGCCGTAGCGAACAATCGTGTTGAATTGGTACCAGTAATTGGTACCAATAAAAGAGCGATACTCATAATCATTCACAAATTTGAACAATTCTGAAGACACCAACACATTTCAACTCACTACGATGTTTGTTATCTTTTGTTGTTTGTTATTGCGTAGTTGGTACTTGCTATATTTTCATTTATTCTATTTTTTGACTTATTTTTAATCTAGTTTTACACTTATTTGCAATTTTTTTCTTGTTTTTTTTTAATTTTTTGTTTTTTGGAATAGAATTGTTCAGTAATCTTTCATAACTAGTGGTCAAATGCTAAGCGCTCTATTTTGTTGCATTTGTTCTCCACACATAAACAATTTTATCGCAACCATTCATCTGTTCTTATCTTCTTGTTTTTCTTTGGTAAGATCTGTTTCATCATAAATCCTGGTATCTTTAAGATTCTTTGGCTTTTTCTTTACTTTGCATCAAATTTTATTGTACTAATTGTTATTTCTATTACACATTTTTTTTCGCGTAGACTATACTTTTTGACCTCGTCCTTATTTGATCTTCTGAGCGAAAGATGTTTAATAAATAATTTTTTTTTAATAATTGTTGATCTTCCAGTTGGTTCCAGGTTCAGCTTCACGTAAAAGCCGTGTACAGATCGACTTCTAGAGGTAAGGTTGGTCCGAGGGTGATTACCAACGACGCAGAAAAATAAGTAAAAACGCTAAATAAACACAGGGAAAAAGTGCACCAAATGCAATGATGACTGGTGTAAACAGAAGTACTCAAGGTGGAGTAAGTCCACAATTCTGCGGCAGGGGCCAGAATTCTGGAGGCCCCAACTACCGTTAAAGCAAAAAAAACATGACGGTCTCCGAAATCGATATAGGGATAGCGATATACGACTATGCACCTGGAACGTCCGAATCCTCAACAGGGATGGTGTAATAGAAGAACTCATTACCACTCTTGACAACTTTAGAGCAGACATTACTGCTATCCAGGAAATGCGATGGACTGGTCACGGTTGCATAAGCTTAGCAACCTGTTACACCTACTGCAGTGGCTATCAGAGCCAACACATATTTGGATGTGGCTTCGTAGTTAGTAATAAACAACTCAGACTCGTCTCCAGGTTTACAGCTGTTGATGAACGTCCCGCCCCGATACGCATCAGAGTTTAATTTTTCAACATAAGCCTTATATGTGTACACGCCCCTACAAATGTTAAAGATGAGATAGAGAAAGATGAATTCTATGAGTGCGTGGAAGTAGAGGCTTTCCACGCACTCATAGAATTCATCTTTCTCTGCTGTCCTAAGCATGACATCAAAATTGTCATCAGTGGTTTCAAGGTTAAAATTGAGAGAGAGAAATCTTTCGCCCAACCATCGATAAATTCAGCCTTCATGACACCACCAACAGCCATGGAGAAAGGCTAATCGACTTTGCTGCGTTCACAAGGCAACATGGCGCAGTGTCGACCTAAGTATCCGCACCCAAATACATCAGGTGGTTATTGATGCCAGGCATACTACTAGCGTGCTTAATGTACGACTCGAACCATTATCTGGTTCTAGCCAAGCTACGCACTAAACTCAGAGCA
Source organism: Leucophenga varia (assembly GCA_018903435.1). Taxonomy (NCBI): domain Eukaryota; kingdom Metazoa; phylum Arthropoda; class Insecta; order Diptera; family Drosophilidae; genus Leucophenga; species Leucophenga varia. The sequence continues at coordinate 290,870 of JAEIFJ010001280.1, read as the reverse complement.
GCCCACGCCAATCGAGCTATTCCATCAACTCCGAGAGAATCCTCAGCCCTCCAACTGTATAAACGATCAATTGAAGCGTATCTCAAACTCATTAGCTACGGCAGCCAAAGATGTTATTGGCTATACTAAACCTCGAAGGCGGACATGGTACGATGAGGAATTTCGCAATGCTACTGCATAGAAGAATATAGAACTACAACGAACTCTGCAGGCGGGAACAGCTCGAGCTGTTGTTGACCGATATAAGGAGAAACGAAGAGAGAACAAACGCCTGATCAGACGGAACAAAAAAAAAATGGAAATGCGTGAAGTGGAGGACGTTGAGATGATGGGTAGCAGAAACGAGGTCCGAGGAAACAAAAATTAAACTCTACAAGATGCTGAAAATGCCTGTCCTGATGTATGGCTCAGAAGCATGACTGTATCGGATAAGTTGGCGTTGGGCGTATTTGAGAGGAAGATACTTCGATGAATCATTGGTCCAGATAGAATGGAAATTTTTTTTTTTTTTTATATTAATTCATAATTTAGTTATAGGAATATGATTATATAAACAATGCTTTAATAATTACTGCGCCTAATTTCAAATGTATAAATTAACAAGCAGTTTGTTTTTAAAAGATATACAAAATATGTGTACTCTGTACGCTAAAGCTAAATCAAGTGGTTTTATACGTTTTAGCCGTCTTTGGAGATCTTCAGTTCTCAATAGCAACGCTGCTTCTTCGTTTGTGTGGTTGCTCAATCTTTTTTTTATGAGCCTGTGCACATTTTTTTTATTTTATCTGCGACCATATCTACTCCAAGGTCACGATGAAGATCGCTATTTCGAATGTACCACGGAGCATTAACTATACTCCGAAGCACCATACTTTGAAATCGTTGTATGATATTGATGTTGGTGTTCGAAGTACAACCCCATAATTGGACTCCATATGTCTATATTGGCTGTATTATTTGTCTGTACAGAGTGATTTTGTTGTATATGGATAGTGACGAACGTCTGCCCATTAACCACTTCATCGATCTGAACATTATGCCCATTTCATCTCGCTTTTTTTTACATGCTCATTCCATCGCAATTTAGCATCTAGAGTCATACCTAGGTATTTTGCAGTGTTATGATGAGGTATTTGTATACCGTCTATATACAACGGAATATATCGTACCGTTTTGTTTGTAAATACAATATGTGCTGACTTTATGTTGTTCAGTTTTATTTGCCAAATTTTTGTCCAAATACAAATTTTATTGGTTGCTTCTTGTAATTTTTGAGCTGCATCTATTTCTGTGTCGCCGACTGCAAGTATTGCGGTATCATCAGCAAATGTTGCTATTGTTGTACCATCCATATGAGGTATATCGTGTGTATATAACAGATAGAGCAACGGTCCAAGAATACTTCCTTGCGGAACACCCGTTTTTATAGGTCGAAGCTCCGTGTGTTCATTACCTTGTTTTACTTTGAAGTATCGCTCAGATAGATAGGACTGTATAATTGCAACGTATTCGGGTGGTAGAAACGATTTTATTTTGTTTATTAAACCGGCATGCCATACTTTGTCGAACGCTTGTGATACGTCCAGAAAAAACTGCAGAACATACTTTTTTTGTCTTCTAGTGACTGTTCAATCAGATGAGTTATGCGGTGCACTTGATCAATCGTTGAATGTTTAGCTCTAAACCCAAATTGATGTGTTGGTATTATACTTTTCTTCTGAATTATTGGCATGATTTTTCTCACTAGCACCTTTTCAAACACCTTTGATAGGATTGGCAGGAGCGATATAGGTCTATAAGACTTAACATCACTTGCATCTTTTCCTGGCTTTAGAATCATAATAACTTCTGAAACTTTCCAGATTTGTGGTACATAAGCTAATCGTAAAGCAGCGTTGCAGATGCGAGTCAACTGTATGATACCTTTAATTGAAATTTCTTTCAACAATTCTGTCGTTAATAATTCAAAGCCTGGTGCCTTTTTCTTTTCCATTTCGCTGTTAATAATTTCAATTACCTCTAACTCCGTGGTTTGTGGTACTTCGATCCATTGTAGACTATAGGTAAGCTCTCTTTGGATTGTAGCCAGGTTTCTATCGGCATCTGATTGTGAAAACACGTTTGAAAGGTGTTCGCGAAAGACAATCGACTTTTTGGTAGTCATTTTTTGCCCAGTTTCCGGTTGAGTCTTTGATGGGAGCTTTGAGAACCGTTGGTCTCTTTATGTTCCGTGCACATTTCCACAGGGAGTAGTTTGTAGTCTTGTCATTGGTTAGTCTACTCAGGTATGATCTAAACTCAATGTTTTTATAGTTTCTTATCGCTACGCGTAAATGATAACAAGCTTCATTTAACTTAGTTTTGTCCCTTGGGTACCTTGTCATTTGCCATGTCTTTCTAAGCTTCCTTTGTTCCTTTATAAGGCTTCGTATCTCCTCAGGGTAGATATTTTCCTTATTCTTATGCTGTTTACCGGTGTACTTCTCCAAGCTGCTTGTTGTAGATTTTTGTAAACGACCAAGTTTCTTCATCAATCTGAGCTGTGTATTGCATTTCTGATGTTAGGTTTATATTTTCATCTAGCAATTTTCTAAAGTAATGCCAGTCTGTAAGTCTATTATATAAACATGGCGGTGGTTCTATACATATAGGTACTTCACTCAGCGTCAGGTATATGGGCGAGTGATCGGAGTTTAATTCTATTCCGTCTTCAATTTTTAAATTCTGTTGTGATATTTTTTTTAAATATAAAAAAATCTATCAAGTCTGGAACTTTTGAGTGTCAGTCGGCCAGTACGACGGATTTCCAGTTGAGATATATCTGCAACCAGTTTTATTTATGGCTTTTAAGAGTTCTCTACCTTTTGTTGTAGTCAAACGGGATCCCCATTGCGTGTTTTTGGCATTAAAGTCACCACCCATTATAAATCGAAATTTATGTGAATTTATAAGTTCTAAATAGTTTTCACATTAAATTTGATGCCTTGGAGGACTGTAGACTGAAGTTAAGGACATTTTTGTGGGTGTTTGAATTGTGATTGTTGTCGCTTGAAATTCTTCAGTCGATATTTTGTTTTCTTCATAATGACTAATATTTTTCTAACTATAACCGCTGATCCACCACGCGCTGTATTATTAGGGTGTACAGTGTGATATATAAGGTGATTTTTAAATTTTAGGTGAGATTGGTGTGTTAGGTGAGTCTCCGAAACTAGGTATATATCGACTTTTTTAAGTCCATAACTGCTTCAAGCTCCGTATACTGCTTTGGTAGCCCATTGGCATTCCATAACATTATTTTTAGTCTGTTAGACATTATTTAATTTAAAAATAGATGCTTCTATCTTTAAAAGCCTTCTGTCTAGGGCAGTATAATGCTTTTCTTGTAAATTTAATTTTGCTAAGATTTGTGCCAGTATAGATTGATCACCTTTTGTCGTTGCGTTCTCATTTAGGACACTGGCGTAAGTTTTATTTTGACGTGTTTTACCTGATTTTTGGTTGTGGTTAGGGTAGACCCTTGATTTAATTCACTAGAGCGATTTTTTTCCTATATTATTTTGGTTTTTATTAGCTGCAGACTAGACCTTTTTTTTGTTACGAAGCTTTTGGAGCTGTTTAGCTACTACGCAACCTCTATAATTAGCTGGGTGTCCCTCACCACAGTTGCTGCATTTTGGTTGTTGACTATCTTGTTTGGTACATTTTTCTGTGAGGTGGTGCCCTGCACATTTAACACAGCGAGCTGGTTTTCCACAATAATTCTTCGTGTGCCCATATGATTGGCAGATTTTGCACTGAGGGATAACTTTTGATAGTCTCATTGGCTCAATTGATACTACTGCGTTGAGTATAGTTTTTATATTGAATATATTGTTTATATCTTCATTTGAATCGAACGTTAAAGCAAACATATCTAATGGATCTTTTGTTTTCCATTTTATTTTGTTCGTTGCCGATATTATACTGAAACCTTGAGATTTTAAGTCTTGAATGATGTAAGTTTTTGGCTATCACTCTTATTGGTCGTTCTTGCTTATTTTCAAAACTATGACAGGGTATATTTGACATTGACAGTATTTTTGTCACATTCCTATAATCGTCTGGATTAAACAAATTTGCTTTGAATACACCATTATTTAGTAGCTTTATGTGAAAATCGTTTTTTGAATTTTTTTAACGATGTCATGTACGCTCTGATAAGATGATTTTCCAGATATCATAATAGGTGGAGGACGCTGGTTTAATCGTTTATTATTTTGAGGCTCTGTGTCTAGAGACACTGTTTGTTTAGGTTCTGAATGTTCCGGAGAGAAATTTGCTTTCCGTTTTTTTCTTTGTTGTTTGACGATCCAGCAAGTTTCACGAGTAAGCTCTTCTTCATCTGTTTCGAACTGATCTTTTTGGGTGTTTGGTTGAGGCTGTTTGTTTTTGTTTGTCTCCGATGTACTTGGAGCCAAGGCATTTCTCAGCCTGTTGTTTTCATCTTTCAATTGATTGCATAAGGTTTCTATTTTCACAAGTTTTTCTAATAGTTCCTTATTTGCCAATTCTAGCTGTTTTAGTTGACTGGCAGTCGTTCCGGACACTATTGTGGGTGTTATATCACCTTTTTGCGGGGTAAAGCTCATACTTATATTTTAATTTTAAAGATAAATATAAAATACAATTTCTGCTTTCTGGAAGATACTTCGATGAATCATTGGTCCAGTTAGAATGGAAAATGACATCCGTATTCGCACGAATTTTAGTTGGGGTATTTAGAGGAAAATTTGATGAATTTTGTCGTAAATTTGCACGAACGATGAGCTGTTCGAGCTATATACCGACATCGACATAGTAAGGAACATTCAATACAAAAAATGTCCTGGGCTAGTCACCTGTTTACAAGCAAAACGTGAATCAAATCGGAGGGGCGCAGCAGAGAGGACGTCCGCCGCAACGTTGGGAGAACCAGGTCCTAGAGGACATCCGGGATCGGTATCTCGAACTGTTAACGTCTGGCACTGGACTACAACCGCTGGTGCCAAACCTTACGTTCTGCCAAAGTCGACAATCGGCTGTAGAGGAATTCTTATATATACACATATATATTGTTACGAAGTTATTTTGTGCGGGTTTTGCTCGCCACTTTCGTTCGCTACAGACAATTTGAAGATTTTGGGACCTTGGTTAAGTGAAAAGATGGAGTTTATATTATTAGTAGTTTATTTCGCATTTAATTTATATCCAAGCTTAATCAAATACAATTTATTAAATATGATTTGTACAACATATATTTTTATATTCTTAAATTCATTTAATGATCTTATAAGTACAGCGATATTTCAGGAGTATTAATATTTTGGTAGAGTGTCATGGCTGGTTAGTTGCCGTAGTTGCGTTTAATTAGTTTCTTGAGACGTGTTAATGACTAGTTAGTGTTAATGACTAGTGTGTGAATATTAGTAAACTAGAAGCTACTCCCAAAAGAAACAATAAAAATGTGGTAGTTTTAAGCCGTAGATCTTAAATACACGGTGACGATTCGACTCGCGCGGAGAATTTCTAACCTGACTCTATTCTCGCCTGGCTGACAAATCATTTGAGCCCGGAAAACTATGCATGTCCTACGTATAGCGAGGTGTACGAATGGGACGACGCGTTCACTTTACACAACGCGACCGGTAAACGCTCGTCTGATGTACAACAATGTGTACGAATGGACAATGCGTTCACTTTACATAACGTGACCGGTAAATGCACGTCTCACGTACACCGATTTGTACGAATGGACGACGCGTTCACTTAACACAACGCGACCGCAACACACGAAACTACTAAAGAGTCCGCGATTTCCAACTACCAACTCCAGCGTACTTACATCTATTTTCCAAATGCTTTGAGCTCCTGCTCGACCAAGACTGACTTTTTCTCCGTTTCATATTATCATCAGTGGCTTAGATAAAATTTCGAGTTGGGATCGGTGGGGGACTGATACCACCCAAGTTTATACATAATATTGGTTTCAAATTTTAAGCTAACAAGGAAAAATGTTAACTTCGGTAAAGCAGAAGCTTAAATACACGTTACACAAATCTTTGAATAGTTTATGTGTAACTCAACAGTGGGTTATATATATCTATATATGTATTGCCTTTACAGCTTATAGTCAGCCTGGGCATCACGAAGGGTTTTATCCCAGATGTTATAACTCAGTGCCACTCGATAACAATACTGGATCCCGACGTCTTCCAGACACTGATACTTCCAACGCAGCGGCGGTCTTCCCCGCTGTCGTGCCCCTCTGATTTCGTCCACGTGTACCGTTCTCGCTGGAACTCCTTTGAAGTACGTGTAAAGCCCAGTGCAATAGTTTATACCTGATGCGCCTGACTATATCGATGTCATTATATAGCTGGTACAGCTCGTGATTCATGCGAATACGGTAATCGTTGTCCACTCTGACAGGACCAAGCATTTTACGAAGAATTTTTCTCTCAAATGTACTCAACGCCGATTTGTCAACCTCTGATATGACCCATGTTTCTGCGCCATACATCAGGACTGTGATAATCAGCGACTTGTAGAGTTTGATTTTTGTTTTTCTGGATAAAACTCTACTCCTCATTTTTTGCCCAGACCAAAGTAGCATCGGTTAGCCAGGGTAATTCTTCGTCTAATTTCTAGGCTGGTGTTATTGCTCTTGTTTTTTTGAGAGCCCAAGTAGACGAAGTTTTCTTCAACGTCGAAGGTGAAATTCCCCATAGTTACAGAATCCTTAAATCGTGTTATTGATTTGCGAGAGGATACCAAGTACTTCGTCTTACTTTCGTTCACCGATAGTCCCATCATGCGGGAATTCTCTTCAATATCCCTGTCTGAAGCCTCTCTTGGTGTCAAAGGGGTCGGAGAGATGTTTACCAACCCTGACAACCCTTTGAGTGTTTGTCAGCGTCATCATACAGAGGCGACCGATTTTTGCAGGGATCCCAAGTTCAGTCAATGCTTTAAAGAACTTTGATCTGATTGGCGTGTCGAAAGCGGCTTTGAAATCGACGAAAAGGTGGTGTGTGTCGATATGCTTCTCCTTGGTCTTTCCAGGATCTGGCTCAGAGTGAATATGGAGTCGGTGGTCCAACAGTGCTTGTTACGTACGGTTTCAGCCTATTGCACAGTACACCAGATACGAATTTGTACGCGATTTGTATCAGACTTATACCGCGATAGTTTGCGCAGATTGCGGGGTCTCCTTTCTTAAGGATTGGACAGAGCACACTTACGTTCCAATCGCTGGGCATGCATTCACCAGTCCATATTTTGCATAAGAGTTGATGCATACATCGAGTCAGCTCTTTGCCGCCGGTCTTAAATAACTCTGCGGGAATTTCGTCTGCGCCCGCCGCTTTCTTATTTTTAAGCCCTTTTATAGCTTCTATGACCTCTTTTAGTCTGGTGGCTCCACAGGAAAGACATCATCGGTCGGGGAACCAGATGCTCATCTTCAGCGCTGGCGGCATTGTTCCCGTCCTCACCTCCAAGTAAGGTAGAGAAGTGGTTCCTCCATAACATAAGTGACCACATTTCCATGCGCATCTTTACAGAACGATGCTCCAGGCTTATCACATTCGGTCAAGCTCTCCGTTTTTCTCGAACAACAGCTCGTGTTGCTCCCGATTGCATTGTTCGCTTATAGGCAATGATCTTTTCTACCGTAGCAGTGCGACATTCCTTATCGTACCAAGTTTTCCTCCGAAGGCAAAGTCGATTAGCCTTTCTCCATTATTATTGGTTGTGTTATGTACGCTGAATTGTCCGATGGTTGGGCGAAAGATTTCTTCTCTCCCAATTTGGGCGTTGAAATCACCGATGACAATTTTGATGTCATTGCACATCGTCGTGTTCCTTAAAAATTTTCCGGGGTTTGTTATCGTAAGTAGCAGATTAACCGGTAGATGGGGCCTCCAGAATCCATGCCCCTGCCGCGGAATTCAACAAGGGTGGATTTTCACTTGTGTGTCTGCTACCTGGAGCAGTTTTGTTTCTTCTAGCCGTCTTATCCATGGTTCGTGTGATCGTTTGGTTTTGAATTGTTTTCCGGTTGAGGGACCAACACCCTGCGAACCGACCTCATCCTGAGGGTTGTCTCTTAGACGCCTCTTACGTTAAGCTGAGCCGGCTGTGGTGGTATTCTTGACAGCCCGCACACCACACGGGCACACACACAGTGGCTTATATACATTTGTAAATATATATATATTTGAAAACTAGCAGGTACCCGCGGCTTTGCTCGCGTTTTTTTTTGCTTCTCTTTGGTGGCTAAATATAAATTGTTCAAAAATTGTGGGTTCAAATTTTGAAAATCCCTAAACACGACTAACATCATTCAAATGCGCCCAGTTTCAAGTCTCTACGTCTATTCAATCCAAATGTATGACTTTTTTTCAAGGCTCTCATTAGGCCCCGGGTCAAAATTTTCTAAAATCCCGTCTAAGTCCTCACCTATAATAATAAAAATAAAAAAAAAATGGTCAAAAAAATAAATTTGGGTCCACATATGGGTCCCAGGTCCAAATTCCGGAAATCCCTTGAACACCTTGAACGCTAAAAATGTTTTTTAACCATCTTTCAAATGAGCCCTGTTTCAAGCCTAAGCTACGTCTCTTCACTCCAAAAATATGGCTTTTCCGGTTTCAAGGCCCCCATTAGGCCCCGGGTCAAAATTTTCCAATTTTTTTCCTTTCTGACCACATATATGATGAGAGCAACAAAACAAAAAGCTCAAATCGGTCGAGTCATTCTCGAGTTTTAGCGTTGTTAATGCACAGCTATTCGTTTTTATATATATAGATAATTTCTTTTTCAAACAAAAGTTCGAAAATAATCGCATAGTTTGTGTGGGGCTTTAGCTAAAAATGGCCGTGGCATCTTTGTTTTGGAGTTGGATGATATAAAAAGTATTTTTGCCCAATTTTGAGAAAATACATTCATAAATAATAACTATTTTCATAAAAAATCTAAAAAAGGCGGTTAGCTTATATGGAGGCTATACATAAAAATGGGCGAGGTACCTTGATTTTGATATTGGATGTCATAAGAAGAGTTTTTACCAAATTTGGAGTGAAAACATTCGGAAATAATGCCTATTTTCACACAAAAATTTGAAAATGGCCGGTAAGTTTGTATGGTGTCTATACCTAAAAATGGGCATGACACATTGGTTTGGCATTAGATACTATTGGAAGTGTTTTAACCCAATCCGGAGTGCATATATTCATAAATATTACCTATTGGGTTTGATATTGGACGACATAAGAACCTTACCTGGAGTGAATACATTCATAAAAATACCTATTTGCATACTAAATATATAAAATGAGTAGTAAGTTTGTATGGGGGCTATAACTTAAAATAGGCGTAAAAGTCACACACATTCACGAACTTAACCTAGTCGTTGCTGAGAGAAGCTTAAGTTTAAAATTTAAGCTAAATATCTATAAAACTAAGCAAGTGAATCGCATAGCGTCAAACAGACAGACGGACATGGCTAGCTCGATTCGTCTCAATGAGCGCTCAAGATGTACTTAAAGGGGAGACAACAATGCCCCTTTAATGCCGACAAACTGAATATATCCGTTTACACTATATGTAACGGGTATACAAATTTTTCCAACCTCCTGCACCAAATACCATGAATCAAATATATTGAAAACTTTTATTATGGTAATCCATGTGTACAGTTTATATTTCACAAGAGTCAGTTAACTATTTATATACCTACATTGCACTATGTTGAATTTGACCCGTTTCCGTGGGACAAAACTGCCAAACCTCTTTTCGCGAGTATGCAAATTTCCGTTTTTTCAATGTTACCATGTTAAGAAATGATCAAAATGCTATGTTACATACCTAAAATGTTAACTTAACAGTTTAGTGTTAAAATAACAGCTGTTAAAGTCAGCTGTTGCAAGCGAACAACACGTGCTGTCTTAAAGGTTAACTTTGCGGTGCAATTTCAAATTGGCATATCTCTGACAAAAAATCATTAAATAATCAAATTCAAAATGAATATTAATTCTTCAGGTTAGTACTATGTGTTGATACTAATATGTTGCGTGTTTCGTTCGTATTTTTCTAACAATTTGTATATTTAGCAAGTGGTGTCCCCTTGTCACTTTTGGAAAGAAAGTTGAACTTTCCAAAGAGTTTAAAAACAAATTTCAAATTATTTCAGTGAGTGTCTATATACATGTTGTAGAGTTGTCAATTCTGAATTCAGAACTAGTAAGCACATTGTGCGCTTTTTGCGCCTTTTTCGTTATTTGATTTATTAGGAAGCAACATCTTAATCAGCAATGCAGATCTGCTAGAAGTGTGGCGTAAACAAAGGAGCTTTTGTGAGAAACAAAATGCTATATACACTTTTATTAGTGACAAAATTGATGGCAGCGTTTTGGAAGAAAATCATCGTTATTTAAAAGATAAAGTCCGAAATTTTTCTGCAAATTTATGGCGAAATTGGCAAAAATGCTGTAGGAAGGTGGAAAGGTTCAAAAAGACATATTCAAATTGGATGGAAGGTTATATGAGCCTTAATTTAACTAGAGAAGAAGCCAAAGGAGAGGAAATAAAAAAACCAGTTGGACGTCCAAAAATGACATTCAATATAAAAGGTAGAAGAGCTCAAAGAAGGCAAGCAGCCGACCTCTCCGCGGGACAAAAACATAACGCAAGATTACTGACTCAAGCGGCAAGCATAGCTGCTCACAGGCGCGGGCTAGTTGATCTTGCTGTCCTATTAAGATTACTTGCATTAAACCCTGGAAAAGCCGTCACTATTCGCAAAATGATAAACAAGCCCGTGGTACAGCCTTTGCGATCTTCCGCTGAAGAGGCGTTGGCTTTGATTCTGGATCAAGGTTTCACAACTGAACAATATTGCGCAATTCGAGAGGATGCAAAATGCAGGAAAGCTGATATATATCCCAATTATCATGATGTAAGTAAAAAGAAAAAGGACTGCCGACCAGCCAATATTATTGTAACGGACACCGTAGCAAAAGTTTCTTTGCAAGACCTATTGAATCACACAACAAGTCGAATAGTGGATTATCAAAAAGAGGCTATTGCAACGGCACTGAACATCCAGCAGTCTGACTTTTTATCTGCCGAATTGATATTGAGTTATGGCTTTGATGGCAGCACGGGACAAGCTAACTATAATCAGGCTTACACTAACGGCCAGTCCCAAGATGCAGACTCTTCACTGTTTGCCACGACAGTTATGCCTCTTCGTCTGATCGATTCGTCCGGCAATATATTGTGGAACAATCAAACTCCGCAGAGTATACGTTTTTGCAGACCGTTAAAATTGGAGTTTGTTAAAGAATCCATAAAAGTTATTAAAGATGAGAACAAACGTATGGAAAGCGAAATCAGTGCATTAAATTCTATTAAAGTAGATCTCAATGAAAGGCAATGCGTATATGTTAGGTTTAGCTTGTATTTGACTGTACAACAAAAAAAAATGAACAGTCTTTGCGAACGACGCATTTTCGTTTTTTTTCGATTCCTGTCGGCGGAGGGGGCGTTGACACGCCCACTTTTCTAAAATACCTTCCTATAGTCATAACCATCATTATACAAGAAGCCTGCAGTGAAAAATCTTGTTAATTTCAAAAATTTTAATTTTGGCAACGGAAACGGGTCAAATTCAACATAGTGCATTGAAAAAAGATAAGATCTCTATATCATTTGTTCTAGTCCCTATACAAATTTACCTAAAGGGTGTAGCCGGGTTTTTCATGTAAAAAGTGCCCCCAACGGTATTGAATATCCTTAAATGAGGTTAGATAGCCCTTGATTTGAGAAATTTTTCAGCATACTTATTTTGCCGATATCGGGGACATTTAGGAAGTTATAGCGACAAACATATTTTTAATTTTTATTTTTTTTTTGCTCAGTGAGTTTAAAAAATTTTTTGATGAAAAATGCATGATAATTTAGAGATAAGTATCTCTGAAATTTTCAGAAGATACTCCTTTGTTTGTCTTTTTCGACACATAAAATTTTCAAAGTTCTAGCTGGGGTGGAACATACTTTTAAAAAATAAAAATCAAAAATTAGTCGTTTTCCTATGATATTTTACACATGCTAGCACGCCAGCACTTAAAAACATATGTATGCATCAGAACGGTTTAGCGTAAGGTCGCCGGTCGTAACATTTTTATACATGTTACACTAGTGTAAACAGGTATATTCAGTTTGTCGGAAAGTTTGTAACACGTTAAAGGAGGCATCGTAGACCCTATAAAGTATATATATTATTGATCAGCTTGATGAGACGAATCGATTTAGCCATGTCCATCCCTCTGTCTGTCTGTTTGTTGCTGCGCGACTTATTCACTCAGTTTTAAAGATATTGAGCTGAAATTGTAAACTTAAGCTTTTCTAGGTCCTGTGTACTTTCTATGTTAAAATCAATGTGCCACGCCCACTTTTAGGTATAGCTCCCATACAAAAGTACAACATTTTGTCCAATTCTTTTAAGAAAAAAAGGTATTTATAAAGCGAATGGCTTTAAATATGGTTTAAATTTGATCCAAATCGGACCGCGAATATCTAAATTTTTAAGAATATTTTTAATTTGTTTAGTATTTTGTAATAAAATTTAATACAAATGCTGCACACGAAGGTCTATCAACGTCAAATGATGTGTAACAGGTATAAGCTTCGATCCAACGAAGTTAACTTTTTTTTGGGTTTTTTTTTTTTAATTTTATTTAATTTGCTTATTTGTTTTGAGTATATATATATATATATATATATATATATATATATATATATATATATATATATATATATATATTTATATATATATATATATATATTTATATATATATATATTTATATACATTAGATTAAACAAATAAATAAATAAGTTAAAATATGTATTTCTTTTATAAGCCAGCTACAAAAACAAATACCATGCACATACACATTTTGTACTCTCGCTCTTTTTCTCTCCTTATGTTCTCAGCATTCCTTGAGCGCTTTATATTTTGTTATTGTTTTGTTATACCCAGAACACGCGTAGTCATATGTTTGTTTTTTTTTTTTTACCAAAATGAACATGTATGATCAGGTACAAAGTGATCGATTTTCGCTAATATATATTCTCAATGAATCCTTTTTGTTTTCACTACGCGAGCAGTGAGCAGAAAAAAAAAAACTAAAAACATGTTTATCTTCCTTAATATCGCCGACATCGGAAAAATAAGTATGCAAAAAAATTTTCTCAAATCAAGGGCTATCGAACCTCACTTAAGAATATTCAATATCGATGGGGGCACTTTTTACATACAAACTCGTCTGCACCCTTTCAGAGTTTTTTTTAACGAAATTTTCGTATGACGGGTATCGAAACTTCGGTTTTACCGTAGTCAATGTTTTATCTTCTTATACCCGTTACACAGTTTGTCGTACAGTATATATAGTCTGGATCAGCTCGAAGAGACGAATTGATCTGGCCATGTCCATCCGTTTGCCTTTATACAATTCATTCGTTTATTTTTGAAGATATTTAACTGAAATTTATATCATTTAGGTCATTTAGGCAACGTTTAGGTCAAGTTCGAAGATGAAAGTTGTAACGAAGTTACAACCAGGACTTGTCATTGTATGTAATTTTTCTTTGCAGGTGGCCATGAGGGCCTTAGAATTAAATATTAATGAATTAATTAAAATAATATAATTGTATAAGTAGATTTAAATATTAACTGACGCTAGAAATGGACAAATAATATCGGTCTTTGGTGTTAGGAAACGACTATTTTCAACACTATTAGTCAACACTTCGTATCAGCTGTAGCCACGGCTGATTTGGAAGCCCAGCTGACAAAGCTCAGCTCAGCAGCGACGCGCAGCTTCGATCGGGTATAAAAGGCGCTGCACTGGGAAGAAAAGCTCTCTTCTCTTGGTGTTCGAGCAGCGTAGTGCTTCGTGCGTCTTCCTCGCACGTCCTGTTCGCGTATTTTTTCGCGCGTCTGCCTCGCACGTCCGTCTCGTAGTACGCGTAGTGTTTTCGTGCGTCTCTTTCGCACGTCTGGTTCGAAGAATCGTTCGCAATCACGTGGCATTTTCTTAATAACCTAATCTTTAATAACCTAAATAAACTAATTTGGCACAAATTAACGAGCTCACATCAGCGCCCGCCCGGCTACGCTGATTCAGACACACACACACCAAATACAATACATCATCTATAACATTTGGCCTGTTTTATGGTAAAACCTAATAATTTAGTATTAAATAAATAATATCTTTAAAATAATAAAAATTCATCATTGTGTTTTCTCTTTAAATGTGGAAGTTTTATAAATTTCTGTAACGAATCCTTGGACACGCGGCGAGCGAATCCCGGAGCTATTGATACTTCGATACAAAGTGCGACGCCCATTTTGGACATAGCCCCCTTACAAATTTACCGCTTTTTTAATTTTTTGTATAAAATAGTTATTGTTTATGAATGTAGTCACCCCCAAAATTTATTAAAACATTTCTAATTTCCTCCAATTTCAAAACCAATGTGATCATACATAATTCTGTGGTGAAGAGGAAAAAGTGCTTAAGTCGACCTAAGCAAAATTTGAGATAAGAATACTACGCTGATCTCCGTATTGAAAAATTATTTTAAACTTAGAAAGTGCTATCCTGCAAAACTGTAAAAAATAGACTTTAGCAGTTTTCCCTGATTATTTTCAATTTTTGTGTGAAAATATTAATGAATTATAAATTTATTGGGTAAAAACATATCTAATGTCATCCTACGTATACACTATCCATATATAGATCGAGCCCCTTAAGCAAATATCCCCAAATGTACCCATTTTCCCATTTTCTGTATTGTCTGTTAAATCTGTATTCAGCTTAAAATTTAATGTCTAAACTTGGGTTGTATCAGACCATTGATCCCACCCATCCCATCTCAAATTTTTACCCAAGCCACTTATGATCACATATATACTATTCAGTGATACGTGTAGTATGTTTACTGACTATAAATAGTTTATTCACAATAGTCTTAAAGCCACTGCAAACAAATTCTCATTTTAGAATAAAAGTATGTTAAAATCATTTAGTTTAACTTAACACACGGAAGCTTAATTTAGGTATTTTTGAAAGCTATATAGGTTGAATGTTTAAGCTTTAATTTAAACCATATTTGGACAGTGCTGTGAAAAGTGGCAAAAACTTAATTTCTTTAACACTTTCGTAGAAGTCAACTGACCGACAACCGTGCTGCAAACCAATTACATGAAAGTTGCAACCCCTACCATTACACCGATGGAATGACATTTTTTAGTCAGGAGCATGGGTTGTGCAAAATTGATTACCATTTTTATGAAACATTTCTTATGTATTTTACTCCGTTACTGGAAATGCAAGATCATTCTGAATACCCTCATTATTTAAGTTGTTTTTGAATTTGTGTCGTTCAAAAGTCTTGATTTTCAAGGAATGAGCCAAAACTAAGGTTTAAAAAACTGTGAATTATTATATTGGGCTGCCCAAGAGAAACCGCCGAATTTTCATACAGACGATGTTGACAATTTTGATCGGCTTGTGACTATTTAATTGTATTTTTCTTTTGTCAGTTATAAGCTGTCACTTTTAGCTTGCTTGTTTTTTGGCATCAATACTAATATGGAGCCCACAAACGAGCACTTTCGTCATATTTTATTTTTAATATTTCCGTAAAGGAAAAAAAACGCAGCGCAGGTTGCTAAAAAGATGCGTGATATGTATGGTGATAAAGCCTTAAATGAAACACAGTGTCGATGTTGGATTGTCAAATTCCGGTCGGAAGATTTTCACTCAAAGATAAGCCACGTTCAGGTCGGCCAAGTGAAGTTGATGACGACGATATCAAGACTTTAATCGAATCGGATCGTCATGTAACTGAGCGTGAGAGATGTGAAATATACCAAAATCAACCGTTCATAATCATATACGACGTCTTGGACTGGTAAAAAAAACTTGATATTTGGGTGCCACATGAATTAAAAGAAATTCATTAAACGACGTCTTGGACTGGTAAAAAAAACTTTATATTTGGGTACCATATGAAATGAAAGGAATTCATTTAATAAACCGCTTCAATGCTTGTGATATGCATCTCAAATGCAATGAGTATGATCTGTTTTTGAAGTGAATCATAACTGGAGATGAAAAATGAGTTGTTTACAATAACGTCTATCTAAAACGATCATGGTCCAAGCATGATGAAGCGCTACAAACCACTTCAAAGGCTGATATTCACCAAAACAAGATTATGCAGTCAGTTTGGTGGGATTGGATTTTAAGCTGCTTCCAAGGAACCAAACTATTTAGTTGGATGTCTACTGTCAACAACTGGACAAATTGAATACAGCCATCAACAAGAAGCGGCCAGAATTGGTCAATCGTAAAGGTGTCATATTCCACCAGGACAACGCACTCGTGAAAAACTGAGAGAGCTTGGCTGGAAACTTTTGATGTATCCACCATATAGCCCAGACTTTGCACCGTCAGACTACCATTTGTTTCGGTCTTTGCAAAACTCCTTAAATGGTAAAAGTTTTGATAATGACGCGGCTATAAAATCACACTTGGTTCAGTTTTTGCAGATAAAGACCAGCAGTTCTATGAGCGTGGAATAGTGATGTTTCCGGAAAGATGGCAAAAGGTCATCCAACAAAAGGGATATTTGATTAAAGTTCATTCTAAAATTTAAAAGAACTGTATTTAATGTCTTTAAAAAAAATCGACGGTTTCTTTTGGGGCAACGCAATAGTTTAAATTGAATTTAAAAAAAAAATAAAAAAAAAAAAAACAAACTAATTGAAAATTAAATAAAAATTAAATCTTTATATAAAAAATAGTTAAAATGTTTCTATGTCTGCTCAACCGATGAGCCCCAAACCGGTTATATTTGAATGACAACAATGCAAGTAAATTACAATTCCACTAAAACTATGCATTAGGCACATTCGCTTCATTTAAGAAGTCAATTCTCTAATTTTCCCATACAAAAACGTTTGGCTTTTTTAACATATACAAAAAAACCAAAATAAAACAAGAAAGAACGCTGAAGTCGAGTATGCTTGACTGCAAGATACCCTGTACCCAATCTATATGTACCTTAAGTTAGGTTCTATTTGACTAGCATACCTCATTGAATTGGGACTTCCAAAGATATAATTTGTACTAAATTTGAAGTTCCTAGAATAAAAAACAATGACTTTTTATGTAAAAACCCAATATTTTGGGTAAATTTGTATGGGGGCTATACCTAAAATTTTGTTGGTCCTACCCATATTGGTATTTTATTGGGACTATCATAGACATAATTTATACTAAATTTGAACTTCCTAGAATAAAACAATGACGTTTTTTATGCAAAACCCCAAAATTTTGGGGTAGATTTGTATGGGGGTACTCCTTAAAATGGGTCTAGAGAAAAACCGTTTGTAAGTGCACACTTGACGGCCTAGGAGAGTCTAAGTTTCAATTTTGAAAGCTCTACCTTTTTTAGTTCCCGAAAATAATCGTTTTCGTACGGCAGACAGACGGACAGACAGACATAGCTAGTTCCAATGCTGATCAAGAAAATATATACTTTATAGGGTCTATCTTGCCTCCTTCTGTCTGTTACATACATCGCACAAACTTAATATACCCTTTTACCCTTTGGGTACCGGGTATAAAAAGCTCTACCCAATTTTTAAATATTGTATATTTTTAAGTTAGCTCCAACCTATTTTGGTAGCGCTGCAAACAAACAAAAAAAACACATATAGTGAAAAATGCTATCAAAAAGAACTGAAATTACACAATACACAGCAGATGCGAAGTGGAAAAAAGCTGAAAGAGCAGCCGATACGCACGTACAACGTAGTAGCACACGCCGGGTATCCGCTAGTTAAATATAAAGCTGCTTAAACTATTATTATATATAAATATTAAACCTACTTAGAGTTTGTTTATTTTAGTTACTTATACTCTCCTCAGCCGTCTAGTGTGCACTTGCAAACGGTTTTTCTTTAGTCTCTACCTTGAAATTTTGTGTTTTTGAATAAAATTGTTATCGTTTCTTATTCTAGGAAGTCTAAATTTAGTATAAATTATGCCTGTGATAGTCCCAATGAAATATACCAATATGGGAAAGAACAACAACATATTCGGTATAGCTCCAATACAAATATACCTCATTTTTAAAGTTTTTTATATGAAAATCCAATATAATGATTGAGTACAGACTATCTAGCAGTCGAGCATACTCGACTTCAGCGTTCTTTCTTGATTCTTCTAAATTTGAAATATTGTCATTCGGAACTAGCCAGGGTGTACATGACGACTTTAATATTATTAGTTTTTCTAGACTGCGGAAAGTTTAATTTGTTATATAAATAGATAGGTTCACGCGTAAAAATTATGCTATGAAGAATTGCTAAGGCTTTGAAATCCATCCAAGCATTTAGTGTCATTTGCAATATTTCATTTACGACATGTAAAACATGATCAAAGCGATTCAATTGATTCTTTGTAGTGAAGAAGAGCCACTATATGCAAAGCTTCGATGGATTTAAACGTAGCCGTTTTCTTAGCCCACTCGCTCATTAGCCGTGTGGTGTGCGGGCGGTTAATAATACCATGCTAGCAGGCTCAGCTTGACGTTAAAACCGTCTAGTAATGGTTCCCTAAACCGGAAAACATTTTGAAACCAAAACACACATGAACCTTGGATAAGACAGCTAAAAAAAACAGAATTACTCCACGTGGTAGATACAGAAGTGAATATTCACCCGTGATGAAGTCCGCGGCAGGGGCATGGATTCTTAAGGCCCGTAAATTTAAATTTGCTACGTATAATATTATTAGTATTAATGCTTTATGATATATTGATGCTAAAAGATATATTGTACACCCTTACTTGCTAAATTTCTGAATCTAGCCCTATTTTTTGAATGAATCTAATCATTTTCATAGGTTCGGTTTCCTAACCTACTCTAAGGAGAGTGCGTGCCCTCCTAGTAATGACATTCTGTTTCTGGATTACATGTAGGTGTTTCCTAAGTCTTCAGTGGCCTGTTAAGAGCCCTATCACAATCCCTGGCACGTTTTCTGTCATTACGTTTTGTCTCATTAAGTGTGTGGCTTCCAATGGGACAATAAGGTTCTGGGCCTATTTAAGGGGTTGCGGCCCCCTTCCTGGCAAGAGCGTCCTGGTGTCCTGGTGCCCACAATAGTTGTACTCTGTTTTTTTGTCCTAGTACATTTAGGGTGTCTATAGCCTCTTGTACTAGTTTAGATTTTACTGTGTCTGACTGCAGCGCTTTAAGGGCTACCTGATTGTCTAACAGTATTGCTATATCGCAGTTGTTATAGTTGATCTGTGTGCAACGAATTATGGCGCAGATCTCTACCTGAAAGATGCTGGTTCGGTTCTTGGGCCAGCTACACCCAAACCGGCGCCTTCGTCGGTGATTGAACCGTCTGTGTATCACTTGGTGTGTGGTTTCATTTTTGTAAGCGTTTTCGGATGTCCAACTTTTCTTGCTTGACCATCTGATGGTAAAGTCTTTGCCAATATTGTACCTCTTGGTTATAGGGTCCATAGGCATTGACAGAAGTTGAGACACTCCCGTCCACGTTGACAGGAGTTTCTTGCAGAATGTAGTTGCAGTTTTGTCTCCATCTATCAGTATGCGAATGAGTGTGCTTCTCATCTTTAATTTCACTTCTATGTCTAGTGGTGTCAGGTCTAGAAGTGCTTCAAGTGCTGCTGTAGGACAGGTACGTATTGCCCCCGTGATGCCTATGCATGCTAGTCGTTGTAATGACTTAAGTTTTCTTTTGGTCGTAAGTTGGTTCGACCTATCTCCCCACGCAACCACCCCATATAGGAGTATAAGATTGATTACCATGCTGTATAACCCTAGCATGGTACTGGGTTTGCATCCCCAGAATTTTCCTGCTAATTTCCTGCATACGAACCGGGCCTTAGTGCATCTTAGAATTACATCATCTGTGTGGCTTTTCCAGAGAAGTTTACTATCCATATGTATGAGATTTAATTAAAAGTCGAATTTTTGGACTTTTTTTAAATTAAGAATTATAATTATTTCATTTAGTTATTATATTATTATACATAGTTTACATAGTTTTTTTGTAGTTTTATTATAGCAAAAGAGTAGTTTTATAATTATTAATTATTATCAGTTATAATTTTAGATTTTTTTATTATTTTATTAAACGAACAATTAATACGTAGCGATGCAGCTCGGCAGAAGACTTATTGTTTTTTGTTCAATTGACCGATTCAAAGTAAAGCAAAAACTTACTTACAAGAGACAAAGCAAAGGACAAAAAGATAAGCAATTACAGTCGTATCCAAAATTAAGCACAGTAATTTAAGTTTAACAATTTCAAATTAGTTTTTACATAAAAAAAGCTCGAACTTTCTCCCCCACTAAGAACGACAGTTCTGTACCAAGTGAGTGCAACTATCTAATTTAATGTTGTTTGGTTGAATCCATCTTTCACTGGAAGAAGAGCGATTTTAGCAATAGGTCTCTTCAACAGTTTTCCGCCAATATTCAAAGTTACAACTCTGACGATGCCATCACTGCCAGTATGTACTTCTTGTATGCGAGCTAAGGGCCAACAGCTAGGAGGACAACGCTCATCTAGAATGATAACCAAATCTCCAACTTCTGCATTTTCGTTGCTTTTTAGCCACTTAGGTCTAGCCTGAAGCCGGCTTAGAAATTCCTTACGCCAACGACTCCAGAAATGTTGTTTCATCTTTTCTATGACTTTCCAGCGTGTGAGTCGATTAATGTTTGATGAAATCAAAGATTCCTCAGGTATGCATAGTGTGGGCTCTCCTATCAAAAAATGTGCAGGAGTAAGCGCAGTTGTATCATTTGGGTCAGTAGTCAATGGACAAAGAGGCCTCGAGTTAAGACAACATTCAATTTCTGAAAGTAAAGTAGAAAGTTCTTCATACGTTAGTATGCGATCTTGCATAACTCTACGCAAGTGGTGTTTAGTGGACTTCACTCCCGCTTCCCACAGGCCACCGAAATTTGGAGCAGCAGGTGGTATAAAATGCCACTGTGTGCCATTATTTGCCAATATTTCTTCAAGATCTTCAGGTAAAGATAATTTATTGCGCTTGTAGAGAATTTTAAGTTCTTTACTAGCACCCAAGAAATTTGTTCCACAGTCTGAGTATAAACTGGAACATAAACCACGCCTAGAAGTGAATCGTCGGAACGCTGCTAGAAATGCTTCAGTCGTTAGATTTGTCACTGCCTCAAGATGCAAAGCTTTTGTTACCATGCAAACAAAAAGACAAATATATCCTTTAGTAGTTACTGAGTTTCGCGCTGTAGACTGTTTTATAGTAATTGGTCCAGCATAGTCAACACCAGAGTTCTTGAACGGACGGGCAGGCATTACCCGAACCGAAGGTAAATTTCCCATAATCTGTTGGGTTGAAGAAGCTTTATACCTAAAGCAGATTAAACATTTTCTCACTATTTGCTTAGCTAGGTTACGCGATGAAATAACCCAATATTTTTGTGCTACGTAACTTTGCATGGATGTTACTCCTCCATGTAATGTTTTTATATGCGCGTCCAAGAAAATAAGTTTAGACAGTGGATTTCGTTTAGATAATAGTAAGGGATGTTTTACCGAATACTGCAGATCCGACTTTTGTAAACGTCCACCTACTCGGAGAAGTTTATCGTCGTCGACAAATGGACATAATTTATTTAGCGAGTTGTCTCGAATCGCTGCTTTGTTAATTATCTGTTTAATTTGTGATTCGAAATCATGTTGTTGAGCGATGCATATAATAGTTATATTACTTTGTTTTTTAACTCTAATGATGACAAGAATCCTGACAATTTTCTACTTGCATTTTGAGCATTGTAAATAAAACGCCTCATATAAGCTAAAACTCTAATCAGCTTGGAAAACGAAGAGAATCTCATTAAGATTTCTGGATACTCAGAAGTAACCATATTTGCTGAAATTTTTGATTTCCGTACCTCCAAAGCAATACTATTAGTAAAGTTCGGTTGACTCGGCCATTTACCTTCAGGCAACGATAGCCAATTTGGTCCCGACCACCATAATCTATGTTCACTCAAATCCTTAGCTGATATACCACGAGATGCACAGTCTGCTGGATTGTCATTGGTGGACACGTAGCGCCAATCACTCACATTAGAATATCGTTGAATCTCAGCCACTCTATTACTGTGGTGCCGTACTTAGTCAAGAGTACGATGGATTACAGCTCCCAATTGCAAACGCCTCAAGATCCTTTACTAAAGGCGAAAGCAATAAATCTACTATAGAACAAGAATTAGCAGCCATTCACTGGGCCATTACCCATTTACTAAATTCTTGGTAAAATCTGACCATACCCCTTTATCATATCTATTCGCTATGAGGAATCCATCCTCAAAATTAACGCGAATGAGATTAGACCTTGAAGAATATGACTTTACCGTAGAGTACTTGAAGAGCAATACCCTGACGCATTGTCACGATAGATTCCCGATATAAAAATTTAAGGAAAACATTTACAAATTTTTAAAGAACAACTAGAGTACTTGAAACAGGGTCTACGAGGCAATTAATAACAGGTTATCTAAAAACAGCGCCAGGCTAGCTATAAACGGCGACTGTTTAAAAATTACTAAAGGTAATTTCGTGATCACGAAAAATATTAGCACCATAATCATTAATGGAAATATCGACTTGGATCGATTTTTTCAACTGCTTGAAAAATTAGCAGGTGATAATGGATTGCATATGCTGCAGCAGTCAAAGAAATTTTTAAAAAAGACCATGGTCAATAAATATAAAGAAAAAGGTAACCAAGTACTTAAAAAGTACATAATAAACTAATGCCCGTAATAACAAAAGTAGTTACAAAATCCGAAAAAGAACAAATATTGAAACAATATCACGATGATCCTATCTGGGGTGGCCACCCAGGGATTAATCGTACACTGAATAAAATTAGACGAAATTTTTCTTGGAAAAATATGTCGAAAGACGTAGCAAAATACGTCCATCAGTGTGAAAAGTCATAACTGACACTCCATGCACTGCATTTGATGTAGTTCTTATAGATACTATTGGTCCACTGCCATTAACAGAAAGTGGTAATGTATAAGCCGTCACAATAATATGTGACCCAACCAAGTATCTAGCCATCTATACTATTATTATAAAGCTGAAAGAGTTTGTTTGTTTGTTTGTTTGTTTGTTTGTTTGAACGCGCTAATCTCAGGAACTACTGGTTAGAATTGAATTTTTTTTTGGTGTTGGATAGACCATTTATCGACGAAGGCTTTAGGCTATATAACATCACGCTGCCACTATTAGGAGCGAAGAAATAATGGAAAATGTGGAAAAAACGGGGGTAAATTATTCATTCTTGAGGGCTTTCGTTGCATGCGTTGCGAAAACGATTCAAGATACCAAAAATATATGTATGAAAGAATTATTCCTCTTGAAATGATCTAAAAAATGTCCACGACAGTATATATCTATCTTTTAAGATTAACACCCTAGAACCGTTTTTATAGTAATAAAATTTGGTCGAAATTAATGCATTATTATTATCAACGTAATAATACAAATCTTTATCAAATAAATGTGTTGTTGATTAAGATTATTTAACTGTGAACAAAATTGTCTTTGACATCATAATTTCAATGAATATCTTAGAAGATATTACAATTTTAAAATAACACCGATATAAAGTTCACCGCGCGCCGCGTGAAGTGCAAAACATAGGAGAGGCGTCGTTGCTTGCGAGCGACGCGGATTGAGCGAGGGGGTGTGGCTCTACGAGGTACCATGCCGCGCGGCTCAGACGCGCGGTCGGCCTCCCTTCTGAACGGTTGTATGTCAGCGTTATTTGTTTTTGCGGAATAATATCGTCGTGTAATAATACTTTTTAAGTACTATTTCATTTTGTTTTAAGGATAATATTTTGCTTCTAATAATTTCACAATTATCAACATTTTTTTTTAATTTTGATGTAGTAAGTAGGTGTCATAGTTTTCTTTTATAGTAAATATTTTTTGTTATAAGGATAGTATTGTTTCTAATATTTTAGCAATATTATAACTTTTTGTTTTGTTGTATATAATACTTGAAAATAGGTGTTATCCACATAAATATTCTTATTAGGTTAGGTTTTAGTTTAAGCATACATTTATCGTTTAACGGTTATTCTTTTGACATATATTTTATCCGATTTACGTAAGTACCAAATACAGGTAAAAATAATTAGGTTCCTAATTATTTACCATACGTTTATTTTTTCTTGATTACGAGTTACGGTTTGTTTATTTTTCATATCTTAGGTTCTTTTTTCGTCATTATAATGCCTAGAAAAAGATCTCAGCTTTCTCGGCAGACTGCTACTGCAAAGCGGCTGCGAGTTTTGCGCAGCAATGAAACAGAGGATGAAAATATGCATAGGTTGGCTACTCAACGAGAAATCAGTGAACAAAACCGTGCTAATGAATCGATTATTGAACGGTCGCAGCGTCTAGCCTCACAAAATTTCCGAACTTCGGCAAACCGACAACGGGAATCAAGCGCTGAACGTTCTCAACGTTTAGCTTCACAGAGTTCTCGAACTTTGGCAAACCGACAACGGGAATCAAGCGCTGAACGTTCTCAACGTTTAGCCTCACAGAGTTCTCGAACTTTGGCAAACCGACAACGGGAATCAAGCGCTGAACGTTCTCAACGTTTAGCTTCACAGAGTTCTCGAACTTTGGCAAACCGACAACGGGAATCAAGCGCTGAACGTTCTCAACGTTTAGCCTCACAGAGTTCTCGAACTTTGGCAAACCGACAACGGGAATCAAGCGCTGAACGTTTTCAACGTTTAGCCTCACAGAATTCCCGCACTTTGGCTAACCGCGATCGGGAATCGAGCACTGAAAGATCCCATCGATTAGCACAGCAAAATGCACGATCAGCAAGAAATAGAACTCGCAGGCAACATAATTTATTAAATGCTGCGTTTGCTTATGATTGTACACTTGACTATACTGAGCTAAATGATATTGATATTGGCAGAATGAATAAAATATGCAGCTATGCCAAGCAAAAAAATGGGCGACTGAAACTCCTGGACTGTGTTGTAGTGGTGGCAAAGTAAAATATACCAATAATTCCGGAACCAACTACAGTTTTAAAAGAACTGATATCAGGCTCACATCCATCATCAAAGCATTTCTTAAATCACTCAAGGCACATATAGTACACTATTTCAGATGACTTCATTTGGTGCCAAAAGAGATTCGTGAGAGGGAAACTTTATGCCCACTTTTAAAGTCCAAGGGCAAGTTTATCACTTAATCGGTCAACTTACTTCCGCTGAAGGGCACAGGCCGAATTTTGCAAATATATTTTGTTTCACATGCAGATCAGGTATCCCTTACGCTCAAATTTAAATCCAAGCTTGCAAATCGATCTTATCGACGCTCCCCAAACATATCTTCACGATCATAATACGTATATTCAAAGTTTCAAATACAATCTGGAAAATAGACCACCGAAATGACTTCAAACTTATTATTCATGCTGATGTGGAAACCTCCTAATGAGCATCGAGGTCGATATAATGCACCAATAGTAGATGAAGTAGCTGTTCTTTTGATAGATGAAGACAAAGGTCCCCGAGATATTGTGTTGACGGCGAGAGATGGTGGACTTCAACGAGTTTCTGAACTTCATAGATCTTATGACCCACTTCAGTATCCTTTACTGTTTCCCTTTGGTAATGACGGATACTGTATAAATATTCCACAGCAGAATACTGCTGCTAGATCTAAAACTGTATCATGTATGCAATTCTATGCATTTAGACTCATGTTGAGAATAAATGACTTTAACAGCATACATTATTTCAAGGGATTATTCAACCAGTATTGTGTTGATATGGCCGCTAAAATGATTTCTGAGAGGCTAGACTTCATAAAAAGAAATCAAAAAAATTGAGAGCAGAAGAGTACATTCATTTAAGAGATGCCGTGGTTAATGATGCGAATATAGACGCTTCTAATGTTGGCCAGCATGTTATACTGCCGTCGTCATTTACAGGATCCCCAGATACATGAACGAAAAAAAGTCAAGATGCCATGACATTTGTCAGGAAATTTGGAAAACCAGATCTCTTCATTACATTTACATGTAACTCCGAATGGCCGGAAATAAAAATTGAGTTATTACCCGATCAGCATTCTTACGACAGACATGATTTGGTTTCTAGAGTATTTCATTTAAAACTCAAAAATATGATACTCCTTCTGACGAAGAAAAATATTTTTGGGCCTTCAAGAGCCTTTGTTTACAGCGTAGAATGGCAAAAAAAGAGGTTTACCACACGCCCACATTTTATTGTGGCTGGCTATCAAAGTACAACCAGATTCTATAGATGCAATAATATCGGCTGAAATACCTGACAAACGACAAGATCCAATTCTTCATAATATTGTCATAAAAAATATGATACATGGTCCTTGCGGATTTCATAACCCTGCGTCACCATGTATGAAAGAAAACATTTGTTCTAAAAAGTACCCTAGGAATTTTATTTCTGAAACACAAACCGGGGATGATGGTTACCCAACCTACAGGCGCAGGTCTCCAGATAATGGTGGGAAACACAGCAATAATTCGTGTCAAGGGTACAGAAATGAGCGTGGATAATAGGTGGGTTGTTCCTATAATCCAGTTCTATCACGAATTTTCAATGCACACATTAACGTAGAGTTTTGTCAATCGGTCAAAGCTATTAAGTACATCTGTAAGTATATTCATAAAGGCTCTGACCAAGCCACATTTTCGCTTCAAAGTAATAACAATGAAGTAGAAACATATCTAAATGGTCGCTATATAAGTTCTTCGGAAGCGATCTGGAGAATTTTCCAATTTCCTATTCATGAACGTTTTCCGGCAGTAGTTCATTTAGCAGTTCATTTGGAAAATGGACAAAGAGTTTATTTTGATAATAATGCAAACCTTCAAGATCGTGTTAATAATCCTTCAACAACGACACTTACAGCGTTCTTTGACCTTTGCAAGAGGGGACGATTTTGCAAAAACCCTTTATATCACGAAGTACCCCAGTATTACGTATGGGAAAAGAAATTCATTTTCTAGAAGAAAACGTGGGCAAGATGTTGAAGGATATCCCGGTGTAAAAAAAGACACAACTTTAGGCCGTGTCTACAACATTCATCCGACTCAAACTGAATGTTTTTATTTAAGAATGTTACTGCAACATGTTCGCGGTCCAATGTCATTTGAACATCTAAGGACCGTGAATGGTGTTATTTGCCAAACTTATCAAGGCGCTTGCAAGGAATTAGGTTTACTGGAGGGAGATGAACATTGGCAGAATACAATGTCAGATGCTGTAATGTCCGAGCCAGCCACAAAATTAAGAGAATTATTTACCATCATCCTTATATTTTGCCAACCATCTGACCCTTTAGCATTATGGAATAAATTTCGTAATGCTTTATGTGAAGATATACTAAACAGAATGCGTAATGAGAATCAAGATATGACATTAGCATATAATGATGATATATACAATGATGGACTAATCATGATTGAAGATAAAATTCATGAGATTTGCGATAAATCACTAACTGATTTTGGGCTTCCTGTATCAAAAGGATTAATTCACTTAATCATCTGGATCCGTTAGAAGTAGCATTGCGAAAACCATATGATCTAAATGAATTGAATGATTATATTACTCAAAATGAACCAAAATTAGTTAATGACCAGGTGACCGCGTATTATTGTGTTATGCAAAGTGTTCGTCTTAGTGAAGGAAAAGTATTTTTTGGATGCTCCCGGTGGAACCGGCAAGACCTTTATTACTAATCTTATATTAGCAAAAGTAAGGTCTCAGGGAATGCTAGCTTTGGCAGTAGCGTCGTCAGGTATCGCTGCAACTTTATTAGCAGGTGGACGCACAGCTCATTCCACTTTTAAACTGCCCCTAACTGTTTCTTTACAAAAAAGATAGCGTGTGCTCTATACGTAAAAATGGCCCTTTGGGAAAAGTTTTACAAGATGTCAGTTTAATGATCTGGGACGAATGTACCATGATCCATAGAGCTCATGTAGAGGCTCTAGATAGGACTCTTAGAGATATTAGAAGCTGTGATAAAATCATGGGTGGGATTACTGTCATGTTTGCTGGGGACTTTCGACAAACTTTACCAGTAATAGTAAGAGGAACTAGAGCAGACATTGTAAAGTCTTGCCTTAAAAGTTCCCCATTATGGAAGTTTGTAAACATCCTAAAATTAACTACAAATATGAGAGCACATTTGGGTGGAGGTAATATAATTTTTCCTTCAAAGTTACTTTTAATAGGAGACGGGAAAGTACCTCATTTTGAAAATAGAATTGAAATTGATCGTGATTTAGGAGAAAGAGTGAGTAACATTGAGGACTTAATTTCGAAAGTTTACCCCGACATCAGCGAAATAGAAAATAAAGATCATCAATGGATGTGTCAAAGGGCAATATTGGCGGCGAGAAACAGTAGCGTAGACGAAATTAATGATTTAATTTTAAGTAAACTTCCAGGAGACATAGTTACCTACACATCTATTGATAATGTAATGGATCAGGAAGATGCGGTCCATTACCCACAGGAGTTTCTTAATTCTTTGAACCCCAGTGGTCTTCCCCATATTCCCTCAAGTTAAAAATAGGTGCCCCAATAATTTTACTCAGAAATCTTAAACCACCAAATTTATGTAACGGGACCCGACTTCAAATCAAATTTCTTCGCAATAACGTGATCGTTGCTATAGTTTTGACTGGTCCAGCAGTTGGTCAAACAGTGCTTATACCTCGCATCCCAATGATACCAAATGAATTACCTTTTAATTTTAAAAGAATTCAATTTCCCGTAAAGCTATCTTTCGCCGTTACAATTAATAAATCACAGGGGCAAACATTTAAACACGTAGGAATTGATTTACGCCAAGACTGCTTTTCACACGGCCAACTATATGTCGCGTTGTCAAGATCAGGTTGCGGAGAAAACCAATATGTTCTTCTGCCACAAGAAAATAAAACTAAAAATATTATTTACACAGAAGTACTTTAAATAATTATGTTATTTAAAAACTTAAAATAAATAAATAAACTAAATTGTCTAAAATAATAACAGAAAATTATTTATAAAACCGAGTAGGTTTTTTGCAAAAATAAATATGATGCCGAAAATAACTATTTCACGCGGACGAAGTCGCGGGCATAGCTAGTAGCTAATAAAACGCACTAACTGTTGCGAAAGCTATTGTAGATCATTTCATACTCGTGTATGGACCCATAAGGAAAATTATAACTGATATGGGCACCGAGTATAAAAATCAGATTTTCGATGAAGTCTCTAAACTGCTGAACATTGAAAATGTAACGTCCACAGCTTACCACCACCAGACGTTAGGAACTGTGGAACGCAACCACAGAACTTTCAATGAATATGTCAGATCGTACATATCAGTTGACAAAAGCGATTGGGATGAATGGATGAAATATTTCACCTATTGCTATAACACTACGCCATCTCTGGTACATAACTATTGTCCATACGAGCTTGTGTTTGGCAAATACCCCAAACCATACGATTTCATGTCAAGCACGCAAGTAGAACCAGTCTACAATGCAGATGCATATGACAAAGAAATAAAATACCGTCTACAAACAGCGCTTAAAAAGAGTAGCTGTTATGGTAAAGAAAAGAAAACTTTACCAAAAACATTTTTATGATAGAGATAAAAATGAAATAAAATTAGAAATTGGAGATTTAGTTTTAATAAAACAGGTAGGTCATAAGTTAGATAATTTGTATAAGGGCCCATTTAAGATAGTTAGTTTAGATAATAGGAACAATGCGACAATAACCGATGATAATGACAGAAAAACAGTCATACATAAAGATCGGTTACGCATATTTAATAAATAATTTTTATTTTTTTATATATAGGAAAAGGGAAATATTACAGATAAATAAAAAAAAAAAAGAAAGAAAATAAATAAATGAATACATTAAATACTTGAATACTATTAATTATCAAACGAAAAAAAAATAATATATAAATAAAATTTTTTTTTTTTTTACATATATACATACAACAAAGTATGAAATTTAAAAATTTTAAAAATATATATTAAAAAAAAAAAAAACAAGGAAAAACGTTAACACTCGAAGCTTAAATACCCGTCACACGAATCTTTGAATAGTTTATGTGTGATCATAAGTGGCTTATATACATTTATAAATATATATTTGGAAATAATTACTTTTTCATATAGATGTTCGAAAATAATCAATAAGTTTGTATGGGTGCTATAGCTAAAAATGGGCGTGGCACCTTGGTTTTGATATTGGATGTGATTAGAAGTGTTTTTACCCAAAATTAGGGTGAATAGTTTCATAAATAATACCTATTTTAATACAAAAATTTGAAAATGGGCGTTAAGTTTGTATGGGGGCTTTATCTAAAAATGGATGTGGTTTTGATATTGGATGTCATTAGAAGTGTTTTTACCCAAATTTGAGTGAATAGTTCCTAAAAAAATACCTATAAATAATACCTATTTTAATACAAAAATTTGAAAATGGGCGTTAAGTTTGTATGGGGGCTTTATCTAAAAATGGGCGTGGCACCTTGGTTTTGATATTGGATGTCATTAGAAGTGTTTTTACCCAAATTTGAGTGAATAGTTTCATAAATAATACCTATTTTAATACAAAAATTCGAGAATGGGCGGTAATTTGTATGGGGGCTATATCTAAAAATGGGCGTGGCAGCTTGGATTTGATATTGGATGACATTAGAAGTATTTTCCTAACTTCGAGTAACTACATTCATAAATAATAGCTATTTTCATAGAAAAAATCCGAAAAAAAACGTAAGTTTGTATGGGGGCTATACCTTAAAATGGGCGTGGCAGTTTGATTTTAACACTTGAACTGCTTAGACCTGAGAAAAGCTTAGTTCCGAGTTTCAGGTCAATATCTTTAAAACTGAGCGAATGAATTACACATACAGACAGACGGACGGACGGACAGACGGACGGACAGACAGACGGACATGGCTAGATCGACTCGTCTCGTCGTGCTGATCAAGAATATATATACTTTATAGGGTCTACGACGTCTCCTTTAATGCGTTACAAACTTTCTGACAAAATGATAATACCCTCCACACTATGTGTGGCGGGTATAAAAAAAGAATACCCTATGAATAAAAAAAAAAAAACAAATAAAAATAAATGTTAAAATTGAAATTTAAAATTAAATAAAATATGAATTTTCAAAAAAAAAAAAAAAAAATAAATATAAAAAAATATAAATAAATAAATAAAACATAAAATTTAAAAATAATATACATACATATTTCTATTTTGTAAACAAAAAAAAAAAAAAAAAAAAAAAAAGATAACATGTAAAATTAAAATTAAAAATTTAAATAAAATAATTGAATGATTTTTACATAAACATATAATTTAAATTTCATTAAATCAAATAATTGTTTAAAATTTACTATAAAATACTAAAGTTCATTAATGTAAAAGAGTAATCATAAATTTACCAATATATGATCACTCTTCCGAAAAAGGAAGGTGTAGCGAACATACTATGCTTGAAGTCTTAATAATGTAATGTCCCGTCAGCATAAACTGACGATCAGTCCGTCCGATACATGCGCTTAGCGCAACAATGTTTACGAAAGCGTCGGATGACAAGAATGTCAACGACTCATGACCTACAAGTATAGTATCAATTCAAGCTACCAACATCAAGAAGAATTGAAATTTTTTTGAGGTTAGGATTTTCATGCATTAGTATTTGACAGATCACGCGGGATTCAGACAAGGTGTCAAAGAGAAAATGCTCAGTATACTTTGACATTTCATCATGAATAGACTTACTAACGAGCAACGCTTGCAAATCATTGAATTTTATTACCAAAATCAGTGTTCGGTTCGAAATGCGAAAATCCGCTTTTTTATCGACAAATTTTGTTCAGCGATGAGGCTCATTTCTGGTTGAATGGCTTCGTAAATAAGCAAAATTGCCGCATTTGGAGTGAAGAGCAACCAGAAGCCGTTCAAGAACTGCCCATGCATCCCGAAAAATGCACTGTTTGGTGTGGTTTGTACGCTGGTGGAATCATTGGACCGTATTTTTCAAAGATGCTGTTGGACGCAACGTTACGGTGAATGGCGATCGCTATCGTTCGATGCTAACAAACTTTTGTTGCCAAAAATGGAAGAACTGAACTTGGTTGACATGTGGTTTCAACAAGATGGCGCTACATGCCACACAGCTCGCGATTCTATGGCCATTTTGAGGGAAAACTTCGGAGAACAATTCATCTCAAGAAATGGACCGGTAAGTTGGCCACCAAGATCATGCGATTTGACGCCTTTAGACTATTTTTTGTGGGGCTACGTCAAGTCTAAAGTCTACAGAAATAAGCCAGCAACTATTCCAGCTTTGGAAGACAACATTTCCGAAGAAATTCGGGCTATTCCGGCCGAAATGCTCGAAAAAGTTGCCCAAAATTGGACTTTCCGAATGGACCACCTAAGACGCAGCCGCGGTCAACATTTAAATGAAATTATCTTCAAAAAAGTAAATGTCATGGACCAATCTAACGTTTCAAATAAAGAACCGATGAGATTTTGCAAATTTTATGCGTTTTTTTTTTTTTTAAAAGTACTCAAGCTCTTAAAAATCACCCTTTATATGTATGCAATAAGCATTTTGTTAAAATTATATTTTGGAAAATAAAGACAGTTCTGATTTGAACCTTAATCAAACAAGTGTTATTCTTTACATATTACAATATACAGTCCATTTAGATGGTTGCCCCCGTATCCACGCCAACACTGTCGAACTATCGGTCCAATAGCTTATATTGTCAATCAATTTGCCTAATTGATTCTTAATTTTCATTGACAGATTGGCAAGTAACGCTGCGCCGCATAATTCAAGTCTCGGAATAGTAACGGTTCGAAGAGGTGCAACTTTCGTTTTTGATTGTATTAGTCTAATTATTATATCGCCAGAACTGCTAATTGACCTACTGTATACTGCTGCGGCGTATCCAGTTTGTGATGCATCACAAAAGCAATGAAGATCAAACCTTGATGAAGAAATAGCACCTAGCCATCTAGGAATCTTTATTTGTTCCAAAATACGTAAATTGTTTCTGTATTCAATCCATTCAATTGCTTGTTCGTTTTCCAATTTGTCGTTCCAGTCCAATCCTTGGAGCCACAACTGCTGAAAAGCCACCTTAGCTTTCATTGTAGTAGGAGCCAACCACCCCATCGGGTCGTATAACTTAGCAGCATCCGAAAGTAAACTACATTTTGTCACCTCATCACAATTGTCGAAATTGCATTTAAATGAAAATGTATCACTGCTGGTATTCCAAAATATACCAAATGCTTTAATGCTATTTGTCTCACCGATATCTAATTCCTTTTGGACCTCTCTTAACTCAATCGGTATTGACTCAATCAATTCCTTAGAATTAGAAGCCCATTTCCTCAAATTAAATCCGCCTGCATCAAGAAGGTTGCAGAGATCAGTTTGAAGTTTTATTGCTGAGGCACTGGTATCCGCTCCTGATATAATATCGTCAACATAGGTGTCAGTTCGTAATACCTCCACTGCATCTGGATATTTATCCTTTTCATCATCAGCCAGTTGCTGTAAGGCGCGAATAGATTGATATGGAGCAGATGTTGTCCCATATGTCACAGTAAGTAATTGGTATATAGAAATGTCAATTTCTTCGTTGCTACGCCACAATATTTGCTGATATTTCTTGTCATCTGCTGCAATTGAAACTTGCCTGAACATTTTTTCAATGTCAGATCTAAATCCTACTCGGAAACGTCTCCAACGAGTAAGAATTGCCGGTAAATCATTTTGAAGTGCAGGACCCGCCGATAATTCTTCATTCAAAGAGTTTTGGTTAGCACTTTTGCAACTGCCATCAAAGACAACACGAATTTTGCAACTGGTATAACTGTTTTCACGTAAGACACCATGATGAGGAATAAAAAATCCACCATTAACAATATCGCGCGGATAGTTTCCAATTTTTATCATATGGCCAAGTGTTTCGTACTCGCTCATAAACTCTTTGTACAATTTGGCAAAGGTTGGCTCTCTATTAAATCGCCGTTCTAGTAGTTTCAGGCGTCTTAAAGCACAATAATCCGTTTGACTAAAATGCGGTGGCTTGTACCCGTTCAGTACAGATTTAAAGGGTAGTGCCACCGTGTAAGTTCCATTATTATTCCTAAAATGTGTCTTCTTAAAATGATTTTCACAAGCAACTTCTTTACTAGTTTGTTCACGTGTGCACAGCAACTCCTCCTGTTCCCAGAAAGCACGCAACTGTTCGTCAATTGAACAAATATTGATAGCCACATCAGTCAGTGAAGTGGATAGTACTGGACCTGAAACTATCCATCCAAAATGCGTTTGTTGCAAAAATATTCCGTTTTTACATCTTTGTTGCTTAGGTAACAATATGTCTCCATAGACGTCAGCACCAAGTAATAAGTCAATCGATTTTCCGCTTAAGAAAGTTGGGTCAGCAAGAGTGACTCCTTTCAAATTTTGTAGTGAGTTTTTAGAGACAGGTGCTGGCTTATAAGAAGTTAACGATGGGAGCACTAAAGCATTACATGTCAATTGATAATTACTCTCACTTCTGGATTTCAGTTGGAGTGTAACATAATTTCGAGCAGCACCACTCAAGTTACATCCAATTCCGTTGATACTGGCATATGTTCGATTTTTTCGAAGCTTCAGTAACTGTACTGCGTTCTCAGTAATAAATGATGCCTGCGCACCTTGATCAAGCAGTGCTCTTAGATACACAATACCAACATCCGTTTGAACGATAACTTGAATTGTAGCTAATAACACATGTGGACATACTAGCGTTTGTTTAGTGCTTAAATTACAGATTAGATCAGCATGAGGTGATAACGATGTACTAATTTCATTAGCTGGTTGGTGCTCATTAGTTGTTGCACAGTTTACTTCTGTAGATGGCACTGTTTCATTAATAAAATATTCGTTGTGTATAATTGTGTGATGGGGCTGCTCACAAACCTGGCAGCGCGTTAGTAGACGACAATTCGTAGCATAATGGCCAGGTGATAGACAGTTACGGCAAATACGTTTAGAAGCTATTAAATTCTTTTTTTGCACTTGAACTCAATAGAGGAAATTTAAAACATTTTAATAGTTGATGACGTTTATCGCAACACGGACAATTGGAATCATTATTCGTCGTTACATGTACGTTGCGGTTCAATGGTTTTCTTGTGCCATATGAAGCATTCACAGTACCTGAAGAAGCACGCACTGTAGTGGAGTTTTGATCAGTTAAACATTCCAATGTACGAAATGTAGTTTCCAAAAATGTATACAGCTTCTTAATTGTAGGTATTTCGGTATTTCCTTGAAGCGACTGCTCCCACTCCTTTCTCGTTTGAATATCCAATTTGTTAGCAGTTATGTAAACTAAAATAGGATCCCATTCATTTGTTTTTATCTTCAGCGATTGAATCTGAGCTAAACAATTACGCGTTGTATCCAGTATCCTCTTGATACAGTTAAACGTTCCATGTGAAGCGGGAATAGCAAAGAGTTTGTTGAATGCATTATCAACGATTTTCCTCTTGTTGTGATACCGATTATTTAATGCCTCCCAAGCTGTGGTGTAACTAG
Organism: Leucophenga varia; assembly: GCA_018903435.1. Classification (NCBI taxonomy): domain Eukaryota; kingdom Metazoa; phylum Arthropoda; class Insecta; order Diptera; family Drosophilidae; genus Leucophenga; species Leucophenga varia. The sequence goes on along the minus strand of JAEIFJ010001280.1, from coordinate 254,986 downwards.
CATCAGTAGCAGGAAACTCGTTGATTATAGCTAAAGGCGTACCAGAACAGGAACCCTTTAAATAAAAAAACTTTTGAATATTTGATAGTACTTGATTGTTATGAACTAATGACTCAAACATATCCTTAAAAGCAATCCATTGCAAGTAATCACCGTCGAAAACTGGAAGCTCAATCTTAGGAAGGCGAACATCAGCGTACATACTTTCATTTCTTAAAGATGTTGAAGCGTTAAATGTGCTGTGAAAGCTTGGTGAGCTCGGTGTCCTTAACTCAGATAGCAAATCTAATAATTTACCCTTGAATGAGAAATACAGATTTTGGAAGTTGTAAAATCCGTTTTCATCTAGATAAGGCACTTCTTCTTGAGGTATGGAATTACTGCGAGCAAGATCAATTATTTGATCATGTTTGTTCGTAAACACCTTGTATAAATTTTCAATGTCCTCCAAGACACCTTGAATATAACCACGTTTTTTGACACTCGTTGGTTTTGCGTTAAAATGGATTTCCATTGTTTGCAAGTGATTTACTGCTTGCCGTTGGTTTTCCACTGCATATGCTATTTCACTATTCATGCTGACGTCCGTCAAAGTTCAATGCACTTTAAAACAGACCTGTTATTTGTTTTTACATATATGCAGAAAATAATAATTTAAGAAAATAAAAGAGCAAAGCAAATGTTCTATAAAGTTCGCCACTGTAATAGAAATAGGGGTCCGTTATTTATTGCGATCTAAAATTTTTGTTTTTGCTTTGTTAGCGCGATGATATTATGACGATATATATGTTAGAAGGCAAATACCGTAATATATTATAAAATTTTAAAGTTGTTGTTTTTGTTGTTTATCAGCATTAACATTTGCACATATAATTAAATTTTTTTTTATTTATTAATTCGCAATTATTAAAGAATTAAATAAATCAATTATTCACAATTATTTGTTGTATAAAAACTTTTCATAATATTCCCGGGTTTCGGCACCATTTTAATGTATGAGATTTAATTAAAAGTCGAATTTTTTGCACTTTTTTAAATTAAGAATTATAATTATTTCATTTAGTTATTATATTATTATACATAGTTTACATAGTTTTTTTGTAGTTTTATTATAGCAAAAGAGTAGTTTTATAATTATTAATTATTATCAGTTATAATTTTAGATTTTTTTTATTATTTTATTAAACGAACAATTAATACGTACCGATGCAGCTCGGCAGAAGACTTATTGTTTTTTGTTCAAATGACCGATTCAAAGTAAAGAAAAAACTTACGTACAAGAGACAAAGCAAAGGACAAAAAGATAAGCAATTACAGTCGTATCCAAAATTAAGCACAGTAATTTAAGTTTAACAATTTCAAATTAGTTTTTACATAAAAAAAGCTCGAACACCATAGTTAAGCCCAAGTATTTTGCCGCTGTACTAAAAGGTATTTCCACACCTCTCAGTACAACCGCCTTGAGTCTTGGTAGCTTGTACTTCCTAGTGAATGGTACAACGACGGATTTTGCCGGATTTATATTTAGTCCGACCTCCCTGCACCATTCTTGGGTTATACTTAGACCCCTGTTAATTATGTCACAGAGGGTTTCTTCGTATTTTCCTTTTGCAATGATCAGCACGCCCCCTGCGGACATCCTTTGACGGTTTGTACCCTAATGCTCGTGCCATTTAGGTCTGTTTCCGCCGTTCTAGTGTTTAGTAGTGAGTGTATCCAGTCGACCACCAACGGTTTGACCCCTCTTTCTACTAGGACCTTGCGTATTGTATCGTGGTTCGTTTTGTCAAACGCCCCTTCGATGTCTAAGAAGGCACAAATAGTGATTTCTTTGTATTCAAATGAGTTTTTAATTACTCCAGTCAAGTTCAAAAGGGCAGTGTCAGTTGGTCTACCTGCTCTATATGCATGCTAGTCCTTATGTAGAGGACCGTCTGTCTAATATGCCTATCTACTACCTTTTCCATTGTTTTTAATAAAAACGATGTCAGGCTGATAGGCCTAAAAGATTTGGGGAGAGTGGGATCCTTTTTCCCTGCCTTGGGGATAAAGACCACCCTGACCCTTCTCCACTGGGTTGGGACATGGCATGTTGCCAAGCTACTGGTCATAAGCCTTTGAATTCTAGGGATTAATTCCCTACCCCCATATTGTAGCAGGGCAGGAAAGATTCCGTCTAATCCAGGAGATTTAAAAGGGTGAAAGGTGGAATATTGCCCACCTTATCTTGTCCTCCGTTATTATTCTCTTTGCAAGCAACAGGGTTTCCCGACTTGCTCGCCTGTACTCCACCTTGGGCTGAGACTCATCGTCTCTGGCTCCTGGGAAGTGTGCTTCTAGTAGGAGCCTAATTTTTTGCTCCTCGTTTTCCGTATAGGAATTGTCTGGCCTGCAAAGTGCTATGTTCGATTCGGCCTGGACTCCTGCCATAGCTCTGTAGATACGGGCAGCTGTGGCAGTGTAGTTCCTGCGATTCGCTTTTCTTAGTTCTCTGTTATAGAGCGTGAGCTCCTGTGAGTATTCATCCCACCGGTCTGTGCTATTCGCTCTACTAAACAGTTTGCTTACTTTTTCCTTTTGCGTCTCCAGGCGTTCATTCCACCATGGAGCGTCATTTTCGCGCCTAGATCTAGCAAATGGGCAGGCATCTTCATAATCCCGGGTTATATTTTCGTTGAGCTCGAATACCTTCTGTTCTAACTCAAGGGGATGTCTGGAGTAATTAAGCTCCCCTCTGGGTGTAATGCTAGACAGATTGTTTCTATATAGATCCCAATTTGTTTTCTTGGGATTTCTTTTAGGTAAGCGGTGGGTCGTTCCCCCTTTATGTTGAAACGTATAATCCTATGTTCTGACATGGAGGGTTCTTGAGATACATGCCAGTTGCTGATTTTATCTTCTAGCGCTAGACTACTAAAAGTTATGTCTAACACCTCCTCCCTTACTCTATTGACAAAGGTTGGTGTACACCCCTGGTTGTTAGTTGTAAGGCTATTTCTAATTAAAAATTCAAGTAAACACTTACCCCTTGAATTTGTATCAGTGCTGCCCCATACCTCATTATGGGCGTTGGCGTCGCAGCCTACAACGATCTGGATACCTCGCTGGTTACACAGTTCCACCAGGCCTTCTAGTTCCTCTGGTGGTGATGGATTCTCGGCCGCACAGTAGGCTGAGGCAATAACCACCTGTCTTCTGTATCCGTCAATTTCCAGCTCGGTGGTAATCGGAACGCAATCCCGAGTCAGGTATTCTGAAAGTACAGTATAGTTAATGTCATTTCGAATCAATATGCACGCTCTAGGCTTTCCCTGCCTGTTGTCGCATATTACCTTTGTGTTCCTGGTGTATAGACCTTTTACTCGGCCTTCATGGCACCAGGGCTCCTGAAAAGCGCTAACCCAAGGTCTTATTTTGTGAACGATGCTTCCATTCCTCTGCGACGAGGGTGGTATCCTCATCACGTAGGAGCTCCTCCGCCTCCCGTAGCTCTTGTGGGGAAAGCTCAGTTTCTTCATCCTCAACCAGTATGACGTCCGAGTTCACGGACATCGGTGTGCCTGGTCGTTCCGACTTGCATATTGAGGTTGCAGGTGTAGGTTCTTGCATCTCCGGGGAGATACCTTCCTCTACTCCATCTTCGGCCGCCGCCTCTGATGATGCTTCTTCCGGCGTTACTTCATCTTCCGCCTCCTGTCGCTTGCGCTTCAGATGGACGGGGACGAAGCCGTAGCGGAATCGGATTTTTAATCCGTTTTCGACAAGGGTTTGCTTGCTCTCGACATCAATTCCTATTACTAGGAGTTGGCCATTACCCTCTTTCCGTGCGGAAATTACCTTCCACGACTGGGTGTTCAGGTCATTCATTGCTTCTATTAAATTCAGAAGCATTTCTGTTTTCCAGCTTGCGCACCTTGGAAGGAACAAGTGGATGATTTCCGTCGAGGGAATGTTCTCTCCGGTAAGCGTGGTGAGGATTGGGCCTTTCCAGTCCTTCAACGTCGGAACGTGATTCTGCAGCCATTCTGTTGTGATGTCATCGGCGCAGTCGATGATCAACATTCCTGGCCTGAAGTGCACGGCATCGAACCTAATCTTATGGTTCCAGCCCTGGGCAACTTCAAACAGGATGAGATCCTCTAGTTCCGTCAGGTCTTCCGGTGATAGTGGCACCTGCTGGTAGTCACTCGGAAGGACTGCCACCTTTGTGGTTTTCACAGCTGCGGCAAAACTCACATCCATCGATACGCTATATGTGGTAGGTGCGGGATGCTCCCGAGCCCTCCCTCCTCTCCAGGGCCACTGCCGACGTGGATGGTCTTTCGTCCAACCTATCCTGCACCCTCGGAGTAGTCCTGCTCCTCTTCCCCTTGTGCTCAGGCGGTGTAAGCGTCTTGTTGGCTCTTTAAGCGGCCGGCCTTGGCTCCTGCACAGTCTTATGGCTCAAGGCTTTCGCCTTGGCCTCCTGCTGCGGTAAACCTTGCTCAATGTACCTCAGATACCATTTTACCCCTGCCCCACTTAGTCCTCGGCGGTGTGGCTCATCCAGACCTCCTGGTGCTCCAAGTGGTGGAAGGATGGGCCTCTTTGACGAGGCAGTATTTCCCTCTAGTGCTGGTTGTGCAGGGGATCCACGCTCCGCCTGCCGTTGCACGCCTCGTTGGACACGTGTGTCCTTGGTACTCGGCCTTGGAGTAGGCCTTGGACGTACCGTTGGCGTTGTGGTTACCATTACCTTGTTCTAGCCAAGGTACGTACGAAACTCAGCACAGCGCACGCCAAGCGAGCTACCATACAACGAAAGCTAGATGTTGGTAGGTTAAAATCACAAAAAACTGCCGCTGCCCTCTTAACAAGGGCCTCACATCTACTCCGAGAAAATCCTTCAGCCTCCGACTGCATAAACGATCAGTGGAAACGTATCTCAAACTCATTAAGTACTGCAGCCAAAGAGGTTATTGACTATACTAAACCTCGAAGGCAGACATGGTATGATGAAGAATGTCGCATTACTACTGCATAGAAGAATATAGCAAGACAACGAACTCTGCAGGCGGGGGCAACACGGGCTGTTGTTGAGCGATATAGGGAGAAACGGAGAGAGGAGAAACGCCTGGTCAAACGGAAAAAAGAGATATGGAAAGCGTGAAGTGGTAGAGATTGATATGATGGGTAGCATTAACGAGGCCCGAGGTTTTTTTCGTTCAGCAAAGACGAACAAGAAAACATGGTAACAGATGTCCAGGAATCACTAAGGCTATGAAGAGCCACATCTCTACCCTAGTTGGGAGCGATGACGAAAACAATAACGCCGGTGGAGATGTTGAATATCTGGGTTCTCCGACCGATGATGAGATTCCTGCGGAGCCACCAGACTATGAGAAGGTCTTTAAAAGTTATACAAAGGCTTATAAATAACAAAGCGGCAGGTGCAGACGAACTAGCCACAGAGTTATTTAACACCACTGGCGAAGATTTGCCCATGCCTTATGACTGGAACCTAAGTGTCCTGTGCCCAGTTTTAAAAAAAGGAGACCCTGCAGTCTGCGCAAACTATCGCGGAATAAGTCTCCTTCCAATCGCTTATAAAATCCTATTTGGCATATTGTGTAATAGCCTGAAACCGTGCGTAGAAATTGTAGTTGGACAGTACCAGAGTGGTTTCCGGCCGAAGAAGTCGACCATTACCCCAGTATTCACACTGCGCCTAACACTGGAGAAGATCAAGAAGAAATAAATAGACACACACCACCTATTTGTTTTTCAAAGCAAAGACTGAACTCCGTATCCCTGCAAAAACCGTCCGCCTCTGCATGATGACACTGGAAAACACCCAAAGAGTTGTCAGGGTCGGTAAAAATCACTTCAACTCCTGTGTCACCAAGAAAGGTTTAAGTCAGGACGATGCGATGTCGATCGATTTTTTCAACCTCCTGATGGAGTACATCCAGAAAAAGTATGCAGCTCGCATATGCCGACGATATCGACATAATCGGCAAAAATGATCGAGCGGACACCAAGGCGTTCTCAGACATTGAAAAAAATTCTCGTCCAATGGGACTGACGGCGAACGAAAGCAAAACGAAGTATTTGGTATCCACTCGCAGACAATCTGCATGACTCAGACAGTCTCTGAGGACAGAGAACTTCAGCATTAAGGCTGTAGAAAACTTCATCTATTTGGGTTCAGATGCAAACAACGATAATAACATCAGTCAGAAAATTAAACAAAGAATGACTCTTGTTAACCGTAGCTATTTTGGTCTCTCTGGTAGAGTTCTGTTCAGAGAAACAAAAATTAAACTCTACAAGACGCTGACAATGCATGTCCTGATGTATGGCTAAGAAGCATGGGTCATGACAGAATCGGGTAAGTCGGCAAATATGGCTTATATGAAAGCTTAAACCTTGATCATCAGGAGCAAAAAACCATGAAACGCATTTAATCTTGCAGCTAATAAAAAACGTGTTATTATAAAAATAGAGAGTTCCTTGCAAAATTTAAAAGAGCATAACTTTTTACGATTTTCGCAAAAGTGGTTTGCGATTGGCCGGTAAAGATGTCGCCTTATTTGCTTGTAAGTAGGAAATACGCTTTCGCTATAGGTTGTCTTCTGAAGAGTATGATAACCCAGCTCAAAATAAATCAGTTGTTCAATAAAATTGTGTGCTGCAGGTTTTTTTCTTTCTAATGTTTTTTATTATTTTGCAATGCATTAGATTGCTTTAATACATTTTTAAACTAATACCGACGAAAAGTGGAACAATTCTATTTCCACCCATCAATAAACGTCACCTGTGCCTCTTTTGTGTTGTCTTCGCCGCTTTACTGCCACACCTCATAAAAAAATCACTTACAAGTGTATTAGTATGTGTGTGCCGCATTTAACTTTGTTGCAAATTTCAAACCAAACTTCTAGGGTTCGCAATATACGCACAATATTGGGGTGCGAAGCTCCGTGAAATAATGTATAGACAAGGTGTAGGTCCTACCAGCACACGCGGAATGCAATGCAAAGCACAAAGGTCAAACTGTTTAAGTCTACTTTGCAGTATGCAACTTTATCCACTGCAGTATATAATAGAATAAAAGGATTTATGTTGGCAATTCAATTTGTGATTTTTTATATATATTTTTTTATTTAAAAATTGGGCTTTTTAAGGAGAACTTCACAAACACGACGAACTTTTCTTTTTGAAAGAAAACAATTTACTTACTTTCAATATCCGAAAAAGCCATGGTGACTGTACTCAAATTTTGACGGGCCCTGGAAAATTAGCGGGGACTACCTTATCGCTGCTACTCACATTTCCAACTCAATTTCGGTCCTGCCCGTCGGAAAATGCAGGAGTTTATGTATATGATGACATAAAGCACGCCGGCTTCGTAACTCTCGGAACTAGAAGATAACTTGTCCCTTACCGACCTACACAGAAAATCTGTGTCTAATCGGGAAACACTATCAGAGATAGTGGCAGGTAGTACCTGGTGGTACTCCTGCCACAAGCAGTGGAGCTGCGAAGCCGAACAGAAGGTTTAGTTCGGCGGCAGACTACAAACGGGCCCTGTTCATACTGAAGAGGGCGTACTCGATGACAGGAACGTAGCAGACAAGGCGAAGTTGCAAAAAGGAGTGTGGACGAGTATGTCAGAACGCTCAACAGCCAGCGCAGCAGCGAAGGTCTCACTCAAACGTGATAGGTTCGCGGAGTAGCCCTCAAATGCTGCGAAAAAAGCCAAAGATTCGAGAGGGAACACCCAGAGAAGGGTCAAGCAGCCATCCACGGCCTTCAAGAAGTACAGTGAGGTTACGAGGGACACCCTGTAAGTGGCCACCGTCGACGAAAGATGTAAGTCCGGAAAGTCAGTGATGGATAAATGGGAAGATATCGAAGCTCGCCTTACCGACTTGGAGTTGAACAGGCTAGTGGTGATATGCGAAGATGAAGCTTCCAAGGTATTCTTACTGGAGGCGTTTGCTAAGATTGCCGAATTCTGGGATAAGCTTATCTCAGCTAGTGAGATACCGAGGAGACCTCGGGAACGCATCTGGCTACTAAGGGGACTTCGACTCCAGAACCTCGACGTCCCAACGGCAAACTTGGCAATTTTCAAGGCAGAGGAGACCCAGACGTTCATGCTGCTCATCGATGAGGAGAGCGTGGCAGCAGTAAAGAAGCAGGGAGACATGCTTCACTGTGGTATCCGCAAGACTCGAATGAAGGTCTTCCTTGATCTTAAGGAAATAGACAGGCTGCTGAATGACCTGGTGCTTGATGTCTCCTTGGTGCTTGATGTCTCCTTGGTGGAGCAAGAGAATGAGAGTTGTGCAAATAAATCCTAGGCACTCTTGCTCCGCCTCGGATAACTTGCGTGTCCTTCTTGGCGAGAAGGACATCGATCTTTGCCCCTTCCAGGAGCCCTGGGAGAGAGACAACGCCGCCAAAGGCATCAACATAGCTGGGTACAAGCTGTAGTACTGCCAGGTAAATAAGCCTCGTGCAATGTTTGTGACCTCATCCTCGGATGCGATGCCAACGCTCGACATTCCATCTGGGGGAATAGCGAAATAAACGATCGAGGTGAGTGTTTATTTAACTTTATTATACAGAATTCATGGCACATTTGTAATGTTGGCAACACCCCTTTCTCCTTTCCTAGTACGGAAAGCTTCGTGTTACTGAGTGTTTCTTCACTAAACAGTAGCAACCCTACAAAGATGGCTTACATAGGTTAAAAAATCAGTTCGCGCAGCCAAGAAAGGGTCCTGGCAAACGATGTGCGAGTCTATACAATATTTGTTGAATCAGCCAGGTTAAGCAATCTGATGGCAAAGCGACATGCCAACATATCTCTTTTGCTGAGATCTAATGGTACTGCCACAGAAACACTGACTGAATCTCTTGATATCCTTATGGACGTCCATTTCCCGGGTGCAGCAGCACTGAACCAACAGTGCACACCATCAGAACCGCCAGGGCCGACCAAGTAGCTAGGTCAGTCTGCTCAATAGATAAAACACACTGGGCTACTGACATTTTTTCGCAATATAAGAGTCCGGGTCCCAATTTCATCATCCCTAAGATGCTACAGACGATCAGTATGGAAATGGTAAACGCTGTAGCTTACGAAGAGGACACTGTGGTACTAGTCTCCGGTCTCTGTCCTTCTGGCTCTGGGAAGACTTACCAGATAGGTCAGTAGCTGTGGCCTTGAGGTTAACCCGAAAAACAAAACTGATGCTTTTTACCGATACGTAAAAAATTCAAAAATTTCAACTCCCTAAGCTAGGCGGTAATGAACTATCCCTATCTGACACTGCAAACTACGTGAGTCTTATTTAAGATCCCAAGCTTAACTGGAAAAACAAGATCCAGGAACAAGTGTAGAAGGCAACGATGGCTTTTCCAACTATTCGGTCGTAGACGTCTCCACAGAAAATGGTCTTATAATTCAACACTGTTGTTGGCCTGGTGGTTGGCTAAAAACAACTACAACAAAAAGTCAATTGAAAGATTTTTGGGGCCGGGGCAATAGACCCCCCCACGCCCTAAATTCAATGCTAAACCTGTTACCCATTGACATATTCTTTAAACAGATGGCCTTGATTACCTATGTTCTGTTTTATCCAAAATACCGACAGATTTAAGTGGTCCTACTGACTTTCTGTCCGAAACCTCGATTTTAGTACATCCTTAAAAACCGCAGTACCTTCACGGGATGGCGGAGCCGTTGAAAAGAAGCTGATCTGTAGCTCCACACCGACGGGTCTTTGATGGACTAAGGTGTGGGGTCTGGGGTTCACTCGGAGGACTTGGCAGTGGAAGAATTCTATCGTCTGCCTGATATCTGCAGTGTATTCCAGGTGGATATCCATCCGGTACTAACTGCGTGCAGGCTGCTGGTGCAGCTGGAGATTAGAAACAGAACGGTTTTCCTATTCTCAGACAGCCAAGCTGCCATCAAAGCGCTGGACACCCTAATGACCAAATCTAAGCAAGTAAGGGAATGTAAAAACCAACGAAATCTTGATGTCGCCACCAACCCCCCTTCCTCTTTCTTGGGTCCCAGGACTTAGTGATATTCCCGGGAACTAGCTAGCTGATACGATGACTAGACGGGGTTCACCGGGTGAGTCCCAGCCTGGCCGCGGTTCAGATCCGCATGAGCGCCAGGGTCGCCCATATTAGAAATCACTTCACCTCATTAAGCAATAACTTATTTTTTTTTTTTGTTTCATTATGAATAAATTTATACATCTATCTACAGCATTTTGTATATTTTATAATATCGATTAAAAGAACAATTTTTTTTAAATTAAAAATGAAAAAAATGAAATCTATAAGGAAGTTATCGTGAATAAAAATTGTTAGTTAAATAAGTAGGAGTTTATTGATAGTGCGGTAAGTAAGCTGGTCGGATCATTTTTAGACGTCATCTTGTAGGTGGCTCAAGTATGGGTTAATTAGAGTATGGGTAGAGAGCTTATTAGAGGCTGTAGCTAAGTCTTTATGTGAATCTTTCATCTGTATCATTACCTATTGGGATAGGTAATGATACAGGTTTCTGTATCATTTGTAAAGACATTTTCGTAAAAATCAGGTAGTATGGTCGATTTATCTCGTTCAGTTTTAGCCCAAGTACCATCTCATTGTTTTAATGGTGCTATAAAGGTTGCCGACTTTCTGAGTTTTTAGAGGCTTTCCATAAAGAGAAATTTGTGTCTATGATCGGGCTTAAATTAGTCAGATAATTTTATATATTTTTATTCTTATTATGATTAAGCTTTTTTATACCCGCCACACATAGTGTGAAGGGTATATTCAGTTTGTCGGAAAGTTTGTAACGCATTGAAGGAGACGTCGTAGACCCCATAAAGTATATATATTCTTGATCAGCTCGATGAGACGAATCGATTTAGCCATGTCCGTCTGTCTGTCTGTCTGTCGTCTGTCTGTTTACTTCTACGCATTTTTTTTCGATGAAGATATATAGATATTACGCCGAAATTTGGAACTTAAGCTTTTGTCGGCAACGACTACTTTGTATGTTAAAATCAAGTTGCCACGCCCATTTTTAGGTGTAGCCCCCATACAAACTTACCGAAAATTTCTGAATTTTTGTATGAAAATATGTATATTATTCATGCATGTATTCACTCTAAATTGGGTAAAAACTCTTCTATTGTCATCCAAAGTCGAAACCGAGGTGCCACGCCCATTCTTAGGTATAGCCCCCATACAAATTTACCGCCCATTTTCCAATTTTTGAAAAAAATTTGTATTATTTATGAATTTATTTACTCCAAATTGGGTAAAACACTGCTTATATCATCCAATTCCAAATCCAAGAGGCCACGCCCATTTTTATATTGGGTGCGCAACTAAATAATTTCGTATTTGTTACTAACCTCATATCTATTTATGTAGTCAATATTTTGACAGTGACAGCTATTCTATGTTAAAGCGCGCCCAAAAATCAAGAACATTTGGTATGTCACAGTGAATATTAGTAAACGCACAAATTTTTTTTTTACAGTCAAAATGTCAAGTTACGTTCCAACAAAACAGCATTTGCGGGAGGTTTGCTTTTGTTCTTCAATTTAAAGAAAAGTGCAACAGAAGCATATCGTTTACTCTCAGAAGCTTATCCTGAATATGCTCCAGAGGTTAGAGTATGTCAGCAGTGGTTTGCACGATTTAAAAGTGGTGATTTTGACACAGAAGACAAAGAGCGACCAGGTCCATCAAAAAGTTTGAAGACAAAGATTTGGAGGCATTACTCGATCAAGATTCATGTCAAACTCAAGAAGAACTTGGAAAAAAACATTGGAAGTCACTCGACAAGCCATTTCTAAACGTTTAAAAGCAGCTAGATACATTCACAAACAAGGAAATTGGGTGCCACACGAATTAAAGCAGAGAGACGTTGAGAGACGATTTTGCATGTCTGAAATGCTGCTTAATCGCCACAAAAAGAAACCGTTTTTGCATCGTATTGTCACTGGCGATGAAAAGTGGATTCATTACGACAACCCTAAGCGTAAAAGATCATATGTGAAGCCAGGCCAACCAGCCAAATCGACACCAAAGCCGAATATTCATGGTTTGAAGGTAATGCTCTGTATTTGGTGGGATCAGAAGGGTGTGCTGTACTATGAGCTGTTAAAATCGGGCCAGACAATCACGGGAGAGCTATACAGGCAACAATTGATACGTTTGAAGCAAGCAATAGCCGTAAAACGGCCAGAATGGGCGACCAGACACGAAAAATTGATTTTCCATCATGACAATGCTCGGCTACATGTTGCAGCACCGGTCAAAAATTATTTGAAAAATGCTGGATGGGAAATTCTAACTCACCCGCCTTATAGCACAGACATAGCTCCTTCTGATTACCACTTGTTTCGGTCGATGCAGAATCACCTTTCTGGAATACGGTTATTAAAAAATGGCTTGATGATTTTCTCGGCGCCAAAAGATGAGAAGTTTTTTGGGATGGAATCCATAAATTGCCTGAAAGATGGGAAAAAGTTACCGCTTCCGATGGACAATATTTTGAATAAAATTTTTTTCACTTTCATACTTAAATAAATGGTTTTTATAACAAAAAAATACGAAATTATTTAGTAGCGCACCCAATATATAGTCCCCATACAAACTCACCGATTATTTTTGAACTTTTGTATGAAAAATTAATTATTTTCGTCTATATATTTTTAAATGTATATAAGCCACTGATGATCACACATAAACTATTCAAAGATTCGTGTGGCGGGTATTTATGCTTCGGTTCCACCGAAGTTAACGTTTTTCCTCGTTTTATATTCCTTATTGTCCGATTAAGTCTCTGTTTATCTTCGAGACATCTAGTAGTTTGCGAGATTTTCCCAAGTCATCGTTTATTCTCTATTTGAATTCGAATTGAAGCCGGTATAAACAAGTTTTGAATAAAAAACGGGGTAAAGTTAATTGCCGCTTAAGTGACGGCTTTGTTGAAATAAATAACGGAACTCTATATGTCATTTGAAGATTTCAGTCCAATGTCTTTATACGCTTGCCGATCTGTTTTGTATTATAGTGACTGGTATCGGGTTGTCTGTGGCTAGCGTTTCGATGTAAAAAGAGTAGAACTGATAAATATTGGCCCTAAAGACTTAAAGTGTGCGTTGTAATGAGCTGATGAGACATTGTGCCGGGGCGGTCTGTACAATGCTGAAATTGTTAGGGGCCCATTTTTATCTTGGACATAAATAATAGTAGCTTAGTACTTAATTTTATTTTTAATTATAATAGCTGAACCCTCATGTCCTGTGCCGCCTGGATGATTTGTGTTATATAAAGTATAACCAGTTATTTTTAGGAAATGTTTAGATGTAAAATGTTTTTCTGAAATAAGTGCCAGATCAATATTATTTTCATGAAGGGAGTGCTTTAGTTCTAGTATATATTGTCTCAGCCCGTTAGCATTCCAGAATATAATTCGTAGTTCACATCTACATTTTTATTTGGTAATATTTTTTTCTCGAAGTTTAGGAAAACGTATTATATACTTCGAAGCCTTTATAGTTAGTTACCTTTGTCGAAAGTAAGAGTGCAGTTTACACTTTTAACACAGACTGGATCTTTACTGCAATAGTGTGCGTTTCATAACAGGTGGCTCGAATGAAATTTTTGTCTGAAGAAGATGTGAAATTTTATATACATCTTTAGTGTTGTCTTCGCTTTGAAGTTCAATTGAAAATAAAGGGAGGGACATCTTTGTGATTCGCTGATACATATATATATATATATATATATATATATATATATATATATTTCCATTACAGCTTTTGGTCAGCCTGGGCATCACGAAGGGTTTTAACCCAGAAGTTATAGTTCAGTGCCACTCGATACCAATACTGGATACCAAACTTCCGGACGTCCTCCAGATCCTGATACTTACAACGCAGCGGCGGTCTTCACCGCTGTCGTGCCCCTCTGATTTCGTCCACGTTTTTAACGTGTACCGTTCTCGCTGGAGCTCCTTTGAAGCACGTGTCCAGCCCAGTGCAATCGTTTATACCTGATGCGCCTGACTATATCGATGTCATTATATAGCTGGTATAGCTCGTGATTCATCCGAATACGGTAATCGTTGTCCACTCTCTCAAATGTTCCCAACGCCGATTTGTCAGCCTGTGATATGACCCATGTCTGTGCGCCATACATCAGGACTGGGATAATCAGCGTCTTGTAGAGTTTGATTTTCGTTTTTCTGGATAAAACTCTACTCCTTATTTGCCCACCAAAGTAGCATCGGTTAGCCAGGGTAATTCTTCGTTTAATTTCTAGGCTGGTGTTATTGCTCTTGTCTTTTTGAGAGCTCAAGTAGACGAAGTTTTCTGCAACGTCGAAGGTGAAATTCCCCATAGTCACAGAATCCACAGGTCGTGTTATTGATTTGCGAGAGGATACCAAGTACTTCGTCTTACTTTCGTTCACCGCTAGTCCCATCTTGCGGGAATTCTCTTCAATATCGTTGAAAGCCCAGCTCACCTTACGTGGATTTTTGCCGATTATGTCGATATCATCGGCATACGCGAACAACATAGTTTCTTTTAAGAAAATGTTGCGCGTCAAATCAACGTGTGGGCATTGGATTAGTATATATTTCAACAAAAGATTGAAGAAGTACCACGACAACGTATCTCCCTGTCTAAAGCCTCTCTTGGTGTCAAAGGGGTCGGAGAGATGTTTACCGACCCTTACAACGCTTTGAGTGTTTGTCAGCGTCAACGTACAGAGGCGAACGATTTTTCCAGGGATCCCAAGTTCAGTCAATGCTTTAAAGAACTTTGATCTGATTGGCGTGTCGAAAGCGGCTTTGAAATCGACGAAAAGGTGGTGTGTGTCGATATGCTTCTCCTTGGTCTTTTCCAGGATCTGGCTCAGCGTGAATATGGAGTCGGTGGTCGACTTCTTCGGTCTAAAACCGCACTGGTATTGCCCAACAGTGCTTGCTACGTACGGTTTCAGCCTATTGCACAGTAAACCAGATAGAATTTTGTACGCGTTTTGTATGAGACTTATACCGCGATAGTTTGCGCAGATTGAGGGGTCTCCTTTCTTAAGGATTGGACAGAGCACACTTACGTTCCAATCGCTGGGCATGCATTCACCAGTCCATATTTTGCATAAGAGTTTATGCATACATCGAGTAAACTCTTCGCCAGTCTTAAATAACTCTGCGGGAAGTTCGCCTGCGCCCACCGCTTTGTTATTTTTAAGCCTTTTTATAGCTTCTATGACCTGGTTTAGTCTGGTGGCTCCATAGGAATGCCATCATTGGTCGGGAGAACCAGATATTCATCTTCTCCGCTGGCGGCATTGTTCCCTTAATTGCCTCCAAGTAAGGTAGGGAAGAGTTTCCTCCAAAACATAAGTGACTCAAGGACATCTGTCACCACATTTCCATGCGCATCTTTACGGAACGGTGCTCCGGGCTTATAACCTCATTTCTGTCGCACATTATCTCAACTTCCTCCAGCTCACACCTTTCTTGGTCTTTCTATTTGCGTTTGAAAAGCCGTTTTTCTTCTCTCCGTTTTTCTCAATATCTCTCACCAACAGCTCGTGTTGCTCCCGATTGCAGGATTCGCTTGTAGGCAATGTTCTTTCTACCGTAGCAGTGCGACATTCCTCATCGTACCAAGTTTTCCTCCGAAGTTTAGTATAACCAACAACCTCTTTGGCCGCCATACTTAATGCGTTGGAGATATGCTTCCACTGATCGTTTATACAGTCGGATGCCGGAGTGGTCTCTCTAAGCAGTTGAGTGACCCTTGTTGAGAAGGCAGCTGTTGTCTGCTGCGAGTTTAGCCTACCAACATCAAGCTTTCGTTGTATGGTAGCTCGCTTGGCGTGTACTGTACTAAGTCTGGTACCTACCTTGGCTAGAACAAGATAGTGGTCCGAGTCGATGGTGGGACCTCTGTTTGCTCGTACATTAATCACACTCGATGCATGTCTGGCATCGATTAGCACGTGGTCTATTTGGGTGCAGACGCCTGGGAGGCCACCGCGCCAAGTTGCCTTGTGGATGTCGAGGTGTTGAAATCTGGTGCTACTTATGACCATGTTGCGGCCCGCGGCAAAGTCGATTAGCCTTTCTCCATTGTTATTGGTGGTGTCATGTAGGCTGAATTGTCCGATGTTTGGGCGAAAGAGTTCTTCTCTCCCAATTTGTGCGTTGAAATCACCGATGACAATTTTGATGTCATGCTTGGTGCAGCGCTCGTAAAGTTGTTCTAACCGCTCAGACAACTCATCTTTCTTCGCATCGTCTTTATCCAATGTCGGGGCGTGTACACATATTAAGCTAATGTTAAAGAACTTAGCTTTGATGCGTATCGAGGCAAGACGGTCGTCTACCGCTGTAAATTTGGAGACGAGACCACGTAGTTTCCTACTAACCACGAAGCCACATCCAAATATGCGTTGACTCTCATGGCCACTGTAGTAGATGTCGCATGTTGCTTTTTCTAGGTGTCCGTTTTCAATCCATCGCGTTTCCTGGATGGCTGTAATATCAGCCTGTCAAGAGTGTCAATCAGTTGTTCAGTTGCACCATCCCTGTTAAGGGATCGGACGTTCCAGGTGCATATTCTTAAATCGTGTTCCTTAAATCTTTTCCGGGGTTTGTTATGGTGAGTAGCAGATTTAACGCTAGATGGGGCCTCCAGAATCCATGCCCTTGCCGCAGAGTTCACCGCGGGTGGATTTTCACTTGTGTGTCTGCCACCTGGAGTAGTTTTGTTTCTTCTAGCCGTCTTATCCATGGTTCGTGTGATCAATTGGTTTAAAGTTGTTTTCCGGTTGAGGGACCAACACCCTGCGAACCAACCTCATCCTGAAGGGTTGTCTCTTTAGACGACTCTTACGTCAAGCTGAGCCTGCTGTGGTAGTACTCTTGACAGCCCGCACACCACTCGGGTACATATAAGGTTGTCAAATATCTCCCTTCCGAATTTTTGTCTTTTGAATTTCGCGGCTATGTACAAAGCGCTACAATATCGGGCAATACTATTCATCATTTGAAAGGTCTTGACATATCCTACAAAACGACGATATGCATGACTAGTTTGAATACTGCGTTCAAAAGTTATAGTCGTGTAAACATGGAAATCACTAACGCCGAAACTCGCGCTATTTTGAAGTTTTCCTTCGTTAAAGGCAAAGCCGCTAGAGAAACGTTCCGTGAGATTAATGGTGTATTTGGGGGATGATACTCCATCACTTCGAAGCGAGGAGGAATTGTTTCGACGATTCAGAGCCGGACATTTAATTGTACCATCTACTGCGAACTATTGGATCGACCAGAAGAGTCCAGAATGGGCCAACAGGAAGGGTGTAATGTTCCACCAGGACAACGCCAGGCCACACACATCTTTGGTGACTCGTCAGAAGTTTCTATCTTCCTTAGCTTTGTACGTATTCTTTTTGTTTCAACATATTTAGAATATTTTTATAGCAATTAGAATCTGTGGGCTGCACTCTGACTTCATTGTTAGCTAACGCTTTTAACTCAAAGGTTTTTTGAGCCACTTCTGTAAAGGGCATCATATAAGAGCATCATATAAGAGATGGTTTATTCACTTTTGGCAATATTTGAGCTTAAGGTTGTAAAGACTTTCAGAGCTACAGGTAAGTTCGTCAGACTTGTCATCCGCTAAAAGTCCGAAGCGGTCTGATGTGTTTGGTTCGCTGAGCCAATAATTTTGCAATGTTGTTTGTGTTTTGTTCTTTTGTTTATTGTTATTGTTTTGCTTTTGTGGTGATTGCTTACTTGGAGAATGTGTTTCTCTTTTTCTTTTAAATTTTAATGACTGATTTATGTGTGTGTGCTTTCCATTGTTTGTTTTCGGAGAAGGAACGTTTTCTGGTAAAACAATTGAAGAAGTCGAAGGTACATTGTTGTTATTGTTGTTAAAGAACTGTATATTAATATGAGGTGATTTTTGAATTGGCGTGACCAATGAGGATATAGATGACGTGATCTAGGCAGTTGATGAGAATACTGTTGTTGTTATTGGCGCAGAGGCTGTCGATGTTGTATATCCACTTTGTGTTGTAATTGCTGTTGTAGAAGCTTTTATTGTTTCGATGGGGAGGCAGTGGAGAAGTCGGCGTGGTGCATTGAGCACTCCATGAGATGTTGCTAGGACGTGCAGGAGAACAAGAATTAGCTGACGGCTCTGGTGTAAGAGACAAGTTGGAGTTTGATGAATGGTTTCTGTTGTTGCATGGCGATACAAATGAGAAATATGCATTTCTCGCAGCCACTGATTTTTTTGGTTTTGTTGATGAGCTTCGCTCATCCTTTTTTATACCCGTCACACATAGTGTGGAGGGTATTATCATTTTGTCAGAAAGTTTGTAACGCTTTAAAGGAGACATCTTAGACCATATAAAGTATATATATTCTTGATCAGCTCAACGAGACGAACTGGCCATGTCCATCTGTCTGTCTGTTCGTCTGTCTGTCTGTCCGTCTGTCTGTCGCATAGTTTGCAAAGATATTAACCTGAAATTGGGAACTTAAGCTTTTCTCACCACTAAGAGTTAAAGTATTAAAACCAGAGTTTTTTTAACTTAGCCCCCAACAATGTTTCGAGTTTTTGTTTTTTTATATAAAAAAAAGGTTGTTTTATAAAGCGATATATGTCAAATATGGTAGAAACTCTTCTTACAGCAACCCATAGACACAAAAGTACCCATGGTCGAGGATTGGTCACTAGAGCATATAGCCCCCATACAAACTAGAGGTGGTAAACAATCGATGGCACTATCGACACTATCGATGGTGGAACACTATCGAGTCGGTCTACTATCGATGGTGCCGCACTGACGATAGTGTTCGATAGTGCCAACGACAGTTCTGTTTAAAAACACTGAAATAAATTGCGCGTTTTTATTCATTTGTGGCGTCGCTTGGCTTAAGAAAATAATTTTGTTGACTGCAGTAAGGATATTGTTTAATTAAATTGTGTTACATACTATATAATTAAACCAAAAAAAATGGATCGATGGTGCTCGATGGATGGATATGATGGAGCTGATAACACTACAGATGCAGATGTTTTTCTTGCGGGCGACAGCATACCATCTACAAGCAGCAGCTGCAGATCCACCATACGATCAAAAAATCTCTTTTATATGATTCTAATGCACCGCGGAAAAATATTATTGACATTAACAGAGATGATTGCCATTGACGCTCAACCCTACAGCATTGTAGAGGATCCAGGCTTTATAAATTACAGCATAGCACTGGATTGTAGGTACAAGCTGCCAAGTCGTGGACATTTAAAAAATGTGTTGATGATGGATTTGTACAAAGAAACTTCGGAGAAGCTTTCAACCATATTTGAGGGAATTTCCGATATTGCTGTAACATGCGACCTATGGACATCACTTTGTATATGGCTACAGGCTGAAAACGGCTTCATTAGCGACAAAGAAACTTTTGGATGCTACAAATCATTCGGCACAAAACATCGCAGACACTTTGCAAGAAGTATTGGCATCTTGGGGTTTACTCGAAAAAACTGTGTGTGTTGTCACGGACAATGCCAGCTCCATGATAAAAGCATGCGAGCTGTTAAAAATTAGAAATATTCCTTGCTTTGCTCACACGCTAAATTTAGTTGTCCAAGATGAACTGAAATTTAAGGATGATGCAACTAACGGGTTAATTCTCAAATGTAAAACAATCGTCAAGTTTTTCAAGAAAAGCTCTATCGCAAACGAAAAATTTAAAATTGCGCAAGAAAGCGTTCAGTACACGTTGCTACAAAAACTCCAACTCGATGGAATAGCTTATATTTCATGATCGGGAGAATATTTGCAACACACGAAGAAATTGCTGCCGTACTATTGTCAACAACAAATGCACCGCTGCCGTTTCATGCGGAAGAGATTAATGTATTGAAGGATATGGAAGAAATTCTATCGCTTTTTCAACAAGTTTCGATATCACTTATAATTCCACTAACATATGGACGTACTCGAAAAATCCAACATATTTCTTCGCAATTGCGAACTGATGTTGGGAAAATATGATAACTGTTTTATTAGATTCCGTTGTAAGGGTTTGTCACCATATGAAAAAAGGATGGCGACAATTTTGGATCCAATATTCAAAAAGGTTGGTTTTCAACAAATTACTAATGCTAAGCAAGCTGCAATTTGGTTTGAAAACGAGTTGGTGACCTTAAGCAACATGGAAAATGCAGTTAGTTTGAATTTGGAAGTCAACCCAACTAATGGGAACTCGTTGTTTGAACTTTTGGATCAAGAAGCCAGTTGTAGACGTGGAAACGTGCGATCGAACGCCATTATTATAAAGAGGCAGTTTTTGGAAAGGGCCATTGTGCCGCAGGAAATGGATTCCTTATTATGGATAAAGGTAAAATAAAAAAAAATATTCGATACTTTAAAATTAATTATTTTTACATTAAACTCTATTTCAGGTTAACCAGATGGATTTTCCTTCAATAAAAACACTAATGCTTAAATATTTGTGCATTCCGGCAACGTCTGTGGAGTCAGAGCTCGTCTTTAGCAAGGCAGGGCAAATTGTCTCAGACCGCAGAACGCGATTGAAAGACGAAAATGTTTTGCTATTCCCAAATCAAAATCTTTGGATTAACTCTTCGAGCTCCAGCGAGAATAAGAACTTACAACAATCAACAAAAGCCTAAAAAGCACAACATCATCCAATATCAAATCAATGCAAATTGTCAATTGAAATCGTTATTCGTATAAAGATTTTTTATTATTTTCTATTGTTTAAAAAATATAAAATTTTTATTAATTTTACTACCTCAAATTTAGTATTATAAATGATTTGTTCAAGTTTATCTTTACTTTTTATAACATTTTGATTTACAACTTATATTTCACTTTGATTAATTGCTTATTCTGAAGAATAATAAATATTTATAAAATAAATAACTATTACCCAAAAACTATGTTTTAGAGTTACTTTATAATAACTGATTTTGAAGAGTTTTAATTGTTTAAAGCATCGAGTAGACCAAGTTTTTAAATATTTGTATCTACTGCAACCCTGTTAGCAAACACTTAACACAATGTTAAGTCAAACTAACAGAAAAGTTAGTACTGATATTATTCTATTTTGTTTTTTATGGGAAAACTAGTAACAATAATTAAAGTGCGCCTCTCTTAATTAATTTTGAATAATTTTTCACGATTTTTAAGACCAAAATCGTGCAATTTAATTGATCCTACGCACGGAGAGGTAAAGGTAAAGTATTTTTGTATTGGGCACTATCGAGGCACTATCGAGGGCACTATCGTCCACTACCGATGGTTTGGAAAAAACTATCGCCGACCATCGATAGTGCCGACCATCGATAGTTTACCACCTCTAATACAAACCTACCTCATAATTTCGAGATTTTATATAAAAAATGTTTATTTATGAATCGATTTATTTCATACATGGTAAGAAAACTTCTTATAGCAACCCATGACCACAAAAGTACCCATAGTCGAGGAAGGATCACTATAGCTTATAGCCCCCTTGCAAATCTACCTCATTATTTCGAGTTTTTATATAAAAAATGTTTATTAATGAATCGATTTATTTCATTCATGGTAAGAAGACTTCTCATAGCAACCCATGACACAAAAGTACCCATGGTCGGGGAAGGATCAGTATACCATATAGCCCCCATACAAATCTACCTCATAATTTCGAGCTTTTATATGAAAAAATGTTTTTTTATGATGCGACACAGTAGGACACATTATTGAAGTAGAATCTCTGCACCATTTAGCACCCAAAAAAAATAAGGCACGGTTTAAACTTTTTATAACCATCACATATATTGTAAATGGGTATTATCAATTTATAACGCATTGAAGGAGGCATTTTAGAACCTGCCCATCACGCCAGTGTATTTGATATATCAACCCAAGTTTGGATTACGTCGGACCACTATACATTAAAATAAGAAATACATTTTATAAAAACTTGCCTAAATAGTTTTTAAAAAGAATTATGCAAGAAAAGTGCAATGTTTTTTTCTACTAAATCGCTTTCTGTTAAAGATCCATTTATTATGACCTTAAAATATTAAAAAAAAGTCGTAAACAGTTTATTAATAATATATTATTATGCTTTGCCTCAAGTATACTGATTAAAGTTTAAAGATATTAAATCTTCAAGTTACCAAGCAGGTAAAAAGGGTTTAATAATAATAAGGACGAAAAATAGTTTAACTTTTACAATAAATGTTTATTTTTTATACTCGCAAGATTTTTATAACTCGCAATAAAAATGGCGATCTGAACATGCATATGCACGCCATTGTATTGTTTTGTCCAGAAAACATACATAAGAATATAAACATGCCACGTTTAAATAGAAATTCGGCTGAACAACGTCGTCGCGAAGCGATTAATCAAACCCAATAACATATTTCTCGAAATCGGTCACAAGTGCTTTTACTGAATGCAACTAGAATCGCTTTACTTCGAAGTGATCTATTGTACCGCCAAACTGAGCGAGAACGAGATGCAGCCGCACGCTCGCAACGTCGCGAAAACCCTGAGATAAGGGCTCAAGAAAGAGTGCGCGATGCAGCCGCCACATTCCCAACGCCGCGAAAAACCGAGTTAAGGGGACCAGAAAGACGACGGGATGCAGCCGCACATTCGCAACGACGTGAAAACCCCGAGATAAGGATTCAAGAAAGAGTGCGTGATGCAGCCGCACGTTCACAACGCCACGAGAATCCAATTCACAGGAAAGAGGAACAACTGCGAAATACTGCTCAACACTCACAATGCCGCGAAAACCCTGAGATAAGGGCTGAAGAAAGAGTGCTTGATGCAGCCGCACATTTACAACGCCGCGAAAACACCGAGTTAAGGGGACCAGAAAGACTACGGGATGCAGCCGCACATTCACAACGTCGCCAGAATGAAGAAATACGACGTGAAAAACGCCAAAGGGATGTAGTATCAAGGAGAATTCCTTTTATGAGAATTATATCCCTGGGATATGAACGTCAATGCGCGATTAGGGGTAAATATACCAATATCAGTCTCTGAGACTGCCACGTCCTTTCCAAGGACATGAGCTCATGTCATTCAGGTAGCACTCAAACGCCGCCTTGAATATGAGCAAAATTTTATGGTTGAAACCATCCACCCAGCAAAAGTTCTAGAGGCCCTTCATTACTTACTATCATCCGAGCTGTACACAAAAACACAGTATTCAAATTTCAGATGAATGGGTCCAGTCTATGGGCAATAATGAAGTAGTTTCATTTATAGCAGACCAGGCAGATGAACATTTAGTACAGCAAATGGGAGAAGAGGGTATGGGTGATGTGGATATGGTAGAAACTAGTAGGTTGAATATCGAAAGTTGATCGAGCAAGTTGAAAGAAGTGGCATCAACTTTTAATTATTTTGTCCAAAGTTGTCGAAATTAGGGACTTAACAGAGGAAGAAGCGAGAAATCTTGAAGCCACTGAAAAAGCTCGACTTATTAGATCTGACCCTGTTACCTGTTCCCGCTATTTTGACCATCGCTTCCGACAGCTTCTCAGACTTTTCAAGTCCCACATTTTGGTGAACACGACGTTGTCGATTTCTATTGAGAATACAATTCCAACACAGGGGATCATCACATGCCATGGTATGTACTGGCTAAAAACGCTCAAAAAAAAAAAAACTTTTTGGGGGGGGGGAGTCGTTGAGCCAATTAGTTAATTTTGTTGATAGGTTTATAACGACCGACAGTGACAACTTAGAAGTGTCCGATGTCATTAAATATCAACGACATCGGCACAATCGCACTTGTAGCAAGTGCAAGGACGAAACACCTGTAGATTTATGCCATATCCACCCATGCCCTAAACCGAAATTCTTTTCCCTCTTGAGGAGGTTGCAGATATAGAGTCTTAGATCTGCAAAATTTACCTTCCGATGAAATAACTCATCTTAATACTTTCGATAATTTCTTAGGAAAGTTATCAACTAATTAGAGGCTTATAAACTTGCCCTTCGTTCAAGTCTAAATAAACCTCAAATATTTGTACGAAGAAAGTTTTCTAACAGAATGCTTACCGCATATAACTCCTATATTCTTCGCTTACACAAAGCCAATGTGGACATTCAGTTCATATTAGACGCATATGCCTGCTGTAGTTATATTATTAAAAACATAAATAAATCAAATAGAGGCGTATTTTCCTAAGAAAATTGCAGCACATTAACAATAAATTTGTCAATGGAACAGAAATTTCTACACAGAAAGCTACATATAACATTTAAGGCTTGCATCTATCCAAAGCTAGCCATAGCGAAATATTTTTTAAGACATCGCGCCCTGACCAAAGGGTTAGAATGCTAAAGTCCAAGCGGGAACTTGAACCAATTCCGCCTGATTCTACGAATATATACGTTTTAAACTTGTTGGATCGTTATATTCAAAGACATAATGCGCTGGAAAATGAATGTCCTGGTTCATTTGCAGCAAACTATAAATTTTTAAAAGATGGTCGTTCAGCAGACAACGACGTGTAGGATGAGTTAAATCAAGAAGATGAGGTAATTGAATCTAGGAAGTATAAGCAAAAGGAAGTATAAGGAGCAAGCCCTTGATTTTAAGGTGGTGACATTTTAGTGTAGAAACTCATAGGTCAGACTACTTTAGGGAAATGAAAATGCTTTTCCTTCCATGGCGCAATGAACTAGATGAACTCATTAATAACGACAATGAGCATGCCTGTTCTGTGCATAAAAATGTTATTGAGAATAGCAGGCGATAGTTCGATCCGTTTGAGGAAACGCGAATTGGAGCTGGTACTTCAGGGCTTGCAACTTGAGGAAAATTTGAATGATCAGTGCCGGAAGTTGACCCAAATGTTTATATATTTGAACCTAATATGGTCGAAACCAATACAGTAGAGAAATTCGCATAATCAAATTGCCCCCTCTAATTCCTGAAAATGACCTTTTTGCTAAGGTTCGTTCCCTCGGCGAAGGTACTTTTGTGTGCTCCAACTGGGAAAGCTGCTTTTGGCATTGTTGGACTAACTCTCCACTCAATATTTTCACTACCGGTCAATCAGTCTTCGACCGAGTTACATCCCCCTCAGCAACGACATTGTAAACACAATGTATTCAAAATTGATGGACCTTCATTATTGATGAAATTTCTATGGTCGGCGTTAAAATGTTTTCGTATTTGGATTGCCGGCTTAAGCAAATTTTTAAAAATAATAATTTCTATGGAGGAATATCAACTATTGTGTTTGGGGACCTCAAGCAACTTTCCTCACTTGGCGATCTTTGTATTTTTAAGCCAAATAGGAGCGATCCGTATAGTGCTACTGTTGGAAGCACTCTTTGGGACTCTTTTATATTTTATGAGCTCAAAATTTGCTCAAATTTTGCTGTAGCATTAAACAATATGTCTAAGGGCAAAATGACTGAAATTGACATTCAGTTATTAAAGCAAAGAATTGTCCAATTGAATGCGGTTCCACAAGATGCCATTCATTTATATTATTCAAATGCTGAAGCAAGTTAGTACAATTCTTTAAAACTTTCTTAAAAGCGGCTTCGTTATCTGAAAGAAGCAAACATCAAATTTTAGAAGCTGTAAAAGAGTTTAAGACTTTCGAAACTCAAGCTCAAGTATATGATATGGTCACTGTAAACATTGATACCAACGATGGTTTGGTGAATGGCGCAATATGAAAAAGTAGCAGTACATACTAGAACGGGTATGAGCAGAGCTGTACTTTACGTGGCGTGCAGTAGGGCAAGCAGTGCTTCTTTGCTTTTCATTATAGGGTATTTTGATCTACCAAGTCCATTTAAATCACCAGATATTTTTCAAAGTGAATTGAAAAATCTCCTAGATTAAAAAGCCTTGAAGCCACAATACGAAAATTTGTGCGATGCTTCCAATAGGTCCCTTAGTGTCTACTACCAAAATGTTAGAAGTCTGAATTTTCGTATTGAAGACATTCGTTCTGATAGCATAATTTGCTCATTAGGTATTTTGTGCTTCGTCGAAACATGGGCTTTTTATACCCGCCACACATAGTGTGAAGGGTATATTCAGTTTGTCGGAAAGTTTGTAACGCATTGAAGGAGACGTCGTAGACCCCATAAAGTATATATATTCTTGATCAGCTCGATGAGACGAATCGATCTAGCCATGTCCGTCTGTCTGTCCGTCTGTCTGTCTGTCTGTTTACTTCTACGCATTTTTTTCGATGAAGATATATAGATATTACGCCGAAATTTGGAACTTAAGCGTTTCTCGGCAACGACTACTTTGTATGTTAAAATCAAGGTGCCACGCCCATTTTTAGGTGTAGCCCCCATACAAACTTACCGAAAATTTCTGAATTTTTGTATGAAAATATGTATTATTTATGCATGTATTCACTCCAAATTGGGTAAAAACTCTTCTATTGTCATCCAAAGTCGAAACCAAGGTGCCACGCCCATTCTTAGGTATAGCCCCCATACAAATTTACCGCCCATTTTCCAATTTTTGAATAAAAATTGGTATTATTTATAAATTTATTTACTCCAAATTGGGTAAAAACACTTCTTATATCATCCAATTCCAAAACCAAGAGACCACGCCCATTTTTATATATAGCCCCCATACAAACTCACCGATTATTTTTGAACTTTTGTATGAAAAATTAATTATTTTCGTCTATATATTTTTAAATTTATATAAGCCACTGATGATCACACATAAACTATTGAAAGATTCGTGTGGCGGGTATTTATGCTTCGGTTCCACCGAAGTTAACGTTTTTCCTTGTTTAAAATGAAGAGTTTAATATAAATGGCTTCGACGTAGTAGGAAGAGTTGATGGTCAACATCGCGCAACCAGGAATCGTTCTATTCGTCCTGCAAGTGGCATTTTAGTTTATGGCAAACAAAGCATTTCCCAGAATGTGGAGTTTTAATTTGAAAGGAGTATAAACGATACTGGCAAAATTTACCAAATGTTGGCCATTAAATACTGGGATGCATCATTTTTAGTAGTTTACAGGAATCCTTCTTTTCTTGTTACAGAATTTTGAAATGAAATTCTTAACGATGTAAAAAAAGTAATAGATAAGCATGGAAGGTGGTAGTGCTAGGGGACTTTAATATTGATACATTATTAATGACTGATCAGCTCCAAGTTCAATTAGCAGAATTGGGATTAGTGTCTCTTTTGGGAAATGCGGCAACAATAAAACAATCAACGCAAATTGATTGGGTTTTTTTTCAAATTTAGTTGGTGGGCGATGTAAAACCTTCGAAACCCCATACAGTATTCAGTTGTAGTATATAAGTATGAAATAAGTAATTATAAATATTATTGTAAAAATTGTAAATACACGAATATTCATATTAAATTGTAAATATTATCATAGTATAATATATCGCGTTATTATTAACTTTAATTTTTTTAAACTTCGTGTGACGGGTATTTAAGCTTCGGTTCCACCGAAGTTAACGTTTTTTCTTATTTTTAATTGTTTTTGGGTTTACTTATATTTTTATACCTGTTACACTAGTGTAAACAAGTATATTCAGTTTGTCGGAAAGTTTGTAACGCATTAAAGGTGGCACGAGACCCTATAAAGTATATATATCATTGATCAGCTTGATGAGACGAATCGAATTAGGCATGTCCGTCTGTTTGTTGCTGCGCGATTTATTCGATGAAGATATAAAGATTTTGGACTGAAATTTTAAACTTAAGCTTATCTAGGTCCTGTATACTTTCTATGTTTTAAACAATGTGTCACGCCCACTTATAGGTATTGCTCCCATACAAAAGTACAACATTTTGTCAAGTTCTTATAAGAAAAAAAGGTTTTTATAAAGCGAATGGCTTTAAATATGGTTCAAATGTTTCTTATACCATGCCAAATATTCAGTTTAAAATTGATCCAAATCGGACCGCGAATATCTAAATTTTTAAGAATATTTTTAATTTGCTTAGTATTTTTAAATAAAATTTAATACAAATACTGCACACGAAGGTCTATCAACGTCAAATGATGTGTAACAGATATAAGCTTCGGTCCAACCAAAGTTAACTTTTTTTCTTGTTTTTTTTTTTGAAGTTTTGCAGTATAGTAAGTATATTTAATTATACACTTTTTCTTTTAAGATTTTAATTTTTGTAAATTAATTTACTGATTTTATTAGCACGGACCGATTTGAAAAACACGTCAATGTCGCATAACAGTTGTCAAAAAAAATATACTAATTGTGTGGGGAATATGGGTTTTCTCCTCTATCTAACAATGTCATCAGCTTATGCGAGCAGTATATTTTCTTTATACAAAATCGTGCCCGTCCGGTCAACGTTTGGGCATAGGAGCAGTATGTATTCCATCAGAAAAAGTCGCACTACAACGCCTCGCCCTACCTACCTATTAGTCAGTGTCTCGTAGAACTTTGGCGTGTCCAATGCGGCTTTGAAGTCGAATATTGGGTCAAGTGTCTACTTCTTCGACCTGAGACTACAATGGTACTGTTCAACTATCCTTCCTAAGTATGGTTTCAGTCTATTACATAATACGACAGAAAGGATTCAAGATACTGACATCAATAATTTTAAAAAACCTTCAAACAAAATAGTGCAAACGACTAAAAAGTATTGTATGAGTACTGCGAATGCGTTATTTTAAAATCTAAAATATGTCGTTTTCATTTCGATTAGTTTTTGCTCAGCTTTGCTTTTTTAAGAAAAAACTTTAATAAGAACATTTCGCTATAAAGTTCAATTAAAACTATACCAAAAAGTTATAATAAAACTGAAAAAAAACTATTTCGTTAGGAAAACAAGTAATTATTTAAACGATCCATTTACTTTTTATTTAGACAGCTCAAATACAAAACTTATGAAAACGACAGAGGGCCAAGCCGAATAAGCTTGGATGAACTGCGACCCAGCGATCTTTAACATTTTTAAATGAGGTTTGATAGCCCTTGAACTGAGAATTTTTTCTGCGTACTATTTTTCCTGATATCGAGTATACTATCACAGATTTGATAAAACATAATAAAAAAAAAATAATAAAATAAAAAAAGTTATATTTATTTTATATTTGCTGCGTATAGTATTATAAAGTTAAAACTTCGATTTGTAGGTTACAGGTTTTTAGACCTTTGCAGCTAAGTGTATTTATATAGGGTGATTTTTTAAGAGCTTGAGAACTTTAAAAAAAAAAAAAACGCATAAAATTTGCAAAATCTCATCAGTTCTTTATTTGAAACGTTAGATTGGTCCATGACATTTACTTTTTGAAGATAATTTCATTTAAATGTTGACCGCGGCTGCGTCTTAGGTGGTCCATTCGGAAAGTCCAATTTTGGGCAACTTTTTCGAGCATTTCGGCCGGAATAGCCCGAATTTCTTCGGAAATGTTGTCTTCCAAAGCTGGAATAGTTACTGGCTTATTTCTGTAGACTTTAGACTTGACGTAGCCCCACAAAAAATAGTCTTAAGGCGTCAAATCGCATGATCTTGGTGGCCAACTTACCGGTCCATTTCTTCAGATGAATTGTTCTCCGAAGTTTTCCCTCAAAATGGCCATAGAATCGCGAGCTGTGTGGCATGTAGCGCCATCTTGTTGAAACCACATGTCAACCAAGTTCAGTTCTTCCATTTTTGGCAACAAAAGTTTGTTAGCATCGAACGATAGCGATCGCCATTCACCGTAACGTTGCGTCCAACAGCATCTTTGAAAAAATACGGTCCAATGATTCCACCAGCGTACAAACCACACCAAACAGTGCATTTTTCGGGATGCATGGGCAGTTCTTGAACGGCTTCTGGTTGCTCTTCATTCCAAATGCGGCAATTTTGCTTATTTACGTAGCCATTCAACCAGAAATGAGCCTCATCGCTGAACAAAATTTGTCGATAAAAAAGCGGATTTCGAACATTTCGAACCGAACACTGATTTTGGTAATAAAATTCAATGATTTGCAAGCGTTACTAAGTCTATTCATGATGAAATGTCAAAGTATACTGAGCATCTTTCTCTTTGACACCTTGTCTGAATCCGCGTGATCTCTCAAATACTAATGCATGAAAAGCCTAACCTCAAAAAAATCACCCGTTACATAGTGTGATATTTGACTTAATAATTTTGTCATTCTAATAATAAAAAAAATATATATATATTTTTGTATCAATACTTTTATTCAAAACAAGATTTTTAAAAACTTTTTAACAAAGAAAATTCTTGAGTCAATTTTAGTACTATGTCTTTTCTCAAAAATGTATGAATATTTCAAAATTAAATAGTCATTACTGTTTTCCATTCCAGCCTTTGTACAAGTTTATTTTACTCTGTCCATTGTGACCATCTAAATTATATTGTTAAACAGTGGAGTAATTGCACGTAGGAAGTTGTTTTCGAACTCCTTTTCAGAAAATCTTTCAACCGAGGACCTGTATGCAGATGAAATGTTAGTAAGTTATTATAATAAAAATATCAATAATATAATAAGTACAATTTATAAAACAATTCTTTTAAGTATCTCTAAAATTATCCATAAAAATATGTTTGTCGATTTTTACAGTTTGAATTTTTTTATGATTATTATATACTAGCGGATATCCGGCGTATGCTACTACGTTGTACGGGCGTTTTGGCTACACTTTCAGCTTTTTTCCATTTCGCATCTGCTGTGTATTGTGGAATTTCAGTTTTTTTATAGCATTTTTAACTTTTTGTTTTTTTTTTTTTTTTTTTTTTTGTTTGCAGCGTTACCAAAATGGGTTGGGGCTGACTTAAAAATATACTAAAAAATTGGGGAAAGCTGCAATCAGCTGTTTTTTATTTTCGATTTTTGTTTATGTTTGAAAAGCAAAACGTTTTTGTATGGGAAAATTTGAAAATTGACTTCTTAAATGAACCGAATGTGCCTAACACATTGTTTCAATGTTCTAAAACTCCACTTGCATTGTTTTCTTTCAAATGTAACCGGTTTTGGGCTCATCGGTTGGACGGTTTCAACGTAAAGAGCGGATAAAGAAACATTTTTACTATTTTATATATTGTGTTGTTCAATAAGTTATGTCGTATCTGTGATCGAATTTTGACGCTTTATTTAACATACTTAGAATTATCCGATTTAATATGCACCGTTTTGTTCGCTAACTTGCCATTTAGAAGGCAATTTCATTATGCCCCCCTTATAAAACTCCCCTCCCTATTTGCAAAAAAAACTCAGAAAAAACACAAAAAAAAAAAAAATCTTTTGGATCGCATTAACACTTGTGATACGCTACTGAAACGGAACGAACTCGACAGAAAACTCGTTTTCCAAAAATTGACATGAAACACCATTTAAAGATTTCCTTGCGCTTAGCAAAGCTGCTGTCAGCAAATATAAGTTAAACCATGGAGCTCTTAAATCAGTGGAGGCTATTTATAAGAAGAAAGTGGTATGCTAAAATAAATTGTGATATTTTATTGGTACTTTTTTTTTGCATATGCAGAGAACGATCAGCCAAGGACAGCCTTTTGTATTGGATGTTCCTGACTATGTTGTTCCTGATTATATAGCTGGTACAGCTCGTGATTCATGCGAATACGGTAATCGTTGTCCACTCTGCCTCAACAAAAGATTTTGCAAAGAATTTTTCTCTCAAATGTTCCCAACGCCGATTTGTCAGCCTCTGACATGACCCATGTTTCTGCGCCATACATCAGGACTGGGATAATCAGCGTCTTGTAGAGTTTGATTTTTGTTGTTCTGGATAAGACTCTACTTCTCATTTGCTCTTACACGAGCCAGAGTGTCAATTAGCTGTTATTGCTCTTTTTTTGAGAGTCCAAGTAGACGAAGTTTTCTACAACGTCGAAGGTGAAATTCCCTATAGTCACAGAATCCTTAGGTCGTGTTATTGATTTGCGAGAGGATACCAAGTACTTCGTCTGACTTTCGTTCTCCGCTAGTCCCATCTTGCGGGAATTCTCTTCAATATCGTTGGAAGCCCAGCTCACTGTACGTGGGTTTTTGCCGATTATGTCGATGTCATCGGCATACGCGAACAACATAGTTTCTTGTAAGAAAATATTTCGCGTCAAATCGACGTGTGGGCATTGGATTAGTATACATTCCAACAAGAGATTGAAGAAGTACCACGACAACGCATCTCCCTGTCTGAAGCCTCTCTTGGCGTCAAAGGGGTCGGAGAGATCTTTACCAACCCTGACAACCCTTTGGGGGTTTTCCACCGTCATCATACAGAGGCGGACGATTTTTGCAGGGATCTTAAGTGCAGTCTAGTTTTAAAGTGTCGAAAGGGGTGTGTCGATATGCCTCTCTTTAGTCTTTTCCAGGATCTGGCACAGCGTGAATATGGAGTCGGTGGTCGACTTCTTCGGTCTAAAACTGCACTGGTATTGTCCAACAGTGCTTGCTACGTACGGTTCGCCATTGCACAGTAAACCAGATACGAACTTTTACTCGATTTGAATAAGACTTATACCGCGATAGTTTGCGCAGATTGCGGGATATCCTTTCTTAAGGATTGGACAGAGCACACTTACGTTCCAATCGCTGGTCATGCATTCACCAGTCCATATTTTGCATAAGAGTTTATGCATACATCGAATCAACTCTTCGCCGCCAGTCGTAAATAACTATGCGGGAAGTTCGTCTGCGCCCGTCGCTTTCTTATTTTTAAGCCTTTTTATGGCTTCTATGACCTCGTTATAGTCTGGTGGCTCCACAGGAATGCCATCATCGGTCGTGGGAACCAGATATTCATCTTCTCCACTGGCGGCATTGTTCCTGTCCTCGCCTCCAAGTAAGGTAGAGAAGTGGTTCCTCCATAACATAAGTGACTCTTGGACATCTGTCACCACATTTCCATGCGCATCTTTACAGAACGATGCTCCGGGCTTATCACTTTCGGTCAAGCGCTTGATTTATTGATAGAATTTTTGAGCCTCATTTCTGTTTCAAAATTGTTTTTTGAAATGTCTTTTTCCCCTCTATATTCATGCAAATTTTCAAGATTTTATCTCAAGCCGTTTTCGAGATATTATGGGGGTCCCACTTCTTTTCACTGGCTCATAAAGTAAACAAGAAAGCTCCGATTAAGCTCAAATTTTGGATTTGAGCCTTTCGAACAGTAGGCTTCCTCTCATAAATATGTTTCTTCGCACTTTCACGATGAAATATATATATATAAATATAAATATGGGGATTCCATGAAAAAAATCTAAATCGTTATATATATATATTTTTCATCGTGAAAGTGCGAAAGAAACATAACATCTATTCAAAAGGTTGATAAAGCTTGACTTTTGCACACCGTGGTTCTCTGCCCTACAAACCTGTAGCATTTCACTCTGTTATGCGCGTTACAATGTATGATAAAGGCAATTAATCCAATCGACACGGGCGCTGCTATGTCTTTTCTACCGAGACAAAGAAAATATAAGCGTGGAATTTTCTGCTTCTATAATTATCTACTTCGCCGATGTAACCACTCAGACAACTGTTCAGCCATTATGATCTTTTCAAAAACGTCAAACGTGGAACATTTGTCGACTCGAAAACATCATTTTCCCTACACAACCATTTACTTTAAGTTACTTTAAGCTTAATACATGTTATTGAGATAAATGGCCCAACAGTTTCGTCCAACAACATAAGCTTGCAAGAGAAGCTTTCTGCTGAAAGAGGTAAATTGAATTGGGAATCAACTTGAAAGCGTTGAATGGAAAAACCTGATTACTACCTAAGATGTAATGAATATTCATGTGAATTGCGCAGCTCAACACAACCTTTTCAACGATTTATGCATAGTGTGTTACGCGACTTAAATTTTACTTTTGTCGTTGATATCGTTTTTATCGCATCTATCAATGGTGAGGAGCATAAACAACATTTACGTACAATATTTGGAAGGTAGTTGGATGGTGGAATTTTAGTCATCAAAGATTTTCCGAGCCTGGAAATAGCTAATAAATTAAGCGATTCTAAGATATGAATATCGACTATTTATAGTAATCGCAGCGAAAAATCAAATTAAATTGATATCACTGAAAAACTTTAAATTCGGCGTAACCGAAGCTCATGTACCCGCCACACGAATATTGGTATAGTTTATTTATAATCATCAGTGGCTTAGGTAAAATTTGGAGAAGGGGGTGGGTGGGAGTCAATAGTCCTATACAACCAAAATTTAGACACAATAACAGGGTCAAATTTTAAGCTAAAGACAAATATTACGAACATTTTCTTTAAAAAAATCAGAAAATTTAAAGTGATTTTATATGGGGGCTATATGTTATAGCATTCATAAGTATTGCCTATTTTCATACAAAAATTCGAAAATGGGCGAGAAGTTTGTATGGTGCATGGGCATGGCACTTTCATTTTCAAATGTCGAGAAAAGCTTAAGTTCCAAAGTTAAGTTAATATCTTAATATCTTAAACGAAAAATATGCAGAGATATTTACAGACAGACATTTTGTCGACGATTTGTCTCCTCGAGCTGATCAAGAATATATATACTTTATGAAGTCTACGACGTATCCTTCAATACGTTACACACTTTCAGACAAACTGAATATAGCCCTAAGATTATATGTGGCGGGGTATAAAAACAATACGAAACTTATAGAATGGACTAGGAACACAAAGAGTGCTTTAAGGAGATGCAAGGAAGATTTGTGCAAACGGACTAGGGACACAAAGAGTGCCTTAAGAAGATGCAAGGAAGATTTGTGCAAACGGCACTAGCCTTTTTAACACTCAAAGCCACCCATACATTACATACGGACGCCGGAGACAATTTTGTTCTTTATTTACAATGATAATTAATACGTGCAGAAGCAATGTCCAGTTTTTTAATTTTTTGTAAAGGGCCCAAGAATATCTTTCTGTGGGTTAATGCTGATGATTCATTTGCACACCAGCTGCTAACTAAACAAAGAACAGAACACATTGCATCTGAGACAGTATGGTTTAATTTTACGGACACCGTAATGACAATATGATCTACAAAGCCGATGATCTTGTTTATTAGCCCTGAGGGCATCTTTATTGCTATAACACTGGCCGAGACATTACAAGAGGTGGACAAAATGTCGTGTTGGTTTAAGATGGCTCCCACATATGAAATGATGAGATCATCAAGTCCCTTGCGAAAGAGTGCAGAAATGAAGCGTTACACGATAGAATTTTGTTAGTGTTGCCAGCACTTTATTGCAAATCTTGAGTTAATTCTGGGACACCCTTTTTTTAGGGGTCGATTATGGTGTAAAGACTGAATAAGAATTGGAAGACACCATCCGCTGCCGAGGATTTAATAACTTTATCTTTGTCTACTATGACACCAGATATAGCCAGTATCTGTTATTTTAAGACCCAGCGGTCGACGATGAGTGTGTTAAAAAGGACTTTTGAACAATTAATCCGGGATAGTGGATTATAAACGTACACATTATCTTCATTTAGCATATTTTTTAGACAAGAGTTAATATTTATTAGAAGAGCATAGGTATTTTCATTAATGTAAAAGCGATAATGTATAGTAATATGTGTACGTTAATATTAGACTAGAATAACATTTTAAAAAAAGTTGTCAGTTCTTTCACATTTAAGCCTTCAAGAACTTAGCTATTTTTGTTACTGAAATCACTTTTAATTTATAATTCCTAATTTTTATACGCGTTAGCGTTATGCTTGGTGTAAACGGGTATATTTAGTTTTTCGGAAAGTTTTTAACGCACTAAAAAAGACGCCGAAGACCCCATAAAGTATATATTAGTATATGAAGCATATATTCTTGGTCAACTCGATGAGACGAGTCAATCTCGTCAAGTTCGTCTGTCTGTCTTTCCGTCCGTCTGTCTTTTGCGAGGTGATTCATTCGCTCAGTTTTAAAGATATTGAGCTGCAACTCAAAACTTAAGCTTTTTTCGGTCCCAGGTAGTATAGGTATAGCCTCCATACAAACTTACCGCCCATTTTCGAATTTTTGTATGATAAAAATAATTATTTATAATTTTTCCACCTCAAATTGGACAAAAGCACATCTATTATTATCTTATGTACACACCACCGATATGATACGGATTGGGCCGCTATGACGAAAAGCCCTATACAAACTTACATCTATATACATACAAGAAAATTTTCGTTATAATCTGTGTTTTTAGCTTTACATTTGATATCAATGTTGTGTACAAGCGTGAGTTGTATCCCCCATTGATTCCTACCCATCTCATCGTGAAGTTATATCTAAGCCACAGATGACCACACATAAACTGTTTAAGGATTTGTATAACGGGTATTTAAGTTTTAGTTCCAACGAAGTAAACCTTTTTCTTGTTCGTTTCAGATTTTGTTTTCCGCTGGATATTGTGCTTTCGGCTAATTTCCTACCCGAAATTACCTTATATGTTGTTACACGTTTATTTGATAATTTCCAATATCTTTTAAAATTCCTAAAATTGGTTTATTTGTATGGGACACAACGGATAGACGGAAATGCTTGAATGGAATTATCTTCTAATGCTTTTCAATTGTAATAATTTTATGTACCTTAGCTAATAAGAACACATTTTGAATGTCTTAAACTAAAACTCATACATATTGACATAAGTTTGTAGCTCAATCTTTTGTTTCCTACAAATTGGTGCGTTCAAATGGCGGACGGATAATAGAAATTTGTTTAAATGTTTCGGTGGGAATTCAATGTTTAGATAGTTGGTCTAAATAACTTTCTATCTTTTTGGGTATCGAATTAATCATACAGTTTTAAATGAGAATAAGAGTTTAGAAGCTGAAAATTGGTTCATTGCACAGTTCGACAATTTTTTTAACCAGAGGTTGGCTATACGGTATACGAAACTGTGATCAGAATTATTTCATCTCTCAAGATTTGCGAGATATTCTACCCCAAGTATTTTGGTACACTATTTTTCAAATTCGTGCTCTGATTGATCTATACCGTAGTTGTCGAGATATTATTACCAAAAAAAACTTGACAATTTGTATTTTTTACTATTTTGGGTTAAAACGTTTTAAAAAATGAAATTATTCTGAACACAAATTCTGAATCAACGAATCAAATATTTTGAATGCACTATTTTTAGACTCTGGTTTTGGTGCATTTTCAAATTCTGTCGGCTTGTGCTATTTCTGCACCCAATTATTAAATGCGGAACAGTCCCAGATCGTATTTATAATCGATAAAGTATACACATGAAAACTACGATATGATAAGAATAAAAAATGGTCTTACTTACATTGCAGCATTTCGGATTTCATTGTTGACCTCAGCAGTATTTTGAATTATGTTTAAAATACATGTAGCATATTCTATAGCTTCACAGGCTAAAAATCCGTTCTGACTACCTTCAGATGTTTCAACAATATCCATTAAAGGACCACCCGACTTGTGAGCAACCATTATAATGCCGGCAGCCATACATTCGACTATGCCTATGCCAAAGTGCTCGTTCCACATAGTGTGCAATCCAATTTTTGATTTTCGATATAAATCTAAGAGCTCATCATAGGGCACATTTACTTTAAAATCTATTGAGTTCTCCAATGATAAATGCTTAGACAGATCCTGTATATTTTTTAATCGTTCGTAATCTTCTTCATTTCTGCAAGAACCTACGATAATTAAACGTACTTTGTTCCACAAATCCTCATTGCGTGACAAAAGCGTTCGTAATTCATAAAGTGCTTGGAGTTGGAGAGGGTGATCCTTCTCAGGTCTAAACTGACCGACTGATAATATGACTATATCGTCCACATTATCGATTGGTTGAAGTTTTTTTAGCCGTTTTACATCGCAGGGCGGATATACGCGGTGAGTTTTAAACGGCACTTCCCACAGTTCCAATATGTGATTTTCAGTCCAAGTGGAATTTACTAATATAGTCTCGGCGCAGCATCCAACCCATCTATACATCTAGAAATTCAAAAGGTTATATATAAAAGTAAAAAAAAATTTTAACGTATTACTTTAGCAAACAAACGGTAATAGGCAAGCTTCAGCCATGTAAGAAATGGGTTACTGGCAACATAATGTTGATTGGTGTGGCATTTATGTCTCTTCTGAACACGCTTTAACATATCTCTATTTATAGTAGGATAATGAGTATAGCATCCAACTTTGCATTTTCCCAAATAATTAAATATTGGATACGTAAATGCGTATCCCATTGTGTCTATAAAAACATCGGGTGGATACTTGCATAAAGCTTCCAATCCCAGTAACATTGAACCAAGACTTTGTCCCAGTAAAGTAAAATATGGATACATATTTGCTTCAATCCATTGCCTATGCTTTAAAAATACAAAGCTAATATTTTCATCCAAGTGTATATTAAATACATTTCGAACATTCGCGACAATGTCACTCGATGAACAGTGACGGTCGCCTGTATATATCACTATTTTTATATTTTCATATTTAGACTGAAAAAAATGAGATAAGCATATTATGACAAGAAATCAGTTATTCCACTTTTACCTGTAACGATTTTATTGCACACCACAAAACTCTTTCTCCGCCACCACCAGCATTACAGTACGGATGAAATATTCCCACGTGAATCGTCGAACCAGCTAATTTATGAATCTTTTGTTTTTGCCGTTGCAGCCAGTATCGAAGCGACACAAAAAATGCAACAAATATGATGATTAAAAACGTAAACACCAAAATGCTGTTTCACAAAAAAGTCAAAGCAAAATTTATAAAATACATTAATATACAAAATAATATTTATAAATACATGTTCAGCAACAGCATATCGAAGCAAATCCAAACACTAACTTATTAATCATTGTTTTTCTTTACTAAACATTCCATTCGGTACATTGGACATACTCGGTACCATCTGCAAGCTCTTAGGCCCTCTCTACACGACGAACTTTTGCATTGCACCAAAAATGATAAAACTACCAAGTTTGACAAACTTTGAATACATAAAGGTCACACTAAATTATCGTGCAGCAACAAAGTGAAGTTTTCAAGGTTTTAGTGAAGAAACAAATTTAAACGCCAATTTTGTTAAGTATATTTGAGTCGGGTATTACTTATATTGCAATTATTACCTTTTAAAACCGTATGATGAAATAGGCACAAAAAAAATAAGAAGTAAACTGATTTCTTTCGTACTCTTTACTCTACAATAAAAAAGTTGGCGGAAAATGCGTAATTTTGTGTTTGGTATACCCATACAACCCTTTTTTGAGAAATTTTCCATGGATGTGACTTCTTTTTTAAAGGGGTTTGTTCAATTTTTATCCTTCAAAAAATTACCGTTTTCGTAAGCTGGGTTACAAATAGCTTTTCAAAACAATGCAAATAGAGTTTTAGACCATTGAAACAATGCATTAGGCACATTCTGTTCGTTTAATACGTCGATTTTCTAATTTTCCCATACAAAATCATTTAGTTTCTTTAACATAAACAAAAATAAAAAACAGCTGATTGCAGCTTTCCCCAATTGTTAGTATATTTTGAATTCAGCCCCAGCCAATTTTGGTAGCGCTGCAAAAATAAATAAAAACAGTTAAAAATGCTATTAAAAAAACTGAAATTGCACAATACACAGCAGATGCGAAATGGAAAAAAAGCTGAAAGAGCAACCGATACGCCCGTACAACGTAGTAGCACACGCCGGGTATCCGCTAGTTTATTAATAAAAATGAATAAAATATAATAAAATTTTACAAAAAAAAAAAACCTATTTTGGACCTAAAGGTTGACCTCAAGTCTATAAAACAACACTAAAAATAGAATAGATATCATTGACTTTTTTTAAAGCAATAATCAAATTTTATATAATGTTTTGTTTCTATGTAAATTTTGCAAAATATAGAAAAATCGACAGTTAAAGAGTTATGAGGTTAGATTCAGATATATTTAAAATACAAAATAAAGTTATAAACTTGAACGGCTATAAATTTTTTATATACTTTTATGAGAAAACTATTAGTATATGTCGGATAATAGCATGCTAAACTAGTCCAAATACGCACCCATCATCGTCTCATTTTATTACTACATTCTATTGCTATATTTAATGCAGATTTTGCAAAAACATAGAATAGTCGACAGAATAAGAGGTATGAGGTTAAATTCAGATATAATTAAACTACAAAATAAAGTTATCAAATTGAACATTTCAAAAGAAATTTTGCAAAAACATAGAATGGTCGAAAGTATAAAAGGAATGAGGTTAGATTTAGATATTGTTAAACTACAATATAAAGTTATCAAATTGAACGGGTATCATTATTATACCTGTCATTTGATAAAGATATTGGACAGAAATTTTAAACTTAAGCCTTTCTGGTACCTTTTAAAATGAATGCGCCACGCCCACTTTTAGATACAACATTTGCCTCCAATTTTTTCTTGCTGGAGCTTCTGTGTCCATCCGACACAGGTGACCAGCTCAGGTCAGTCTTTTGTATTGGATGTTCCCGACTATGTCGATGTCGGCATATTTCTCGTACAGCTAATCGTATGTGCGCATACGGATGTTATTTTCTACTCAAACTGGTGGTATCTTGACATCCCGCACACCCCACGTACGGGCTGTCAAGAATACCACCACAGCAGGCTTAGCTTGACGTAAGAGGCGTCTAAAGAAACAACCCTTCAGGATGAGGTTGGTTCGCAGGGTATTGGTCCCTCAACCGGAAAACAACTTTAAACCAAATGATCACACGAACCATGGATAAGACGGCTAGAAGAAACAAAACTACTCCAGGTGGCAGACACACAAGTGAAAATCCACCCTTGTTGAACTCCACGGCAGGGGCATGGATTCTGGAGCCCCCATTTACCGTTAAATCTGCTATTTACGATATCAAACCCAGGAACAGATTTAAGGAACATAATTTAAAAAATATGCGCCTGGAACGTCCGATCCCTTAATAGGGATGGTGCAACTAAACAACTGCTTGACACTCTTGACAGATTTAAGGCTGATATTACAGCCATCCAGGAAACGCGATGGATTGAAAACGGACACCTAGAAAAAGCAACATGCGACATCTACTACAGTGGCCATGAGAGTCAATGCATATTTGGATGTGGCTTCGTGGTTAGTAGGAAACTACGTGGTCTCTTCTCCAAATTTACAGCGGTAGACGACCGTCTTGCCTCGATACGCATCAAAGCAAAGTTCTTCAACATTAGCTTAATATGTGTACACGCCCCGACATTGGATAAAGACGATGCGAAGAAAGATGAGTTGTCTGAGCGGTTAGAACAACTTTACGAGCGCTGCACCAAGCATGACATCAAAATTGTCATCGGTGATTTCAACGCCCAAGTTGGGAGAGAAGAAATCTTTCGACCAAACATCGGAGAATTCAGCCTACATAACACCACCAATAACAATGGAGAATGGCTAATCGACTTTGCCGCGGGCCGCAACATGGTCATAAGTAGCACCAGATTTCAACACCTCGACATCCACAAGGCAACTTGGCGCGGTGGCCTCCCAGGCGTCTGCACCCAAATTGACCACGTGCTAATCGATGCCAGACATGCATCGAGTGTGATTAATGTACGAGCAAACAGAGGTCCCACCATCGACTCGGACCACTATCTTGTTCTAGCCAAGGTAGGTACCAGACTCGTACTAGTACAGCACACGCCAAGCGAGCTACCATACAACGAAAGCTTGATGTTGGTAGGCTAAACTCGCAGCAGATATCAGCTGCCTTTTCAACAAGGATCACTCAACTGCTTAGAGAGACCACTCCGGCATCCGACTGTATAAACGATCTGTGGAAGCACATCTCCAACTCATTAAGTACGGCGGCCTGTAAGCGAACCCTGCAATCGGGAGCAACACGAGCTGTTGTTGAGAGATATTGAGAAAAACGGAGAGAAGAAAAATGCCTTTCCAAACGCAAAAAGAAAGTTCAAAAAGGCGTGAGCTGGAGGAAGTTGAGATGATGTGCGACAAAAATGAGGCTCGAAAATTCTATCAGAAAATCAAGCGCTTGACCGAAAGTGATAAGCCCGGAGCATCGTTCTGTAAAGATGAGTCACTTATGTTTTGGAGGAACCACTTTCCTACCTTACTTGAAGGCGAGGAAGGGAACACTGCCGCCAGCGGAGAAGATGAATATCTGGTTCCCCCGTCGGATGATTTCATTCCTGTGGAGCCACCAGTCTTTAACGAGGTCTCAGAAGCTTTAAAAAGGCTTAAAAATAAGAAAGCGGCGGGCGCAGACGAACTTCCCGCAGAGTTATTTAAGACCGGCGGCGAAGAGTTGATTCGATGTATGCATAAACACTTATGCAAAATATGGACTGGTGAATGCATGCCCAGCGATTGGAACGCAAGTGTACTCTGTCCAATCCTTAAGAAAGGATACCCCTCAATCTGCGCAAACTATCGCGGTATAAGTCTCATAAATACCAGTGCGGTTTTAGACCGAAGAAGTCGACCACCGACTCCATATTCACGCTGAGCCAGATCCTGGAAAAGACCAAGGAGAAGCATATCGACACACACCACCTTTTCGTCGATTTCAAAGCCGCTTTTGACACGCCAATCAGATCAAAGTTCTTTAAAGCATTGACTGAACTTGGGATCCCTGGAAAAATCGTTCACCTCTGTACGTTGACGCTGATAAACACTCAAAGCGTTGTAAGGGTCGGTAAACATCTCTCCGATCCCTTTGACACCACGAGAGGCTTAAGACAGGGAGATACGTTGTCGTGGTACTTCTTCAATCTTTTGTTGGAATATATACTAATCCAATGTCCACACGTTGATTTGACGCGCAACAGTTTCTTAAAAGAAACTATGCTGCTCGCGTATGCCGATGATATCGACATAATCGGCAAAAATCCAAGTACGGTGAGCTGATATTGAAGAGAATTCCCGCAAAAGGGGACTAGCGGTGAACGAAAGTAAGACGAAGTACTTGGTATCCTCTCGCAAATCAATAACACGACCTAAGGATTCTGTGACTATGGGGAATTTCACCTTCAACGTTGTAGAAAACTTCGTCTACTTTGGGCTCTCAAAAAAACAAGAGCAATAACACCAGCCTAGAAATTAGACGAAGAATTACTCCGGCTTACCGATGCTACTTTGGTCTTGGTAAGCAAATGAGAAGTAAAGTCTTATCCAGAACAACAAAAATCAAACTCTGATGTATGGCGCAGAAACATGGGTCATGTCAGAGGCTGACAAATCGGCGTTGGGAAAATTTGAGAGAAAAATTCTTCGCAAAATCTTTGGTTGTGGCAGAGTGGACAACGATTACCGTAGTCGGATGAATCACGAGCTATACCAGCTATATGATGACATCGATATAGTCAGGCGCATCAGGTAGAAACGATTGCACTGGGCTAGATACGTGCTTCGAATGGATGAATAAGCTCTAGCGAGAACGGTATACGATGAAAACGTGGACGAAATCAGAGGGGCACGACAGCGGGGAAGACCGCCGCTGCGTTGGAAGGATCAGGTTCTGGAGGACGTCAGGAAGATCGGGATTCAGACTTGGTACCGAGAGAGCACTGAAATAAAACATCTGGGTTAAAACCCTTCGTGAAGCCCAGGCTAACCATAAGCTATAAAGGCAATACATATAACTGGACCAAAGGTTCTCCGAAGAATCTTCCTCTAAAAACGCCGACTTATTCAACTCTGTAATGGACCATGTTTCTGAGCCATACATCAGGACCGGCATTACCAGCGTCTTGTTGAGTTTAATGTTTGTTTCTCTGGACAGCACTCTACTTCGCATCTGCTTACCGAGACCAAAATAGCTACGAACCGTAGAGTGATTCTACTTTTAATCTCCTGACTGATGATGTTGTCGTTGCTCCATTTGAGTCCAAATAGATGAAGTTTTCTACAGCCTCAAAGTTGAAGTACCCTGTACTCAAAGATCGTGTGCGTCGTGCATGTCTTTTCGATG
Source organism: Leucophenga varia (assembly GCA_018903435.1). Lineage (NCBI taxonomy): Eukaryota > Metazoa > Arthropoda > Insecta > Diptera > Drosophilidae > Leucophenga > Leucophenga varia. Next base: position 210,960 of record JAEIFJ010001280.1, on the reverse strand, counting down.
TCTGAGAACGCTCCGGCGATCGCTCGAGCATTTTTGCGGATAATATCTATGTCGTCGGCATATGCGAGCATCATAATTTCTTTCTAGAAAATATTGCCCGTCCGGTCGACGTTTGGGCATCGCCTCAGGATGTACTCCATTAGGAGGTTAAAAAAGTCGCACGACAACGCATCACCCTGTCTGAAGCCTCTCTTGGTGTCAAAGGGGTCGGAGAGTTTTTTACCGACTCTGACAAACCATTGGGTGTTTTCCAGCGTCATCATACAGAGGCGAACAATTTTTCAAGGGGATTTTAAGATCAGTTAAAACTTTGAAAAACTTTGATCTGATTGGCGTATCGAAAGCGGCTTTGAAATCGACGAATAGGTGGTGTGTGTCGATTTGCTTCGCTTTGTTTTTTTCCAGGATCTGTCGCAGCGTAAATATGGAGTCGCTGGTTGACTTCTTTGGTCTAAAACCGCACTGGTACTGTCCAACTATACGTCCTATATACGGTTTCAGTCTATTGCATATTACTCCAGATAGTATTTTGTATGCGATAGAGAGGAGACTTATTTCGCAATAGTTTGCGCAGACTGCGGGATCTTCTTTCTTAAAGACTGTGCACAGGACACTTAGGTTCCATTCATCAGGCATACGCTCACCAGTCCATATTTTGCACAAGATTTGATGCACACATCCAATCAAATATTCGCCAGAGTTCTTAAATAACTCTGTGGAAAGTTCGTCTGCGCCCGCCGCTTTGTTATTTTTAAGCCTTTGTACGACTTCTAAAACCTCGTCATAGTCTGGTGGCTCCACAGGAATCCCATCATCGGTCGGAGGACCCAGATATTCATCATCTCCACTAGCGTTATTGTTCCCGTCATCGCTACCAAGTAGGGTAGAGAAGTGGGACCTCCATAGCCTTAGTGATTCCTGGACATCTGTTACCATGTTTCCTTGTTCATCCTTGCAGATCGAAGCTCCTTGATTATGACCATCGGTGATACGTTTGATTTTTTGAAAAAAACCACGGTCCTCGTTTCTGCTACCCATCATCTCAATCTCCTCCACTTCACGCCTTTCCAGTACTCGTTTCTTCCTTCTGATCAGGCGTTTTTCCTCTCTCCGTTTCTCCCTATATCGCTCAACAACAGCTCGTGTTGCTCCCGCCTGCAGAGTTCTTTGCGTGCCATATTCTTCTCTGCAGTAGCGACGCGACATTCCTCATCGTACCATGTCTGCCTTCGAGGTTTAGTATAGCCAAAAACCTCTTTGGGTAATGAGTTTGAGATACGTTTCCACTGATCGTTTTTACAGTCGGAGGCCGGAGGATTCTCTCGGAGTAGATGAGAGACCCTTGTTGAGAAGGCAGCGGCAGTCTGCTGTGACTATAACCTACCTACATCTAGCTTTCTTTGTATGGTAGTTCGCTTGGCGTGCGCTGTGCTTAATCTAGTAGCGTAATCTTGGAGAGAACAAGGTAGTGGTCTGAGTCGATGTTAAGATCTCTGTACGCTCGTACACATGATCTATTTGGGTGCGGAGACTTAGGTCGCCAATGCGCCATGTTGCCTTGTGAATGTCGAAATGTGGAAATCTAGTACTTCTTATTTTAATGTTTCTGCCCGATAAAGTCGATAAGCCTTTCTCCATTATTGTTGGTGGTGTCATGTAGGCTAAATTTACCGATGGTAGGGCGAAAGATTTCTTCTCTCCATATATGTGCGTCGAAATCACCGATGACAATTTTGATGCCATGCTTGGGGCAGCGGGGCATCTTAAACTTTTGTCGGGGCGTGTATACATATAAGGCTAGTGTTGAAAAATTTAGCTCTGATGCGTATCGAGGCGAGACGTTCATCTACAGCTGTAAACCTGGAGACGAGTCTGCGTAGTTTATTACCAACCACGAAGCCACATCCAAATATGTGTCGCCTCTCATGGCCACTGTAGTAGATGTCACAGGTTGCTTAGTTTATGCAACCGTGACCAGTCCTTTGCATTTCCTGGATAGCAGTGATGTCTGCTCTAAAGTTGTCAAGAATGGTAATGAGTTCTTCTATTGCACCATCCCTGTTGAGGGCTCGGACGTTCCAGGTGCACATCCGTATGTCGTGATCCTTGTATCGTTTTCGGGGGTCGTCATGTTTAATTGCTCTAACGGTAGTTGGGGCCAACAGAAACCTTGCCCCTGAATTAACACGTCTGTGTCTGCCACCTGGAGTATTTTTGTTTAGACTAGCCATCATTGTATTTGGTACACTTTTATTCTGTGTGCGTCTTACGGGTTCTTTGTTTTACGTCGTTGTTAACCATTCCACCGACCAACCTCACACCGAGGAATCGCTTTTTAGACGGCTCTAACGTCAAGCTGAGCCTGCTGTGGTAGTATTCTTGACCGCCCGCTCACCACACGGCTCATTGAGCCCAATGACCGTTTTATTGGCAAAATGTCTAAAAATGATGTTAACGAACTGAAAATTTTTATATATCACTAATACAAATAGCTTAGAACGTAGAAAAAAAATTTGGAAGTTTTGGCCACGCCTACCCTTACCGCCCATACAAGAACACATTACGTATACGTATGATAATTATAAAAAACGATACATTTTAATTTCTCTTTATATGTAATGTAAATAGTTAGTTAAATATTAAATTAAAGCCAGTTTTCTTAACATGAAAAAAAAAATATATATATGAAATATAAAAAAAAAAAACAACTTATAAAAATTCGGATTCTCTACTTCTTATTCAATATCTCTTTTGATATTAAATAAAAATGTTATGTAAATAATTAGTTGAATATTAAGTTAAGGCCAGGTTTCTTAACAATTATAAAAAAAAAAATATATGTAAAAAAATATAATACAAAAATTTGACGACCTTTACAGCCTCCTCCTTTCGTTTCAACAAACAAAAACAAAGCGTTGCGTTTGAGAACATAAGCTTACCTACAAGTTAAAAGTACCGCCAAGGCCGCATAAAGCCGGATAAAAGTTAATTATTAAACGTTAATACACATATTTAACTTTAATTTGACATACACTACATGTTGCGCAACCCTGCGCTAGATTTGTCTTCAAAAAGACGAACACTTTGGATATGTTATTTCTGTTATTGGACATACAATTAACACACATAAACAACATTAAAACAATGATTAATAAGAAAACAAGTTTGGTTTTGCTATTCTACATACCCTTTTAGTATAATGGGTTAAAAGTTAGACGCGCACAAAGTAAACAAAAATTTCCCGCCAATTTCATCAAAACAGACCGCTCACTGAACAGCTAACTTTGAAAAACGATAAAAAATTTATGGCTCAAAAAAATTGATTTTTTTTTATCGATTCTTTATATATAGACTATTTACTACAAATCTGTAACATTAGAAGTGATTTTCTTTTCAATGAATTTTTCGACTTTATGCCAAAAAAACGGCCATGTGCAATGAATATGACTATAAAAATAGCTTATCTGTTTTAAGCGTAGAGTTGATCATGCCTGCAAGAGTCAAGGGTCATCGCTCAACATATTTTGTTGCTACTTAAGTGTTGAGCGCCACTTAGCACGATCGTAAAGTGTTATGACTTCTGTGTGTGTTTGAAAAAATTGTCGCTGCGGGATATCTAGTCTATTCTTATCGCGTATTGAATAAGTATAAACAGATAAAACGATATTCATGCTCGAACATATTTTATTGTTTTTACTTATAATTTAAAGAAACTGTTCTCTTAAATTATTATGTCTTTATCGATATTATAAAATGTACAAAATGTTGTTGACAGATGTATAAATTAATGAAGAGGAAAAAAAGAAGGAAGGGTTTATCGGTTGGAATTATGTGAATTTGAGGAATGAGGACATCTTTACCTTTAAATGGCCCGGTCAATATTGTTGCTTCCACTACATTGTTCATCAATTTCTTGACTGCGAGTCGCGTGCCGTTGCAGAGTTTCGGTTGATTGATGTTCCGCAACAGGATAATTGGCACAACTATCTTAAATTTCAGTAGGTGTGGTGGCATCCTCGGCATATCGAGTGAATTCAAAAATACCGTTGGTTAATTGACGGCTTCCTATTGAGTAATATGTAGTTTCTTTTTGCTGATTCCGCGTTGTACATGTGCAATATTCTCAGCCGCTCAGTCTCTCGAATCGAATCCCGCTCTCCCTCATTTATATTCAAAACCTCCCGTCTTCGTGTTTCTGCGCGGCGAGTGCGACATCCCGAATTCGACCTTCGTTTATTAGTATTTTATTATTAGTTTTTACCCCAGAGCTCTAAAAACCATGAGAGATAGATGAAAGTGATACAATTTTTTTTTTGCCTTTCAATGACGAGAATTTTTTATGATAACATTCCATCTGTCATAGTTCTTAACATAGAACTATAAGAAGCAGTGATGCCATTTTTCTCACACACATATGGTGTTTTGTTTTTAATTTCTGTACAGTTTATCATGCATGAGTTCTGGCCGCCGGCAGGTGGCGTAGTAGTAGGGGCATCTGGCGGCCTGCAGGTGGCGTACCAGTAGGGGCACGTGGAAACGCCAAAAAACTGATATATTTGCAACCGCAGATATGTTATCAACATAAAAAGTAGATAAAAACCGAGTCCGAACCACAACACATGTTGTGCCGAGATTATATATGTATTATATATAAATTCTCGTTGAGTGCAGTCGCATGCGAGAAAAGAAAAACTATCGCCAGTTTATAATAATTAAACAAACAATACCAATTGTTATTTTACATTTCGTATTTTTGATATGAGTGAATCCTCTGTGATGATGACTGGCAAACGGTTTACGTACCAAAAATTGTTACCAAGCGTAAACGACGTGCTTTGCCGAATATAACAAAAAAGCAAAAACAATATGGTGATTCTGCCTACAACAACTTCTACTTTGATCATAAAATCGATGATGATGATGACAAGAACAATGATGACAAAAAAAACAATGACGGCAACAACAATGATGACAACAATGATGATACTGACAAAGAAATTATATTTTCACTAAAAACTTTAAAATCACCATGAAACTGGAAATTGGGCCTTATATTTATATGTGAGCTATGCCTTAAACCTTAGGCTAAGAGCTGAAAAAAAGCTGAAGTTTCGAATTTCAGGTAAATATTTTTACAACTTACCGAATGGAACGCATAACTAAAGACGGACATTGATATATCAACTTAACCAATTTTTTATGCACATTCTTAAAGCAAAGCCGGGAAAGCCTTTCCTCTCCCAACCTTTTCTTTAACCAGGTTTTGACTATGCAAAGTGTACTAAAAGATCGCTCAACAGTCGTTGTTGTGCATGGCTACGCACTCAAACTGGACATACATTTATTAATTGTTGATAGAAGTTCGTTTGCTTCCTTAAATAGATCAAGAACTTTAATGTTCTTCAAATCTTTTTCGCACAAATTCTTTTTCTTCCTCAATTTATACCCAAAAATCAATTCACCACCGACATCCACATTACACATCTGCTGGAAATTCTTTTAATTTTATGTGTCTCTCCACTAGAGTATTTGATCATGTGAAATGCATGTAGTCTAGTTAGTGCAAAAGTTTGAGTATTTTCGTTTAAAAAGAGGTCGATAGTGAATTCTTTTGCTATTCAGCCAAACGTGGCAAATACACTTTTACTCTTAGATCGGATATGATTACATCCGATTAATCTAGAAGTTGTTTGGAAACTTTTTCTTCATTATTCTGTCATCTTTGATAACACTGAGAATATTATATTGTAATATGCTTATCAACCGCAATGAATTCAATATATTTTGCCAAAAAGTGGGTTCTATTAGAGAGAAATATTTTGCTATTGTCATTAGAGCAACAATAAAAACATGCTTCGTTGCCGTAGAATACAACTATACAACAACAATTTAAAAATGTCCGAAAAGCATTCAAAACATTTTTTGATAGCCTTGTACTTTCTTGAGCATTTTGATTAAGTCATACGTGATATAAATATAAGGAGCATATTGCCAACGCATGATTGCTTCTCGGAACAAGTTTACAACATAAATTAGTGTTTCCTATTTCTAGAACAGTGTTTTCGACATTTACAATAATATTCAGCTTGAGCCTAGAACAATGGAAATATTGTGCCCGAGTAGACTTACTTTTTATTAAATGGCGATTTATGGATGTCCTACATAGGCTGGCAAAGAAGGCGGCATTAAATTTTATGGTGACAGCATGTGGTTAATCCAAAATGCGCTATTTCTGTATCAATGGGTATTGCGCCATGTGATGTAAGCTCTACAAATCCAACGATCGTTTCTTATTATTATTTTTGTCTTATGATAAAAACGCATACCAATTGAAAGCTGCTCTTTCCGAGCTATATCAGCAGTTTCACTTGCGTCATCATTTTTAAACTAAAAAATTATTAGGGCTTTAATATGTTGTGAGGTATAAAATGCGCCGTGTGGTATGCGGGTGGTCAAGAATACTACCACAACAGCGACTCCTCGTGATAAGGTTGGTCCGAGGGTGGTCACCAAGGACGTACAACAACAAAAATAACCACGTGAAACACACACAGGATAAAAGTGTACCTAATGCAATGATGGCTAGTCTAAACAGAAATACCCCAGGTGGCCGACACAGAGGTGTAAAACCACCCGTAGAGAACTTCGCTCCAGGAGGCAAGGATTCTGGAGGCCCCAACTACCGTTGGAGCAAAAAACCATGACGACCCCCGAAAACGATATAAGGATCACGATAAACGGCTATGCACCTGGAACGTCCGAACCCTCAACAGGGATGGTCTAATAAAAGAACTCATAACCACACTCGAAAACTTCTGACATTACTGCTATCCAGGAATGGACTGGACACGGCTGCATAAACTTAGCAACCTGTGATATCTACTTCAGTCACCATGAGAGGCTATACATATTTGGATGTGATTTCATGGTTAGTAGGAAACTACGTGGACTCGTCCTCAGGTTTACGGCTGTAGATAAACGTGTCGCCTCGATACGCATCAGAGGTAATTTTTTCAACATTAGCCTTCTATGTGCATACGTCCCGACAAATGATGATAAAGATTAGATGGAGAAAATGAGAGAGAAGAAATCTTTCGTCCAACCATCGGTAAATGTAGCCTACATGACACCACCAACAGTAAAGAAGAAATGCTAATCGACTTTGCTACGGGCAGAAACATTATCATAAGTAGCACCAGATTGCCACATCTCGACATCGTGGCGCAGTGGCGTCTCCGGCGTTAGCACCCAAAGAAGGTATTAGTTATACTAAACCTCGGAGGCAAACTTGGTATGATGAGGAGTGTCGCATTGCTACTGCAGAGTAGAATACTGGAATCGGGAGAAACACGAGCTGTTGTTGAGCGAGAAAAACGAAGATAAGAAAAACGGTTTTCCAAAAACAAAAAGAAAGACCTAGAAAGGCGTGGGCTGGAGGAAGTTGAGATTATGTGCGACAGAAATGAGGCTCGAAAATTATATCAAAGAATCAAGAGTTTGTCGGAAGGTTATAAGCCCGGAGCATTATTCTGTAAAGATGCGCATGGAAACGGTGTGCCAGTTGTCGAGGAGTCACTTATGTTATAGACGAACCACTTCTCTACTTTACTAGGGGGCGAGGACGGGAACAATACCGCACGCAGCCGAATATCTGGCTCCCCCGACCGATGATGGCATTCCTGTGAAGCCAGCAGACTACGACGAGGTCTTAGAAGCCATACAAAGGCTTAAAAATAACAAAGCGGCGGGCGCAGACGAACTTCCCGCAGAGTTATTTAAGACCGGCGGCGAAGAGTTCATTCGATGTATGCATAAACTCTTATGCAAAATATGGACTGGTGAATGCATGCCCAGCGATTGGAATGTAAGTGTGCTCTGTCCAATCCTTAAGAAGGGATACCCCCGCACTCTGCGCAAACTATCGCGGTATAAGTCTCATACAAATCGCGTACAAAATTCTATCTGGTTTACTGTGCAATAGGCTGAAACCGTACGTAGCAAGCACTGTTGGACAATACCAGTGCGGTTTTAGACCGAAGAAGTCGAACACCTACTCCATATTCACTCTGAGCCAGATCCTGGAAAAGACCAAAGAGAGGCATATCGACACACACCACCTATTTTTCGATTTCAAGGCTGCTACCGACACGCCAATAAGATCAAAGTTCTTTAAAGCACTGACTGAACTTAAGATTCCTGCAAAAATCATTCGTCTCTGTATGATGACGCTGACAAACACTCAAAGCGTTGTCAGGGTCGGTAAAAAATATCTCTGACCCCCTGACCACCAAGAAAGGTGTCAGACAGTGTGATGCGTTGCCGTGCGACTTCTTCAATCTTCTGTTGGAGTATATACTACGCCAATAACGACACGTCGATTTGACGCGCAACATTTTCTTAAAAGAAACTATGTTGCTCGTAAAATAGCAGGGCTTTCACAGACACTGAAGAGAATTCCCGTTAGAGTGGACAACGAGTACCGTATTCGCATGAATAATGAGCTGTACCAGCTATATAACGACATCGATATAGTCAGGCACATTTAGTACAAACGATTGCACTGGGCTGGTCACGTCCTTCGAATGGATAAACTGGCTCCGGCACGATAAGTGTACGAAATACACGTGAATGACATCATAGGGACAGAACAGCGAAACGACTGCCGCCGCGTTGGAAGGACTAAATCTTAGAAAACATACGCAAGATTGGAGTCCGTAATTGGTATCTAGTAGCATTGGACCATACCAGCTGGGTTAATAACCTAAATGATGCCCACGATTTTGATAATGGCCATATATATATACGATATATTGGGTTGTTCAATAAGTAATGTCGTATCTGTGGTCAAATTTTGACGCTTTATTTAACATACTAAGTATTTTCCGATTTAAGTCAAATATGCACCGTTTTGTTCGCAAACTTATTGCCATTTAGAAGTCAACTTCATTATGCCCCCTTATAAATTCCCCCTCCCTATTTGCAAGAAACTCAGACAACCAGTTTACGCAAACCTTTTTTGAGGCCAACGTAGTGCCACCAAGAGCGTTTTGCATGGCCCGGATAAGATGGTAATCACTTAATGCCATGTCCGGACTATACAGTGGGTGCGATAAGACATCCTATCCCAACTCCCGTAGCTTTCTGAGGGTCATCAAAGATGTGTGAGGCCGAGCGTTGTCCTGGTGGAACACTACACCTTTCCTGTTGGCCAATTCTGGCAGCTCTGGTCAATCGCCTGCTTCAAGCGGTCCAGTTGTTGGCAGTATAGGTCCGAATTGAGCGTTTGGCCATAGGGGAGCAGCTCATAGTGGATGATTCCCTGCCAATCCCAACACACACACAGCAAAACCTTCCTGGCCGTCAATCGTGGCCTTTTGCGCTGGACGTTATCGTAAGTGACCCACTTTTTCATCTCCAGTCACGATCCGATTTAAAAATGGGTCGAGTTCATTCCGTTTTAGCAGCGTATCAAAAGCGTTAAAGCGATCCAAAAGATTTTTTTGCGTCAATTCGTGTGGCACCCAAACATCCAGCTTTTTTTGAAATGGTTCCAAATGGTTGTATGTCTTATACCCAGTTCCTGGCCAATCGAACGAGTGCTAACATGCCGGTCCACTTGGATGATTTCGACTATTTTATTCGGCTGTGCTGTGCGAATCGTTACAGCATCCTTGTAGCTCTGGGTGTCCTCTTTAAATCGCCGTACAGGATGACCCGATGCGATTAGTACAACCTAAGATATGTTAAAGACCTCTGTTTTCCTCTTCTTTTTTCCCCCTTTTCTTTTTTTTTCCTCCTTTTCTTTTTTTTCCTCGTCGCGCGCGGACTCGACAGTTTCTCACATTCTGTTCAGTAAGCCACTGCGAACGCTCAAGACTGGACTCTCGCGCGCGGACTTGAGAAATTCTCAAATATTGCTCATAGTAATAGATCAGCTATTAGATTGATTATGCTCAACAGTCTTCGGAGACATGACAAAGATCTGCCCTAAGTGTTCTGCCAAACAATTGGTCGATGAAGCTAATGGCATGTGCTGTGCTTCTTGAAAAGTTAGTCTCCCCAATATTAAAGAACCGCCACAGCCAATGAAAAATCTTTTGACAAATAATCATTCGCTATCTAGACATTTTTTAACCAACATCCGGAAGTACAATAGCCTTTTTCAAATGACTTCGTTTGGTGCCAAAGAAATAAGAGATGGAACTATTTCTAGAAAGTTGAGATCTTGATCTTTTGGTCATTTTAAAATGACCAAATAATACAACGTACAACTATTACCTATTTAAAAAAAAATTTAAAATTAAAAACAAAACAATTTAAATCACTTATTTACTTACTATTTAAATCACTTGCCAACGGTGAAAGAATCTTTTAAATTGGTCCAGTAGTTTCGGAGCCTATTCAAAACAAACAAAAAAAAAATGAAACATTTCCTCTTTATAATATTAGTATAGAAAAAATGTGAATTTTATTTCGCAGCGCACTCGATTGAAGGAAGTTTTGTTTATTTTTTTACAACTTGGGTTAGATTATTCAAGTTTTAGTAAGCATTCCAAATTTTTTTAAAAATTAAACATAGCCAATGTCACTCGGGAATAGTGTAGCTTGCCAACGGTGAAAGAATTTTTTAAATCGGTCCAGTAGTTTCAGAGCCTATTCAAAACAAACAAACAAAGAAACATTTCCTCTTTATATATTAGTATATATATGTATATATATATATATATATATATATATATATATGTATATAAATGTTTCTTTGTCCGCTTTTTACGTTCAAACCATCTAACCGATGAGCCCCAAACCGGTTACATTTGAAAGAAAACAATGCAAGTAGAATTTTAAACCATTAATACAATGCATTAGGCACATTCGGTTCATTTGAGAAGTCGATTTTCTAATTTTCCTATACAAAAACTTTTTGCTTTTTAAACATAAACAAAATTCCAAAATTTTTTAGCATATTTTTAAGTCAGCCCCAACCCATTTTGATAGAAATTGCACAATACACAGCAGATGCGCGGAAAGCCAAAAATTGGTTGAGAGCTTGGGTTTACCATTACAAATAAAGTTTTAAAAGTCCCAATCGATCCTATGTGTGCTTCAAAAGTTATTCGCGGTCAAAGGTCAAAATTTCAGGATTTTTGGACTTTTCTCGAAAACGGTAAGTTTTATTAAAAAAATACCTGAAGCCAAGTTGTAGACCTTGAAATTCTCGACAAAAATGACCTTAATGATTTTTTTTCCTAAGTGTCACCATTCCTTATATATCTCGATTTTAAGTGTCAAACACGATATGCACACAATTCCACGCCACCTGTTGTACACTTTACTCTTCAAATAAGCCCACAGAAAAATCTGGCGGGGTCAAATCCGGCGACCGCATTTCGATGCAGTTCCGGACACACAAAGTGCGCCAGCATCCACCGGTACCGCTTGCCGTCGACTGTCTCGCCTTCTTTGAAGAAGTACGGGCCGATGATGGTTTTGGCACAAACGCCGGCCCGAACTGTCACTTTCAGATCGTGTAATGGTTCCTCGTGAATCGCATCAGGATTCTCAGTCCCCCAAATGCGGCAGTTTTGTTTGTTGACACCACCAGAGAGAGTGAAATGCGCTTCGTTGGTCATCAAAATTTCATGATAAAATTGCGGCACTGTTTCCACAATTTTAGCAACTTTTCGGGAGTAGCTCAACCAACGCGGCTTGTCTTCGGCCAATAATCGTTGGGTTATCTGTATTTTATACGGGAACATTCCCAAATCTTTCAAAACGCGCCGCATTGTGATTCCACTGAAGTTTAAATGCTGCGAACGCCGCCGATAAGACACAGTCGGGTCCTCCACAACACTGTCCCGTACAGCTGCTATGACAGCATTGGCACGCCTGGGACGTGGTCGATTGTGTTGCCCACGGTTAGCTACTGAGCCGTGCTCAAAAAAACCATCGCGGAATATACTTTGCAGATAAAATTAAACGCTCCAACTTTAGGTCAACAAATGACGACTTTCCTACGAGAGTAACATCAAACAGTTTCAGCTCTCCTGATATCTCCATCGCCAGTTGTCACCGTGGAGAATCCTAGCACCTTCTAAGTTCCTGAAAACCAAACGTTTGTGAATTAAAACATATCTAACTGCTGTAGCTTTACAGAGTTCGTAGACCAGACGCTCTCAAATTGTTCTACCCTAATTGACGCAATAGTATGCGAATTGACGCAATAATAGCGAATAGTGTTTTCAGGGAAACTATCAGCCACCAAAAGATATATCCCATCCTTTGGGAGTATTGACAATTATCAGCATTATTTTCTACCTTCAGGCGGTCAAGAATACTACCACAGCAGGCTCAGCTTGACGTAAGAGTCGTCTAAAGAGCGAATCCTCGATGTGAGGTTGGTCGGTGGAGTGGTTTACAACGACGTAAAATCATAGAACCCGTGAGACACACACAGAACAAAGTGTACCAAATGCAATGATGGCTAGTATGAACGAAAATACTCCAGGTGGCAGACACAGATGTGATAATCCACCCGTGGATAATTCCGCGGCAGGGGCAAGGATTCTGGAGGCCCCAGCTACCATTAAAGCATATAAAAAAGACGATCCCCGAAAACGATACAAGGATCACGACATACGTATGTGCACCTGGAACGTCCGAACCCTTAACAGGGATGGTGCAATAGAAGAACTTACTACCACTCTTAACAACTTCAGAGCAGACATCACTGCTATCCAGGAAATGCGATGGACTGGCCATGGTTGCATAAACTTAGCAACCTGTGACATCTACTACAGTGGTCATGAGAGGCAACACATATTCGGATGTGGCTTCGTGGTTGGTAGTAAACTACGCAGACTCGTCTCCAGGTTTACAGCTGTAGATGAACGTCTCGCCTCGATACGCATCAGAGCTAAATTTTTCAACATTAGCCTTATATGTGTACACGCCCCGACAAATGTTAAAGATGAGATGGAGAAAGACGAATTCTATCAGCGATTAGAAAGCCTCTACGATCGCTGCCCCAAGCATGACATCAAAATTGTCATCGGTGATTTCAACGCACAAATTGGGAGAGAAGAAATCTTTCGCCCTACCATCGGTAAATTTAGCCTACATGACACCACCAACAGTAATGGAGAAAGGCTAATCGACTTTGCTGCGGGCAGAAACATGATCATAAGTAGTACCAGATTCCCACATCTCGAGATCCACAAGGCAACATGGCGCAGTGGCGACCTAAGTATCCGCACCCAAATAGATCACGTGGTGATAGATGCCAGGCACTCTTCTAGCGTGCTTAATGTACGAGCGTACAGAGGTCTTAACATCGACTCAGACCACTACCTTGTCCTAGCCAAGGTACGTACTAGACTCAGCACAGCGCACGCCAAGCGAGCTACCACACAACGAAAGCTAGATGTTGGTAGGTTAAAGTCACAGCAGACTGCCGCTGCCTTCTCAACAAGGGTCTCACATCTACTCCGAGAGAATCCTCCGGCCTCCGACTGTATAAACGATCAGTGGAAGCGTATCTCAAACTCATTAGCCACGGCAGCCAAAGAGGTTATTGGCTTTACTAATCCTCGAAGGCAGACATGGTACGATGAGGAATGTCGCGTCGCTACTGCAGAGAAGAATATGGCACGACAAAGAACTCTGCAGGCGGGAGCAACACGAGCTGTTGTTGAGCGATATAGGGAGAAACGGAGAGAGGAAAAACGCCTGATCAGACGAAAGAAACGAGAACTGGAAAGGCGTGAAGTGGAGGAGATTGAGATGATGGGTAGCAGAAACGAGGCCCGTGGTTTTTATCAAAAAATCAAACGTATGACCGATGGTCATAAGCAAGGAGCTTCGTTCTGCAAGGATGAACAAGGAAACATGGTAACAGATGTCCAGGAATCACTAAGGCTATGGAGGTCCCACTTCTCTACCCTACTTGGTGGCGATGACGGGAACAATACCGCTGGTGGAGATGATGAAAATCTGGGTCCTCCGGCCGATGATGGGATTCCTGTGGAGCCACCAAACTATAACGAGGTCTCAGAAGTCATAGAAAGGCTTAAAAATAACAAAGCGGCAGGCGCAGACGAATTACCCGCAGAGTTATTTAAGACCGGCGGCGACGAGTTGATTGGATGTATGCATCAACTCTTGTGCAAAATATGGTCTGGTGAGCGTATGCCTGATGACTGGAACCTAAGTGTCCTGTGTCCAGTCTTTAAGAAAGGAGACCCTGCAGTCTGCGCAAACTATCGCGGAATAAGTCTCCTCTCTATCGCATACAAAATACTATCTGGCGTAATATGCAATAGACTGAAACCGTACGTAGGACGTATAGTTGGACAGTACCAGTGCGGTTTTAGACCAAAGAAGTCAACCAGCGACTCCATATTTACGCTGCGACAGATCCTGGAAAAAACCAAAGAGAAGCAAATCGACACACACCACCTATTCGTCGATTTCAAAGCCGCTTTCGACACGCCAATCAGATCAAAGTTTTTCAAAGCTTTGACTGATCTTAAAATCCCCTCAAAAATCGTCCGCCTCTGTATGATGACGCTGGAAAACACCCAAAGCGTTGTCAGGGTCGGTAAAGATCTCACCGACCCCTTTGACACCAAGAGAGGCTTCAGACAGGGTGATGCGTTGTCGTGCGACTTTTTCAACCTCCTGATGGAGTACATCCTGATGCAGTGCCCAAACGTCGACCGGACGGGCAATATTTTCTATAAAGAAACTATGCTGCTCGCATATGCCGACGACATAGATATTATCGGCAAAAATGCTCGAGCGATCACCGGCGCGTTCTCAGACATCGAAAAACAATGTCGTCCTATGGGACTGACGGTCAACGAGAACAAGACGAAGTACTTGGTATCCACTCGCAGGCAATCTGCACGTCGCAGACGGTCTTTGAGTACAGAGAACTTCAGCTTTGAGGCTGTAGAAAACTTCATCTATTTGGGCTCAGATGTAAACAACAACAACATCATCAGTCAGGAGATTAAACGAAGAATCACTCTTGCGAACCGTAGCTATTTTGGTCTCGGTAAGCAGATGCGAAGTAGAGTGCTGTCCAGAAAAACAAAGGTTAAACTCTACAAGACGCTGATAATGCCGGTCCTAATGTATGGCTCAGAAGCATGGGTCATGACAGAATCGGATAAGTCGGCGTTGGGCGTATTTGAGAGGAAGATACTTCGGAGAATCTTTGGTCCAGTTAGAGTGGAAAATGACATCCGTATGCGCACGAACGATGAGCTGTACGAGCTATATGATGACATCGACATAGTCAGGAACATCCAATACAAAAGGCTGTCCTGGGTTGGTCACCTGTGTCGGGTGGACACAGAAGCTCCAGCAAGAAAAGTTTGGAAGCAAAACGTCCGCCGCTGCGTTGGGAGGACCAGGTCCTAGATGACATCCGCAGGATCGGAATCCCAAGATGGTATGACGAGGCACTGGATTACAACCGCTGGTGCCAAATCTTATGAGATGCCAAGGCCGACAATAGGCTGTAGTGCCATTTATATATAGATATATATATTATGTGTGATCATCAGCTTAAATGCCCGTCACACGAATTTGTAAATGGTTTATGTGTGGTCATCATATATCTGTGTGGTGAGCCGGCGGTCAAGAATACTACCACAGCAGGCTCAGCTTGACGTAAGAGTCGTCTAAAGAGCGAATCCTCGATGTGAGGTTGGTCGGTGGAGTGGTTTACAACGACGTAAAATCATAGAACCCGTGAGACACACACAGAATAAAAGTGTACCTAATGCAATGATGGCTAGTATGAACGAAAATACTCCAGGTGGCAGACACAGATGTGATAATCCACCCATGGATAATTCCGCGGCAGGGGCAAGGATTCTGGAGGCCCCAGCTACCATTAAAGCATATAAAAAAGACGATCCTCGGAAACGGTACAAGGATCTCGACATACGTATGTGGACTGGCCATGGTTGCATAAACTTAGCAACCTGTGACATCTACTACAGTGGTCATGAGAGGCAACACATATTCGGATGTGGCTTCGTGGTTGGTAGTAAACTACGCAGACTCGTCTCCAGGTTTACAGCTGTAGATGAACGTCTCGCCTCGATACGCATCAGAGCTAAATTTTTCAACATTAGCCTTATATGTGTACACGCCCCGACAAATGTTAAAGATGAGATGGAGAAAGACGAATTCTATCAGCGATTAGAAAGCCTCTACGATCGCTGCCCCAAGCATGACACTAAAATTGTCATCGGTGATTTCAACGCACAAATTGGGAGAGAAGAAATCTTTCGCCCTACCATCGGTAAATTTAGCTTACATGACACCACCAACAGTAATGGAGAAAGGCTAATCGACTTTGCTGCGGGCAGAAACATGATCATAAGTAGTACCAGATTCCCACATCTCAAAATCCACAAGGCAACATGGCGCAGTGGCGACCTAAGTATCCGCACCCAAATAGATCACGTGGTGATAGATGCCAGGCACTCTTCTAGCGTGCTTAATGTACGAGCGTACAGAGGTCTTAACATCGACTCAGACCACTACCTTGTCCTAGCCAAGGTACGTACTAGACTCAGCACAGCGCACGCCAAGCGAGCTACCACACAACGAAAGCTAGATGTTGGTAGGTTAAAGTCACAGCAGACTGCCGCTGCCTTCTCAACAAGGGTCTCACATCTACTCCGAGAGAATCCTCCGGCCTCTGACTGTATAAACGATCAGTGGAAGCGTATCTCAAACTCATTGGCCACGGCATCCAAAGAGGTTATTGGCTTTACTAATCCTCGAAGGCAGACATGGTACGATGAGGAATGTCGCGTCGCTACTGCAGAGAAGAATATGGCACGACAAAGAACTCTGTAGGCGGGAGCAACACGAGCTGCTGTTGAGCGATATAGGGTGAAACGGAGAGAGGAAAAACGCCTGATCAGACGAAAGAAATGAGAACTGCAAAGGCGTGAAGTGGAGGAGATTGAGATGATGGGTAGCAGAAACGTGGACCGTGGTTTTTATCAAAAAATCAAAGGTACGGACCGATGGTCATAAGCAAGGAGCTTCGTTCTGCAAGGATGAACAAGGAAACATGGTAACAGATGTCCAGGAATCACTAAGGCTATGGAGGTCCCACTTCTCTACCCTACTTGGTGGCGATGACGGGAACAATACCGCTGGTGGAGATGATGAACATCTGGGCCCTCCGGCCAATGATGGGATTCCTGTGGAGCCACCAAACTATAACGAGGTCTCAGAAGTCATAGAAAGGCTTAAAAATAACAAAGCGGCAGGCGCAGACGAATTACCCGCAGAGTTATTTAAGACCGGCGGCGACGAGTTGATTGGATGTATGCATCAACTCTTGTGCAAAATATGGTCTGGTGAGCGTATGCCTGATGACTGGAACCTAAGTGTCCTGTGTCCAGTCTTTAAGAAAGGAGACCCTGCAGTCTGCGCAAACTATCGCGGAATAAGTCTCCTCTCTATCGCATACAAAATACTATCTGGCGTAATAGGACGTATAGTTGGACAGTACCAGTGCGGTTTTAGACCAAAGAAGTCAACCAGCGACTCCATATTTACGCTGCGACAGATCCTGGAAAAAACCAAAGAGAAGCAAATCGACACACACCACCTATTCGTCGATTTCAAAGCCGTTTTCGACTCGCCAATCAGATCAAAGTTTTTCAAAGCTTTGACTGATCTTAAAACACCCAAAGCGTTGTCAGGGTCGGTAAAGATCTCACCGACCCCTTTGACACCAAGAGAGGCTTCAGACAGGTCTCGGTAAGCAGATGCGAAGTAGAGTGCTGTCCAGAAAAACAAAGGTTAAACTCTACAAGACGCTGATAATGCCGGTCCTAATGTATGGCTCAGAAGCATGTGTCATGACAGAATCGGATAAGTCGGCGCTGGGCGTATTTGAGAGGAAGATACTTCGGAGAATCTTTGGTCCAGTTAGAGTGGAAAATGACATCCGTATGCGCACGAACGATGAGCTGTACGAGCTATATGATGACATCGACATAGTCAGGAACATCCAATACAAAAGGCTGTCCTGGGTTGGTCACCTGTGTCGGGTGGACACAGAAGCTCTAGCAAGAAAAGTTTGGAAGCAAAACGTCCGCCGCTGCGTTGGGAGGACCAGGTCCTAGATGACATCCGCAGGATCGGAATCCCAAGATGGTATGACGAGGCACTAGATTACAACCGCTGGTGCCGAATCTTATGTGATGCCAAGGAAGACAATCGGCTGTAGTGACATTTATATATAGATATATATATAAATGTCACTACACTAGAGTAAACAGGTATATTCAGTTTGTCGGAAAGTTTGTAACGCATTAAAGGAGGCATCGTAGACCCTATAAAGTATATATATTCTTGATCACCTCGACGAGACAAATCGATTTAGCCATGTCCGTCTGTCTGTCCGTCCGTCCGTCTGTCTGTGTGTTGCTGCGCGATTTATTCGTTCAGTTTTAAAGATATTGGGCTGAAATTTTAAACTTAAGCTTTTCTAGGTCCTGTGTACTTTCTATGTTAAAATCAATGTGCCACGCCCACTTTTAGATATTGCTCCCATACAAAAGTACATTATTTTGTCAAGTTCTTATATGAAAAAAATTTATTTATAAAGCGAGTGGCTTCAAATATGGTTCAAATGTCTCTTATACCATGCCAAACCTTCAGTTTAAAATTGGTCCAAATCGGACCGCGAATTCCTAAATTTTTAAGAATATATTTAATTTGTTTAGTATTTTTAAATAAAATTTAATACAAATGCTGCACATGAAGGTCTATCAACGTCAAATGATGTGTAACAGATATAAGCTTCGGTCCAACCGAAGTTAACTTTTCTTTTTTTTTTTTTTTGTATTTTGATTTCAGTTATAGAAAAGTTAGTGATCCCCGTCTCGCCCTAAAATGAAACATGTTTGTTAATATTAGTTAATGTTTTCTAAGTCTGTATTTTAAATTTTAGTCGCAACCCTTTGCTACTCTGTGTTATTCGTGTTGTTTCACCAACATTTGTATACCCGATACAAATAGTGTAAACGGGTATATTCAGTTTGTTGGAAAGTTTGTAACGCATTAAAGGAGGCATCGGAGACCCCATAAAGTATATACATTCTTGATCAGCTCGATGAGACAAATCAATCTAGCTATATCCGTCTGTCTGTTGCTATGCGATTCATTCGCTTAGTTTTAAAAGATATTGAACTGAAATTGTTAACTTAAACTTTTCTCGGCAACGGCTAGGTTAAGTTCGAGAATGAGAGTTCCACGCCCATTTTTAGGTATAGCCCCCATACAAACTTACCGCCCATTTTCAAATTTTTGTATGTAAATGCGTATTATTTATGCAGGTATTGACTCCAAATTGGGTAAAAACACTTCTCATGTCATCCAATGTGAAAACCATGGTGCCACGCCCATTTTTAGGTGTGGCTTCCAAACAAACTAACCTCCCATTTTCGGATACTTTCGAGAAAATTATTGTTATATCTGTCGAAGTTAGCGTTTTTGCTTGTTTGTATTGTCTGGCTTTTACATCACGGTGCGCTTGAACTGGTTTTCATCCCCTTCGAAAAATTTAAATGGGGTTTGATTTGGGGGTGTTTACTGATTACAAAAATGCAAAAAATAAAAATAATCGGCGGAGGGCTCTTTTTGGTACTCACATTTTTGAGATAATTTTTGGATAAATTTGGATAAGGACATACAAAAAACAAAATTCATGGCGTGCTCGACGGACCAGAGGGGTCATTTTATATGTATTTTGGGTCACTGAATCCAAATTTGAAGTTAGAATTTAAAAGTTGGTTCAAGTCTTCTTACTAACCTCAAAAAACTGTAAATTTTGCTCGAAAATTTATAAATACGTCCTCTTTTTTTTATGATATTATTATTGTTTTTTGTATTGTTTATTACTGATTATGAATTTAAAAAGCTAAGATACAAATTTGACTTTGATATAGGCAATGGAAGTATTTTGGGACGCTGATTTCATACAAAACTGTGCGTTGTTGAGAAAAACTTAAGTTTTAAATTTCAGTTAAATACTTTTAAAACTAAGCGAATGAATCGCATAGTGGCAAACAGACAGACGGACATAGTTAGATCGACTGGTCTCAACAAGCTGATCAAGAAAATATATATATACATATATTCATGGTGTCTCCGATATCTTCTCTAATGCGATACAAACATTTTGACAAACCTAATATACCCGTTTACACTATGTGTAACGGGTATAAAAATACGTGATTTTATAGTTATTCTCTAGTAAAAACCGGAGACATTTGAAACCAACCTTCAAATCTCTTTTAGCAGCAGCCATCGCATTATTTAGAAACGAACTAATAAAAATTTAAGCACGAAATTTTGACGTTTTTCATTTTGGATCCCAGTTTAAAAGGTGTCATAAACTTACATACTGATAATGTTTGTTAAAAAAAGAATTTAAATATTTCAAAAATTAACATAGTTATGATATTAAAAACAACGAAGCTAAGCTATATTTGTGCTACATAGATATTATATTATTTGTTCTTATTCTTTATTTTAAATTTAAAATTTATTGTTTAAGGACGAGTAACAAATTGAATTTTAATGAAAATGTAATTTGAAACTGGAAAATTAAACTCGTTTATTTATATACAAACTTACACATGTAATTACAAATTGGCTCTTAAAATTAAGGTATACGAAAAGGAACAACTATTGCTTCGTGATGATCGATCTTAATGTCCTGTATAGCAAGTCTTGCTTTTTCAAGATACCTTTTTATCTGTGAAGGAAAAATAAATATATACAATTATTAGAAGTTTTACTTATATTGTGCTGAATGCTGGTGGGCGGGCGGCTAAACATAGCACCACAGTAGGCACAGCTTAAAGGCGTTTAAAGAGACGTGACCTCATGATAAAGTTAGTTTCGAAGGGGTTTTGGTGTCCTCAACCGGAAATTAGCTTAAAATCAAAAGCAAACACGAATCATGGATTTAACGGCTATAAGACACAGAAGTACTCCAGGTGTCAGACACAGAAGTGTAAATTCACCCGTGATTATATCCGCAGCAGGGGCTCGGATTCTGTAGGCACCAACTACCGTTAAATTTGCTGCACCTAAAATATGCGATCCCCTAACAGGGATGATGCTGATGATAAGGCTGATACCATAGTCGTCTAGGAAATGCGATGGATTGGAAATGGACACCTAGAAAAAACAACCTATGGCCAATAGGGTGATCCAAAAAAAAATTATGTTAACACCCACCTAGGATTGTTCTATATCGATAATAAGTAGACCCGTATTTTTTTTTAATCAGATAATATTTTATGGTGCCACCAAGCCCCCATGTATTTTATATAAGAAAAATTACATTTTTCGTTGATTAAATGTAGAAACCTGGCAAATTAATTGTTTTAACCGAATAGCAATGTTTCTCTTCAAAAACAGCCATGTATTATTTATTGTTAAATTTTTAAATATAAACTATTATTTACAGAATTTTAATAAGGAACCCAAAACGTAAAAATAAGATGAAAACGAAAAACAATACTTTATATTAATTATATACTATATGTAGTACACAGTGTGTTCTATAAATAAGGGGACTTTTTGTTTAAATCATGGAACACATAACGCCATATATTGAACGTTGATAACATTAGAAAGGTACAGGTCTCACATTTCAAACGCAGCCAACTTCATGTAAATTGGTTGACAGATTAAAAAGTTACTCGCTTTTTAAGGTATGTTCTTTAATACTTGTGTCACGGCAGCTTGAATGGCTGGAATATCATCGTAAAACGGTCCTTTCATGGCAGTTTTCAGTTTAGGGAACAGAAAATAGTCGCATGGTGATAGATAAGGAAAATACGGAAGGTGGTCGATGACACAAATCTGTTTTTTCATAAAAAATCACAAACTTTTAATTTCAAAATTTAATACAAGCACAAAACATTCTGTCATTAAAAAGCGAGTAACTTTTTAACCTGTCAAACAATTTACATGAAATTGGCTGCTTTTATCAACGTTATCAACGTTTAATAGATGGCGTTACGTGTTCGATGAATTAAATAAAAAAAAAAATAATTTTTAAAAATTGAATAATAAATGAATGCATGTTATTCTATGGCTGTTTATAAAGAAAAACATCGTTATCCGGTTAAAAAATATTAATTTTCCAGGTTTCTACACTATATTAAAAAAAGTGTTGTTTTCCCATGCATAATAAATGAGAAACTTCAGGAGTTTGGCGGCACCATTTAATATTATCTGATTACACTAGTTTACAAATATTGGCAACATCTCGTGGAATTCCTTCTGGCCAACCTATTTCCATGTATTTTGTGGCGTAGATTTCAAAAATGCCTATCAAATCAAATGTTCTTAAGAACCGTTTATGTATTTGCCTAATTTTACTTTAGGCGCTATAACTTCCACATTTTTTATCCGATTTGTACACTTGTAGACTTCATATTTTCGAAATGAAAGTGCCTAAATTTACAAATTTTAAAAATAAATAAGAATTAAATTTATTACCAGCAAAATTCGAATTAAAAATTAAAATTTGTCAAAAAAGCATGAAAAATACAATTTTTTCTGTGTTCCGACGCTTTGTACACAGAAAGTATTCAATTGATTTTCATAAATAGCATATCGTCTTGTAGAGGAAATATCTTCTAAGCCATGAAAAGTTCTTTATAAATTTATCCATTTTTGAGATTTTAAGTAATAACTGAAAAACGTTCACAAAAAAACGTTTTTTTTTTTTTTTTTTTTTTTTGGTGGGCATTTTTAAAATCTACGCCCCAAAATACATGGAAATAGGTTGGTTAGAATGAATCCCATTTTTTGTGTAAACTAGTTTTATATATATATCCATAATAGGTATATCCATGTATCCACATAGGTATATATATTAGAGCGGATCGTTAAAAATTTTTTTCGAAAAAAAATTTTTAACGACCTGCCCTATTATATATATACTAGGTGGTCGTTGGAAGTTGTTATACTAAATCGGACATTGTTATACTAAATATTCATGATAAAACTAAAAGTCTAAACGACTATGAAATTACAAATATAAATAGCAATAAAAATGGTTCGAAAAAGTTTCGAAAATAGTCCAAAAAATATCATGACTTTATAAAGCTAAACTTAGATGATTTTACCATAGAGTACTTGAGGTAAAAAGAAAACTAATTTTAAGTCGTTGATAAATTATCGCACATGGAATTTAAAAATAAAAATATATATATGAGTATGAGATGGGAATGTTGAGCGCTGATGACTTAATACATATGTACACGTATATTAAGAATGTACCGTCAAAAGTTGTAGAGCGTGATAATGGCTATATCACAATATTTACAATTATGAGTGCTCATCAAAACCAGCAAGTTTACTAACATTTTTAGATGACAATAGCAATACGTTTAATCTTACCTGAATAACATCATCTGATAGTGTCGTTTTTACCAAATAAATTTGTGGATTCGGCACATCTTTTAGGATACCTAAACAATAAAATGTCAGGTTTTATTTTTATCTGTATATACCTTACTTACTAGAAGACTGTTATAGTTAAAAAATAAATAAAATAAAAACAAGAAAAAAGTTAACTTCGGTTGGACCGAAGTTTATACTATATACCTGTTACACATCATTTGACGTGGATAGATATTCGTATGCATCATTTTTATTAAATTTTATCTTAAAAAGTTAACAAATTAAAAGTATTCTTAAAAATTTAGAAATTCGCGGTCCGATTTGAACCAATTTTAAACTGAAGATTTGGCATGATATAAGAAACATTTGTTCCATATTTAAAGCCATTCGCTTTATAAATACATTTTTTCTTATAAGAACTTGATAAAATGCTGTAATTTTGTATGGAAGCTATACCTAAAAGTGGGCGTGGCACATTGATTTTAACATAGAAAGTACCCAGGACCTAGAAAAGAATATATATACCTTTTAGGGTCTACGATACATCCTTTAATGCGTTACAAACTTTCCGACTAACTGAATATACCTGTTTTACACTATGTGTAACAGGTATAATAAATAAAAGAAAATAAGGAAAAACTGTCACTTTGATAAAACCGAAGTTAAAATAACCGCCGCATGAAATTTCAATTAACTAACATTGCCCTTTTATCTATTAGTAGTAATTTAATATTTATATGCATAAGTTTTCGATATGAGTTTTAAGCTCTTCAGCCGTTTCTTTTGATCTTTGCGAAAGTGTTTTAAATAATTTTTGAGTATGTTGCGAAAGTAGTGATTTTTTTTAGTTTTTTTTTTTATTTTATGAGTAAGATGTAAATGTGATGTTTTATTTCGAAGGAATATTATTTTTTTCTTCTAGTTGTTACTAAATATATTCTTAATAAATACTGAGAAAAGAATCGATGTATTGCTACTCTGGTTTGTCATTTTGTTATAATATTGGGTTGTTCAATAAGTAATGTCGTATTTTTTCAATAGATGGCGACTCTTTTACATATCTTAGGTCGCATCCTGTACGGCGATTTAAAGAGGACACCCAGAGCTACGAGGACACCCAGACTGTGTTGTGATCATCAGTTTCAGTCTCAAGTTATAGCGCGCCAAAGATGGAGTCCACCAAGCAAGAAATTCGCCATATTTTACGTTTTTACTACCTGAGAGGTAAAAAATCCAACGAAGGCGGCCGAAAAAATTTGTTAAGTTTATGGGCCCGATGCTGTAACGATTCGCTCTGGTTCAATCGATTTCGTTCTGGTGTAGTGGAATTCAAAAATGTACCCTGTACTGGTAGGCCAATCCTCGTGGAAACCGATAAAATAGTCGAAATCATCCAAGTGGACCGGCATGTTAGCACTCGTTCGATTGGCCAGGAACTGGGTATAAGACATACAACCATTTGGAACCATTTGCAGAAGATGGTATTTAAAAAAAAGCTAGATGTTTGGGTGCCACACAAATAAACGCAAAAAAATCTTTTGGATCGCTTTAACGCTTGTGATACGCTGCTGAAACGGAACGAACTCGAACCATTTTTAAATCGGATGGCCAGACGCTTAATTCGATCATCTACTGCGAACAACTGGACCGCTTGAAGCAGGCGATTGACCAGAAGCGGCCAGAATTGGCCAACAGGAAGGGTGTAGTGTTCCACCAGGACAACGCCCGGCCTCACACATCTTTGATGACCCGCAAGAAGCTACAGGAGCTCGGATAGGATGTCTTATCGCACCCACCGTATAGTCGGGACCTGGCACCAAGTGATTACCATCTTATCCGGGCCATGCAAAACGCTCTTGGTGGTACTACGTTGGCCTCAAAAAAGGTTTGCGAAAACTGGTTGTCGAAGTTTTTTGCAAATAAGGGAGTTTAATAAGGGGGGCATAATGAAGTTGCCTTCTAAATGGCAATAAGTTTGCGAACAAAACGGTGCATATTTGACTTAAATCGGATAATTCTAAGTTTGTTAAATAAAGCGTCAAATTTCGACCACAGGTACGACATTACTTATTGAACAACCCAATATTTTTTCAAAATTTTTTTAGGGCTCACATATACAGTAAAACAAATCCTAAAAAACCAAGGAAAACCGTTAACTTCGGTAGAACCGAAGCTCAAATACCCGCCACACAAAACGTATTTTAGTTAATGTATGATCATCAGTGACGTAGATTATATTCTTCAAAGGGTGGGGTGGGGAAAACTCAAATTGGGGCTCAAATTAAAAGCATATATGTAACATTTTTTGGTTTTAATAAAGATATAGCAATAATTTTCTTGAATAAATAAAAAAAATGGAAGGTAAGTTTGTATACGGTCTGTATGTTATAGTGAACCGATCCTTATCATATCGGTAGTATATTCATAGGATGACAGTTGAAGTGATTCTACCCAGATTTTGGTGAATATATTCATAAATACAAACTATTTTCATACAAAAACTCAAAAATGGGCGGTAGATTTGTATCGGAACTATACCTAGAAATGGGCGTGGCATCTTGGTTTTGATATTGGATGACATAAGAAGTGTTTTTAACCAATTCGTAGTAAATACATTTATAAATAATAACTACTTTCATACAAATAAAAGAAAAAAAGTGGTAAGTTTGTATGGGGGCTATAGCCGGAAATGGGCGTGGCACCTTGATTTTGATATTAGATGACTTAAGTGTTTCCACCTAATTTGGAGTGAATACATTAATAAATAATAAATCTTTTCATATAAAAAATTTAAAAAAAGCTGTATGTTAGTAAGGGGGCTATACCTAAAAACGGGCGTGGCACCTTGGTTTTAATATACAAAGTAAACGTTGCCGAGAAAATCTTAGGTTCCAAATTCCAGCTTAATATCTTTATATCTTCACTAAAAATAATGCGTAGAAATAAACAGACTGACGGACATGGCTAAATCGATTCGACTCGTAGAGCTGATCAATAATATATATACTTTATGGGGTCTCCGATGCCTTTTTTTCTTTTGATATATGTAGTTTGTATGTAAAATTCATCAAATCAAGCCCACCCTAAGGTAGAGCACCCATATAATTTCGAGGTTTTATATAAACAAAAGTTTTTATTTATGAATGTATTCACTTCAAATTGGGCAAAAACTTTTCTAATGCTTAAATACCTTCCCATCTTGGAGTAATTTATTTGTGATCATCAGTGGCTAAGGTAAAATTTGGGATCAAAAGTCCGATACAACCAAAGTTTAGATTCCTTCGTAGCTCCCCATTATTTATTGATTATATGTATTTTTTTTCTAAAACTTACTAATTATAATAAACAAAAACAGGCCCAAGCATATGTGCAGTGTTTGCACATACCAAATTATTTGTGGAATAAATCTGCACACAATTAATTAACTTTTTTTGTTATTTTTCAATAATAAAAATAAAATTACGCGAAAATTAACAACACAACAAACGCGGTGATGAGCGTTAAAGGCGCTCATCAAGATAAGCGACGTCGCTCTTTAAGTGATGTGAACAGGCGTAATGCCTATATTTAAATGCTCTCGTGGAACTTGGTTTTAAACCCAAAGTAGCCATCAATATTATCAACAAGAACAAAGTACCCCAACCCATGTTTAAAGTTGAACTAGAGCCCGAAACTCATTCACTTAAACGCAATGAGGTTCACCCAATCTATAAATTATGTTATCTGTTGCACCGCAGAATTACTGTAGAAGAACCACATAAACGCAACAACCCAGTTCAATGTACTAATTGCCAAGAATACGGACACACGAAAACGTACTGTACACTCCGAGCAGTTTGCGTTGCATGTGGAGATCTCCATAACACGGCATCCTGTACAGCAAATAAATCTGATCCCAATGTTAAAAAGTGCAGCAACTACGGTGGTAACCACACGGGCAACTATAGAGGTTGTCCGGTATTTAAGGAGCTAAAAACCAGATTAAACCAAAAGATAACCTCAGCTCGCTCGTAACTGTACGCTCAGCCCAAAGTTTTGTAAAAAACACAAACTCCCCTGGTTTGTCTTTTGCTGGCGCATTGAAATCTGGTCTAAGCCCTTCTGCTCCAAATACTCAAACCGATCCCTTTACGGTTCCTCAAGCTCAAACAATTAATGATTGCCTCTATGCAACAAAGCATGATGTCTTTCATGCAAAGCACGATGCAAGAGCTCATGCGGAATCAAAATACATTGATCCAAATGCTTGCAGCTCAACACAATAAATAATGAGGTCTCTAAATATTTGTGTTTCTCGGCATAAACATGAGTTGTCTCAATTTATGACTAATAGAGACATTGATGTTATGCTTCTCGTAGAAACGCATCTTACTAATAAACACAACTTTCAAATACCCGGATATAATTTTTACCTCACAAATAACCCGGATGGCAAGGCCCATGGTGGAACGGGTATTCTTATTAGAAGTCGCATCAAGCATCACTTCCTACACACGTTTGCAAGTAGCTATCTCCAAGCTACTTCAATAAGTATGCAAACAAACCGTGGTGATCTCACTCTATCGGCTGTCTACTGCCCCCCAAGGTACTTGATACTTGAAAAAGAGTTCGAGGACTTTTTCAACTCACTGGGTAATTGTTTTCTAGCAGCAGGCGACTACAACGCCAAACACACGCACTGGGGCTCTCGCTTAGTAAATCCCAAGGGCAAACAACTCTACAGTGCTATGATAAACACTCGAAATAAGCTTGACTATGTATCTCCATGTAGTCCCACATATTGGCCAACAGATCCAAGGAAGATCACGGATCTTATAGATTTTGGCATTACTCGAAATATTCCAAGAGGCCTAATATCTGCCGAATCCCTTGCAGATCTCTCATCGGATCACTCTCCAATTTATTTTCGCCAGCTGGATCATCCACAAATTCTAGAAAAACCCAGTATAACACAAACTGGCTCAAATACAAAAAATATGTAAGCACTCATATTGATCTATACCCAATAATTAACAGTGTAACAGATATCGAAAACGCAGTTACAAAGGGTGTAGCCGGGTTTTCATGTAAAAAGTGCCCCCAACGATATTGAATATCCTTAAATGAGGTTCGATAGCCCTTGATTTGAGAAATATTTCTGTATACTTAGTTTTCCGATATCGGCGATATTAAGGAAGATATAGCGACAAACATGTTTTTAGTTTTTATTTTTTTTCTGCTCACTCAGTTGAAAAAAAGTTTTTATGAAAAATCTTTTATTTTCTTAAAATTCATATGTATCTTTAAAAATTTTTAAAAAAATTTTTCGGTCAAAAATTCTATCAAAATTTTTTTTTTAAAGATTTTAATTGATGCTTTTACCATGATACTTTAAAGATACACCTATGAAATTTTCAGGAGATATTCCTTTGTTTGTCTACTTTGACACATAAAATTTTCAAAGTAATCGATTTGGTGGAACATATTTTTAAAAATTAAAAACCAAAAATTAGTCTTTTTCCTATGATAGATTTCACATGCTAGCATTGCCAGCGCTCAAAAACAAGTACCATGCACATACGCATATTGCGCTCTCACTCTCTTTCTCTCTTTATGTTCTCAGCGTTCTTTGACTTCTTCATATTTTATACCGCGGACACGCGTGGTGTGAACGAAAAGGATTCATTGAGAATATATGTATTAGAAAAATCTACCTGTTTTTCATTCATAGATATTTGTGATATGCGACTCCTTTTTATATGATCGTACGCTTATATTTTATTACTTTTCAAAAAATGCTTTTTTAATTCATTTTTTATATTTTTTAACATAATAAAATGTAAGCGTACGATCATTTAATCCTAATATGAATTCTTTTCGTTCACACCACGCGTGTCCGCGGTATAAAATATGAAGAAGTCAAAGAACGCTGAGAACATAAAGAGAGAAAGAGAGTGAGAGCGCAATATGCGTATGTGCATGGTACTTGTTTTTGTTGCTTCTTTGACTTCTTCATATTTTATACCGCGGACACGCGTGGTGTGAACGAAAAGGATTCATTGAGAATAAATGTATTAGAAAAATCTACCTGTTTTTCATTCATAGATATTTGTGATATGCGACTCCTTTTTATTTGATCGTACGCTTATATTTTATTACTTTTCAAAAAATGCTTTTTTAATTCATTTTTTATATTTTTTAACATAATAAAATGTAAGCGTACGATCATTTAATCCTAATATGAATTCTTTTCGTTCACACCTCGCGTGTCCGCGGTATAAAATATGAAGAAGTCAAAGAACGCTGAGAACATAAAGAGAGAAAGAGAGTGAGAGCGCAATATGCGTATGTGCATGGTACTTGTTTTTGTTGCTTCTTTGACTTCTTCATATTTTATACCGCGGACACGCGTGGTGTGAACGAAAAGGATTCATTGAGAATAAATGTATTAGAAAAATCTACCTGTTTTTCATTCATAGATATTTGTGATATGCGACTCCTTTTTATATGATCGTACGCTTATATTTTATTACTTTTCAAAAAATGCTTTTTTAATTCATTTTTTATATTTTTTAACATAATAAAATGTAAGCGTACGATCATTTAATCCTAATATGAATTCTTTTCGTTCACACCTCGCGTGTCCGCGGTATAAAATATGAAGAAGTCAAAGAACGCTGAGAACATAAAGAGAGAAAGAGAGTGAGAGCGCAATATGCGTATGTGCATGGTACTTGTTTTTGTTGCTTCTTTGACTTCTTCATATTTTATACCGCGGACACGCGTGGTGTGAACGAAAAGGATTCATTGAGAATATATGTATTAGAAAAAATCTACCTGTTTTTCATTCATAGATATTTGTGATATGCGACTCCTTTTTATATGATCGTACGCTTATATTTTATTACTTTTCAAAAAATGCTTTTTTAATTCATTTTTTATATTTTTTAACATAATAAAATGTAAGCGTACGATCATTTAATCCTAATATGAATTCTTTTCGTTCAAACCTCGCGTGTCCGCGGTATAAAATATGAAGAAGTCAAAGAACGCTGAGAACATAAAGAGAGAAAGAGAGTGAGAGCGCAATATGCGTATGTGCATGGTACTTGTTTTTGTTGCTTCTTTGACTTCTTCATATTTTATACCGCGGACACGCGTGGTGTGAACGAAAAGGATTCATTGAGAATATATGTATTAGAAAAATCTACCTGTTTTTCATTCATAGATATTTGTGATATGCGACTCCTTTTTATATGATCGTACGCTTATATTTTATTACTTTTCAAAAAATGCTTTTTTAATTCATTTTTTATATTTTTTAACATAATAAAATGTAAGCGTACGATCATTTAATCCTAATATGAATTCTTTTCGTTCACACCTCGCGTGTCCGCGGTATAAAATATGAAGAAGTCAAAGAACGCTGAGAACATAAAGAGAGAAAGAGAGTGAGAGCGCAATATGCGTATGTGCATGGTACTTGTTTTTGTTGCTTCTTTGACTTCTTCATATTTTATACCGCGGACACGCGTGGTGTGAACGAAAAGGATTCATTGAGAATATATGTATTAGAAAAAATCTACCTGTTTTTCATTCATAGATATTTGTGATATGCGACTCCTTTTTATATGATCGTACGCTTATATTTTATTACTTTTCAAAAAATGCTTTTTTAATTCATTTTTTATATTTTTTAACATAATAAAATGTAAGCGTACGATCATTTAATCCTAATATGAATTCTTTTCGTTCACACCTCGCGTGTCCGCGGTATAAAATATGAAGAAGTCAAAGAACGCTGAGAACATAAAGAGAGAAAGAGAGTGAGAGCGCAATATGCGTATGTGCATGGTACTTGTTTTTGAGCGCTGGCAATGCTAGCATGTGAAATCTATCATAGGAAAAAGACTAATTTTTGGTTTTTAATTTTTAAAAATATGTTCCACCAAATCGATTACTTTGAAAATTTTATGTGTCAAAGTAGACAAACAAAGGAATATCTCCTGAAAATTTCATAGGTGTATCTTTAAAGTATCATGGTAAAAGCATCAATTAAAATCTTTAAAAAAAAAAATTTTGATAGAATTTTTGACCGAAAAATTTTTTTAAAAATTTTTAAAGATACATATGAATTTTAAGAAAATAAAAGATTTTTCATAAAAACTTTTTTTCAACTGAGTGAGCAGAAAAAAAATAAAAACTAAAAACATGTTTGTCGCTATATCTTCCTTAATATCGCCGATATCGGAAAACTAAGTATACAGAAATATTTCTCAAATCAAGGGCTATCGAACCCTCATTTAAGGTTAAAAAAGATTTATGGTACCACCTCACCATACTAAAATTGACTCTGAACCCATCAGAGTTAACGCACAAGAAGTCAATAACATAGTTAAAACCCAATTGAATCCCAAAAAGCTGCAGGGAATGATCTGATCACCCCTAAGATGATCATCCCAACTGCGCTATAAAGCACATCTCTACAATCTTCAATGCAATATTCGTATGTGGACACTTCCCATCTCAATGGAAGAAGTCAACCATTTTAATGATCCCGAAACCCGGCAAAGACAAAACCAAAGCGGCGTCATACAGGCCCATCAGTCTCTTATCTTGCCTGTCTAAAGTTTTTGAGAAAATACTGCTTTCGAAACTTAAGACACATATAAATGGTATCATCCCCAATCACCAATTTGGGTTTCGCGAAAAGCATGGCACCATTGAGCAAGTTAACCGTATCACAAACGAAATAAGGACTGGATTTGAACGACGTGAATACTGCTCCGCTATATTTTTGGATGTCGCCCAGGCATTTGACCGAGTGTGGATTGAGGGGCTTAAGTCCAAAATTTATTCACTACTCCCACAAAATATAAGCAAGGTCCTTGACTCGTACCTCACCAAAAGAGTATTTGCAGTACGGGTAAACTCATATATTTCCCAATAATTCGAATTTAAAGCCGGTGTACCCCAAGGCAGCGTTCTTGGCCCAACCCTGTATGTTCTGTTCACATCAGACATACCCACAGCTCAAGGCCTCACAATATCTACATTTGCTGACGATACTGCTATATTAAGCAGATCTAAATGCCCAGTGCAAGCCAGTAAAAAACTCTCGAACTATTTGGCACATCTCGAAGAGTGGCTATCAAACTGGCACAATAAGGTAAACGAGCAAAAAGCAAGCACGTAACATTTACGCTCACTAATGACGTCCTGCATCTCGGCATTCACCTTGACAGGCGGATCACATACCGCAAACATATAGAAGCCAAAAAGTTTAAATAAAGTTGAAAGCCAACTCTCTACACTGGCTCATTAACTCTCGTTCAACTCTAAGCTTGGAATACAAGGTGCTGCTCTATAAAACTGTCATAAAGCCAATCTGGACATATGGCTCACAACTATGGGGAAAAGCAAGTGCAAGTAATGTGTAAATAATTCAAAGATCCCAATCAAAAATATTAAGAACACTAACTGGTGCACCATGGTACATACGAAACGAAAACATTCACGATGACCTTGGCATCCCACTTGTGAAATCTGAAATAAATCGTATAACACTCAACTATAACGATGAACTGTACTCTGACCCAAACCCACTTGCAAAATCTCTTGTACGACAAGCCACACAAACACGACTCAGGCGAAATGACCTCCCAGCCCAGTGATATTCGATAGGGCCGTCATACCCATAGACGCGTTCAATTTGAAGGCTTAATGTGTAGCGTTAGTTATAAGACTTCAAAAATTATTGTTTGTCTCTAAATAAGAGAAGATTCAATAAATAATATATATTGGAAAAAAAAAAAAGATACAATAATGTGGTCGAATTTTAACCTAATGGCAGAATTTAAATTGTGGTTTATAAGGCGTGGTAACTTGGTTTGGAGTTTGGATGGCACTAGAAGTATTTTTTACACATATCGGAGTGAATACATTATTTTATTTATTTAATCCCAAACACATATATATAATATATAGAAAATATTATAGATTATAGTTTTTTAAAGCATTATTAACGGAAGGCCTGGAGAAACTAAGTTTAAATGATAAAATTTATTGTAGAGAACACAAAGAACGCGATCCGGATTATTACTTGCATAATTGGTTGTAAATGTTTGTAGGTGGAATAGTGAATAGTTTCTTGTAAGTCTAGTAGGAATACAAAAATTCAATAAATGTAACAAGTATTGTGAGTAAATATCACTAGAGAAAAGCTTTTGAAAGAAGAAAACTCCTAACATATTTCTGCTTTTTTCCAATGTTGGCTGATCTATTAGGGTCAATCGATGAGTATATAGTGGTAGATTAGCATCTTGATTCCAATGTGAGTAGCAAATGAAAGCTTTGTGTCAAAAAGACACTATGATCATTTATTGAAAGCCATAACTTTGCACTTGGCACAATTTAGCACTAGACAATTGTTTTGCCACCAACGATAAAGCGCATTCAAATCATTTTGTAATAATTCATGGTCAGCAGGATCATTGTAGCTCCAACAAAGCTTAATATCATCAGCATACATCAAAACATGACTGTTCACTATAATATCCGACAGATCATTAAAAAATAGTAAGAAAAGTAATGGTCCAAGGTGACTACTACTACTCTAAGGTACACCAGAAAGAACTTCAATTCTGTTAGAAGTAGAACTGTCAAAAACTACAAGTTGCGAACGAGAATGCAAATACGATGATATCCATTTTACCAAAGCTGGTGAAACACCTAAATATTGGAGTTTATTATTTAAAAGCCGATGGTTTACACAAACAAATGCTTTACTGAAATCAGTGTAAATGACATCAGTCTCTTAACCTTTATTAAACCCTTGGCTTACCAATGACGTAAGTTCTAGTAAATTTGAACAAACTGATTTGCTTCTAAGAAAACCATGCTGAACTGGAGAAACAACTTAAATTGTTCGGTAATTACCTTTTTATTTTTACCTTAGCAATACCTCTTAAATTTGATATATCTGATTTATTGCCATTTTTAAATTTTTTGCAATATACATTCTTTTAGAGAAAGTTTAAAAATATGTAGCAAAGGATCGCATAATGAAAATGCACACATTTTACGTACACCAGATGGTACATTAGCAAGACCTGAAGAATAACTAAGTTTTTGAGAGAGTAGGTGTTTAAGTAGTCTTTAGATATTATAGGGTCACAAATGTTTTGCATTGTTTTGTTTGGAAGTATCACTTATGGGGTAGCTGGTAGTAGAATAAACTGATTTAAAAAAAAATGGCAAATAAGTTTAATCCTTCTTGTGAAGATCTGGCTGTATAATTTTCGAAGAACATATTAGATGCAACAGATGAGGATTTTCGCTTAGTATTAACAAAATTATAAAATGATTTAGGATCATTATATATTGTTTTTAATTTTAACTAAATAGATGAAAATTTGCTCTAGCAACTGCATACTTCGCATAATTTTACCTAGTTTTATTTTTTACATAACTCTTAAAACGACTCGATTTTATATTTTTTAAGTTACACGAATGGCTTGTGAGCCATGGAGGATTAGAAGAACCTTTTGGTGTAGTCGGTTCCTGTTGAGCATCATGCGATGGTTGATGAATCGTAGAGTTCGAAGAACTCGAACTAATCGGTATTGTCAAATTTATAAGCGGCACCTCAGAAGGCACAGTCAATGAAAAAGGTGGTTTCGATTTATTTCTCCGTGGAGACTTTTGTAAATCAAAATATTCAAATAATTTCTTATGCCTATCTTGTTTTTTCGAAAGTTGCTTAACAGTTTTGTCAATGGCTAACAAATTAAAGATCCGTGCAAAATTTCCTTCCAGCTAAAGGCATAGAGGGCACGACCAACGTAAACCACCTGGCTTATCTGGTAAGGCGAAAGTATGGGTAACGAAAGTATTATATGTGTACTTTGAACTCTTTTAATCGAAACTGTCTCCTTCTAACATACACTATGTATATAAAAAAATTTTTTTTGGGAGCTCCGTTGGTTACGAATTTTTGTACACATATATTTCGCACAAGTACTATTTATCACACTAATCTTCAACGTTTTTATAGTCATAGGTGTTTTATGTTATTATGTATGTAATTTCAAACTTTCTATTACTTTAACAAACAGTTTTTTATTTAAATATTAAAACTTTCGAAATCTGCGATAAAAAAGTAAACAAACGCGTTAGAGATATCGTATATCTAATGCAGAGAAGAATATAGCACAACGAACTTTGCAGGCAGGAGCACGGGCTGTTGTTGAGCGATATAGAACGGAGAGAGGAGAAACGCCTAATCAGAGGAAAGAAAAGAGAACTGGAAAGGTGTGAAGTGGAGGATATTGAGATGATGGGTAGCAGAAACGAGGTTCAAGAATTTTACCAAAGAATCAAGCGAATTACCGAAGGTTTTAAGCAAGAAGCTTCATTCTGCAAGGATGAACTAGGAAACATGGTAACAGATGTTCAGGAATCACTAAGGTTATGGAGGAGCCACTTCTCTACCCTACTTGGGTCGATATCGGGAACAATGCAGCCAGCGAAGATAAATATCTGAGCCTTCCGAACGATGCTGGGATTCCTGTGGGCAACCATACTATAAAAGGGATATTAGAAGCTATAAAAAGCCGTGAAAATATTAAAGTGGCTGTCGCATACGAGCTACCTGCAGAGTTATTTAAGACCGGCGGAGAGGAGTCAAAGGTGTGCATCAACTTTTGTGCAAAAGCATTGTCAGGTTCGGTAAAGATCTCCCCGATCCCTTTTAATACCAAAAGAGGCTTTAGTCAGGGTGATTCGTTGTCGTGCGACTTTTTCAATCTCCTGATGGAATACATAATAAGACAATGCACAAACGTTGACCTGAAGGAAAATATTTTCTACAAAGGAACTATGCCTGCTTGTAAATGCCAATGACGTAGACATAATCGGCAAAAATGATCGTGCAGTTTCTTACTCATTGAAATGGTACTAACGGTGAACGAGAGCAATACGAAGTACTTGGGATAGAGAATTTCAGCTATGAGGCTGTAGTCTGTATTTGGTCTCGGTAATTAAATGCGATGTACCAGATGCTGATGAAGCATGGGTCAAGACAGATTCGGATAAGTCGGCGTTGGGCGTTTTAGAGAAAGATACTTCGTTGAATTTGGTTCAATTAGAGTGTGAAATGAGCTGTACGCGGTATATAGTGACATAGACATAGTAAGGAACATCAAATACAAAAGACTGTCCTGGGCTGGTCACCTGTGTGGGATGAATACAAAGGCTCCGACAAGAAAATTTTATGAACAAGGCGTAAAACAAATTGAATGGGTCGCGGCAGAGAAGACGTCCGCAAATTTGTTAGGAGGACCACATCTTGGAAGACACCTGCAAGATTTGTATTCCAAATTGGTATTGACTAGCTTTAGATTACCACCGCTGGTGCGAAACCTTAATATTTATAAATATTTTTTATATATAAAGTCAAAGATGTAGTAATGTACAATGCAGGTGAAAAAAAACAATAAAATACAATAAAACTTAACTAAAAAGAATTTGGTTTGCAGTTACTTTTTCTTGTTTTACTGTGAGTCACTTTAAGATTTAAAAAAGCAAAAAAAACAGAACTAAAACGATAGCGGTTCTTCTTAAAAGAAGCAAAATTGATACAGGAATGCAAAATAGAGCGGTAAAAATAACAGCACTCAACACATTTTTTTTACGAAAAAAAAAAAAATTCAGCTTACTATAAGAAATAATATCGAAAAATCTAAAAATTTGTTAGAATTATTAAAATACATGAAGGAAAAATATTAATTTAATAGCTATTTCTTAAGTACGAGTCGAGGAAGCCACTGCAGTGGAGAAAAAGTGATATTTATTTAAAAAAAAATGGTTGAAGAGAGCAAAACCTGCTCAAAAAAAAAAAAAATGATCAGTAATGCATAGAAATATGTCCCAAAAGTAGAGTTTCGTGGACAAAACCATTTCAGTAGAAAAGTGGAGAAACGCAATGTGGACAGATGCAAACAAAATTGTGTTATATGGAGGTACAGGTTCTCTTAGTTATGTTAGACCACCAAATTAAAACTATAGATCACGGGAAGTTCTAAGCAGTTCTTAATTAAAAAGCAATTATTTAAATTTAAAATGATTAATAAGTGTAGCAAGGCAATCTTAATCACTGAATCGCCATGGCAACCTGCACCAAAACTGAACCATATTGCAGCCTTGCTAAAAATATTGAAATTTAATTATTTCAAAGGGGTGAAGTTACTGCATTGAATAAGTTGTAACATAATTTTTGGCACTATTTTCGATTTATAATTTTAAGAATACAAATGGAGACTACTACTACTAAAATATATCTCAAATATGTGATTAAAAAAATTTTTTTTTTTTTAAAAATACTACATCGATTACGATCTAAGCTATTCTCACAAAGAAAATATACATGGTTCAACTTTTTTACTTGATGTAAAACCTGATATGACGAATGATTCTATATTACTAAATCAAAATCACATATAATGAGTTAACACTCTTCTAGCAATTGAGATATATTATTTTGATTATATGCTACGCTCTTTTACCTTTTGTACAAATTCCAGGGTATTGAACGTTGTTCCATTGTTGCTGTAATCGGTGGGAGTATAATTTAATCCTATCGTTGTATTCTTGATGTTCTAAGTTGTGCAAATCCATTGCACCAATGTCGATCATATTTCTGAAATGGCATTTAATGGTTACTTGAAAGTGAAAATTGTTACTTATTATTTAGATGGGGAATATTAAACTAATTTACATAGCTGTGTTTTGAACCAAACGGCTAAGGGCGTTTTGATCATCTTTCTTGGGCAACGACTGTGAGAACTCATTGCTTAAGTTTTCCGAGTTTGTTCTACGAAGTGCAGGACTGTGGTTCACTGGATCACTAGCCAATAGCAGAGTCCGTTCGCCAGGTTCACCCTTCAAAAAAGGAGTGTATATGTAAAGAATAGTTATATTTGTTTTAATACCAGCTGAACTAAGATTAATTTTTTTGATCGCTTTTATGGGCCTTCGCCCATCGTCCGTTTTTTTTATACCGAGTTAAATTTCTCTCAAATACTTCTATGGGAGCCACGCCCACCGCCCATTTTTCTAAAACTACATACTTCCTTTTTTGTGTAAGTTGGGCCAAAAAATAGACATTCACAAAATTAATTGAAATACGTGGAGTTCAGGAAGTATTAGATGAATTAATGATTAATTCAATGGGGACAACGCCCGCCACTCCAATTAGTGGTATGAAAAATAGTTTATGCCTGATTCTAGACCAACTGAATATACACACAAAATTTAGTAAGAATCAGTCAACCCGTTTTTGTGAAGTATCGTTATATATTATAGCAGGTATCCGCGACTTTGCTCTCGTCTTTTTTTTTTTTGATTCTTTTGTTTAAAAAATTTGCGTATAAATTTTGGAAATCCCCTAAGCACGACTAACCATCATTCAAATGCGCCCAGTTTCAAGTCTCTACCTCAATTCAATCCAAATGTATGACTTTTTTTTCAAGGCTCTCATTAGGCCCCGGGTCAAAATTATCTAAAATCCCGTCTAAGTTCTCACCTATAATAAAAATAAAAAAAAATTGGTCAAAAAAACTATGGGTCCACATATGGGTCCCAGGTCCAAATTCGGAAATCCCTTCAACACCTTGAAAGCTAAAAAGTTTTTTAACCATATTTCAAATGAAAATTCAAGGCCCCCATTAGGCCCCGGGTCAAAATTTTCCAAATTTTAATCCTTTCTGACCACATCTATGATAAGAGCAACAAATAAAAAAAAAAAATAGTTCAAATCGGTCGAGTCATTCTCGAACTTTAGCGCTTTATATTTTTATATAGATAGAAGAAGAAGATAGATTGATATGTATATATATATATATATATATATATATAATTTTTAAATGGAAAATAAGAAGAACCGTATTTTTCTTTTTTTAAATCATTTTTTTGTATATTTAATAATAATGTATAAACCTGGCAAATTAATCTTTTTCAACCGGATAACACTGTTTCTCTTTATAAACGGTAATAGAATAACATCCAATTATTTATTATTTAACTCTTAAAAATTATTTTTTTTTTTTTAAAAGTAATGAAGAGAAACATGCTTATCCGGATAAAAAATTTTTTTTTTCCAGGTGATTTTTCCCATATAAAATACATGGGAAACTTCAAAAGCTTTGCGGCACCATTAAATCTGTGGTAAAAAGGAAAAATGCTTGAGTCTAATTTTACCATTTTGCAGGAGAGCACTTTCTTAGCTTAAAATAATTTGAAATTGTACGCAAAAGCGAGATTAAGCAAAAATTATTTTGTCTATAACTTCCTGAAAAATCGTAAATTTAGCATGGAGGTACTTTTCAATACGGAGATCAGCGTAGTATTCTTATCTAAATTTTTGATTAAGTCGATTTAAGCACTTTTTCCTTTTCACCACAGATATATATACATAGATATACATGTACAACTCTTTTGGACCACCCTAATATATATATATATACATATATATATAGTATAAATATAAAAGGTGGTCAAAAATATTTATATATATTTATATATATATATATATATATATATATATATATATATATATATATATATATATATATATATAACATATACAGATATATATATATATATATATATACAAATATATACATATACAGATATATATGTATATATATAAATATAAAGGGTGGTCAAAAATCTCCTTTCCGCCTTTTTGTCTTTTGAATTTCGCGGCTATGTACAAAGCGCTACAGAGGAGTTCTATGAAGTTGCCGTCTAAATGGAAACATATTATCGGACAAAACGGCGCATATTTGAACTAAATCCGATCACTGTAACTCTTTTTATATAGCATTGAACAAAGAGCAAAAAAGCGGAAGGGAGAAATTTGTATGGATGCTATACCTAAAAATGGACGTGGCGCCTTAGATTTAAAATTGGTGACATAAGAAGTGTTCTTACCCAATTTGAAGTGAATACATTCATAAGTAATAGCTATTTTTACACAAAAAATCAAAAAAAAAAAAAAAAGTGGTAAGTTTGTATGAGGGCTGTATCTAAAAATGGGCGTGGCATCTTGGATCTGACATACAAAGTAACTAGGAGCACAAATAGCATAAGTTTCAAATTTCAGCTCAATATCTTTAAAACTTTCCGAGTAAAACGCATCGCAACAGACAGACGGACATGGCTAAATCGATTCGTCTCATCGAGCTTATCAATAATATATATACCTTATGGGCTCTCCGATGCCTCCTTTAATGCGTTGCAAATTTTCGGACAAACTTATTATACCCGTTTACAATATGTGTAACGAGTATAAAAAGGCGGAAGGGAGATTTTTGACCAGCTTATATATATAAACAATTTTAACAAGAAACAAGGAAAAACGTGAACTTCGGTAGAACCGAAGCATAAATACCCGTCACACAATGATTAGACTATCTTTTCTTGAATGAATATGTGCGTTCGGTTTGTAAAAGGTTATTTATTATATTATTATGTATTTGCTTCATAAGATTATCCGATCATGTGTCCCATTGGCTGCTACAATAATTATTTTGATTATATTTAAAATAAAAAGCTTCATAAATAACGAATGTTTCCTATAAAAACTCAAAACTTGGCGGTAAATTTGTATGGGGGCTATATGCTATAGTGGACCCACCTTAACCATGGGTCCTACTACAAACATGCGCAGCTTTTAGAAGTGTTTTTACTTTAAACCTTTAATTAAAAAGCACAAATATTTGTATGGGGCTATGCCTAAAAATGGGAGTTGCACTTTGGTTTTAACTGCTTAGGACTCAGATAAGCTTAGTTTTGAATTTCATCTCAATATCTTAAAAACTAAGTAAATAAAACGTGTAACTACAGACTGGCAGACGGACATGCTATATCGACTTGTCTCGTCCAGCTGATCA
Source organism: Leucophenga varia (assembly GCA_018903435.1). Lineage (NCBI taxonomy): Eukaryota > Metazoa > Arthropoda > Insecta > Diptera > Drosophilidae > Leucophenga > Leucophenga varia. The sequence goes on along the minus strand of JAEIFJ010001280.1, from coordinate 169,555 downwards.
AGAGTATGTATACTTTATGGGGTATAAGGTGTCTGCTTTCATGCGTTACAAACTTTTCCACAAACTGGATATACCCGTCAAACTATGTTTGACGGGTATAAAAACATCAAGTTAGGTTGGTCAGAAGGTTTTATTCCTGTCACACATCATTTGACTTGGGTAGTAATTTAGATTCGGCATTTGTATTATATTTTAACTTAAAATACTTAACTAATTAAAAATATTCTTAAAAATTTTGTATTTCCGGTTCGATCTCAACTTATTTTATACTAAAGATTTGGCTTGATATAAGAAGTTTTTGTATCAAATTTGAAGCCATTAGCTCTGTAAACTTTTTTTATATAAACAGAATATGAATTAAGTTTGTATATGGGATATACCTAAAATTGGGCGTGGCACATTGATTTTAATTTAGAAACTTGATAGAGTCTAAAGAAGCTTAAGTTTAAAAATTTTAGACCATTATCTTTAAAACTGGGTGAATAAATCGAGCAGCAACAAACAAACGGACGGACATAGCTAGATTCACTCATCTCGTCACAAGCTGATTGATATATACACTTTTAAAGGTTTACGATGTCTTCTTAAGCGTTTAAAACTTTTCGACAAACTGAATATAACTTTTTCACACTGTGTGTGACAGGTTTAAAAATATAATATAATTGTGCCCAAAAAGGAATTCATTTGGAATTTAAAATTTTACTTGAGCTCCCAAATTCTCCGAACATTGCAAACAGTTGCAGTTCCAAATAAAACTCCAAAGTGGTCGCAGATGTTCTAAAATACAGTCCATGTTTAATTAATAAGCACTCAAGTTATGCACACAAACAAAAACAAAGATTAAAGAAACATTTAATATTGATATATTATTCAAAATATTTATGTGACATATACATGCGAAGATTAACAACTATATTCAATAAAGGAATAAACTTAACTTTGGTACGAATTCAGAATGTTACATGGTCGTTTATTCCAAACAGGGCGTTTAAAAAAAAAATTAACAAAAAACATAAAATTACTTAATTATGGTAGTTTTTAATCCATTATTACCCCTATAATATTGACGCGTGGGATAAAAGACTTTAAAAAACCTATGTGATGTTAACTTGTGGTAAAGGGGATACGATTTTTCTCAATCACGAGTGGGCCTAGCTGGGTCACGTGAAGGATCTAAAATCTTACCAAAAGTTTTCTAAATATTTCTAATAGAATAATTCTTATTTTTTTTATTACCCATTATTTTACAGTCTGTTATGGTAACAATACGTAATTTTTATAAATTTATTGGGTTATTACTTATTATTACTTATTTTTATATTTAGATTATTGCTACTTTTTATTTTAATTAATACTGATTAGAATTAATTTTGTGTATACATATATTTACAATGGTAGAGCACGTAATTATACTACATGCAACTGCCCCGCTCATAGCGGAATATCACATAGTTTATTCCCATGCCTTACTCAGAATACACAGACTTAACTGAACTTTAATACATAATAAACTTAAAGGTAACGATTTGTTAATTTGTAGGATCAAAGAGCTTCAGTCGTCTTCTTGTTGTGTTATGGATGGTAGTCTTCTCATATCTCTAGTTAAGTGCAATACAGTGCTGCCAATTTAGTTTTTTTTTTTCTATTTCGCACATTCGCATGGTGTACTGTTTTACATTTCTATACAGTTTGCATGATTGCGAAAGAAAAAAAAAAACTTAATCGGAAGCACTGGTGCAATCGTAGTTGATTAGTTTACCTAGTGCTGCTATTTCTAATAGTTTCTTTAACTGTAGGTACAAAAAGGTCTTGGTGTATGTCTGCTTTCGTTATATATCCCTCGGCCTTAGATATCGTCCTTAGAATTTTCGACTGGGTCCTTTGTATAAGCTATAAATAATTTATAGAAATACTTATTTGTAATATAAAACAAAAAATATTTCACAAGTTTTATGGTCTGGTGTAAAATATGAATTGATTAACAAACAAAAATTTTAAATCTCTCGTAAAATTCAATGAAATAATCAGTATAATTCACAATTAATTCAAACATTATTCAAAAAACAAATATAATACACCGTATATTTGCTATTTTTTGTAAATATATATATATATTTTTAAGAAAGATAGATAGAGGTGGCTGAGCAAAAAAACCCACATTCCCCATATTAGCCTACAACTGCCGTTTTGGTACCAATACAAATCTCGGTAAGGGAGCCCTCTTTACGTGATAGGTTCTCAAAGATCATAGCCAACCAGCACAGTGAAGGAAGGACTTTAGTTTGGAAGGACAAACAAGGATCGCTCTGCGATTTAGCGATAGGAGGACACACAGAGAAAGTGTTCTAACGGTTCTATGGTGTCCACTTCCTTGCAACTTCTGCAGGTAATGTTATAAGGGAAACCTAATCTGGCTACGTGTTCCCTGATGGGCCAGTGCCCAGTGATGGCGGCTGTCAGTCTCGCAAGGTCTTTGCGGGATTTTAACATTTGTGTTCTGGTACGTTTGGGGTCAATCGTAGGCCAAATGAGCTTAGCTTGGCTGCATCTGTCAATATGTAATCGGCTAGCACTCATTGGGATCTGAACCGTGACTGGCTGAGATTCACTCGATGGGCTCCGTATCCATCGTGTCAGCTTGCTCGTTTTCGGGAATATCACTTTGCCCTTGGACAAGATTTAGTTGGTTTTTACATTCCCTTACTAACTTAGATTTGATTAAGTGGGAGCGTTGATGGTAGATTAGCTGTCTGAGAAAATGAAAATCGATCAGTCCCGAACCTCCACCTGCACCAATAGCTTGCACGACACTAGTACAGCACGGACTTCTGCCTGGAACACACTGCACAGATCCGGCAGTCGAAAGAATTCTTCCATTGCTAAGTCCTCCGAGTGTACCCCAGACCCAACACCGCAATCCACCTAAGACCCGTCGCTGTAGAGCGACAGACTAGACTCACTCCCCAGCAGCTCCGTCATCCAGTATTGCCTTTAAGGAATTGTGGTTTTAAAGGATTTACTAAAATCCGAAGTTTCGGACAGAGAGTCAGTAGGGCTTCTTTTTTTTGGTTTTTAAAGCTAGAAACTTGAAACTTGGAGAATTTGCGGATCATATCATTTGTGAATTTTGAATTATTTTTTAGCGACCACTCCTTCTCCGCCCACCACGTATATGAACTACATTAAACATAAAACTTAATTTAATTTTTTTTTTTTAAGTGTAATTGTGATTGCAAAAATAATTAATTAGTGGAAATCTATTGGGAAAAACTGTAAGCTATTTTTACACCCGCCACACATAGTGTCAGTTTAAGTTTGTCTGAAAGTTTGTTACATAAAAGTCGATGCAATGAGTCATGCACTGTCTCTCCCATTGATCCGCCTCGCAACTGTGGGAACCGGACTGCTACTATCTGGGCAGAGAAATAATTTCAAGTGGCACTTAGCGACAATTCAAGCACGATGTTTACTTACTTGGCTAAAGTACAGCCTGTACCCAGCTATGTTGAAGCCCTTGACGGCACCCAGGGCTCCTGGATGAGGCATAGGTCGATGTCCTCCTCGCCAAGGAGGACGTGCAGATTATCCAAGGCACAGCAAGAATGCCTAAGATTTATCTGCGCGACTCTCATCCTCTTGCTCCATATCATCCAGCAAAAAGTCTGTTTCCTCAAGATCAACACCTTTTTGTCTGGAGGGGCTTGAATAAAGACCTTAATTCGGGTCTTACGGATACCATAGTGAAGCATGTCTCTCTATTTGAGCTTAATACCCCAGAGTTCGTTAGTCTTAGCGAATGCCTCTAGTAAAAGTACTTTGAAAGCCTCATCTTCACATCAGACCACCCTGTGGCCTCTGATCACGTCAGAGCAAACAAATTTGGGATTCGACTCACACTCCTCCAGCCTATACAACACCAATCGGTAAGGCGAGCCTCGATATCGTCCCATTTATCCATCCCCGACGTGCATGATGTCCCTCACTGTACTTTGGAGGCCGTGGACTGATGGACCTTCTTCTGAGGGTTCCTTCTCGCATCCATTGCTTTTTTTATCAGTATTAAAGGGCTCCTCCGCGGGCCTGTCGCGTTTGAGGTAGGCCTTCGCTGCTACTCTGGTTGTTGGGTAAACATGACTGAAGCTCTTTAGTAGCGAAGAGTTCGTCATGTGCACCACCGGTACTACCTACCACTATCTCTGATAGTGGTAGGTAGTAGTGTCCCGACTAGACACAGAGATGCTCTCTAGGTGGGTCCATTAAGGACAAGTTATCCTCTAGTTACGAGAGCTCCGCCGGCTTCGGAGCTAGCGTGTTTTATGTCATCATATCATAAACTCCTGTCTTGTCTGACGGGCGGACGCGGCAGGACTGAGATTGTGTTATAGATGTTAGCAGTGCACTGCTAACAACCATTTAAAAAGAGTACAAAATAGGAAAAAAGGTGTGGTCTAAGCTTAAGAAGACGGCACCCCATAAAGTCTTTTCGGTGTTGCACCCGCAGAGCATGACTGGGCTCTAGCCCGTGTCTAGTATGTCACCATTTAAAAACCTGAATGGAAACCGTTTGCAATCCGCAACCTGCGTTCCGTCCTATTGCCACAGCTATGGGTGAGTCAGAATATGAAGATTAAAGTAATTGTGAATGACATTCATTAACTCATTGAATATAAGAAGAGATTTGAAACCAATCAAAAGAGATTGTGTGTGATTCCGCCCAATCTAATGAGAAGGTGAAATAACACGTGGCAACATGTTTTTTTAGACCAGTTTCCTATGTTTTTGTGCGCTGAACTCGATTCTGGTGCCCAAAAGTTCCGATCACGACTGGTTTTCGAGAAAAGTGGATAAAGACCCAAAAACAGTGTTTTTTATTTTTGTTTTTACTTAAATTGTATTAGTTTGACAAAATGTTCGTGTAAAAAGTATTAAAGTGTCAAATTTATGCTAAAAATTTCGAATTGCTACCTGCCACATACACATGATTACTTTGACTTTGTTCCTGATAGATGCCAGTTTTATCGACAATAGGTGGCAGACTGCGTTATTCAAACTTTTGCTTTGTGTTTAAGAACTTAAAGATTATTTTTAAAATGCCTTCCACATATTTTAAAAATTCACAGGCGAGGTTTTTGGCGTAGACTACAACATATTAAAAATTTAGGGGGCTTTTTACTTAGAATTTCCGTTTCTCAGGACTAGAGTAGTGGTCCTGTGAAGTCCCTTAGATGTGGGAACCGGACGGGTAGCAGGTTGCGGATAGCTAACGGCCATCACTATGGATGTGGATTGAGTGCGCACTGTGGCTGGGCATGGTTCAACACAGAGCCCCTTCAGGCAAGGCAGTAGTGAAGGTTAGCTCTGAATAAGCGAAAGCGAATAAAGAGTCCCAGAAAATAGCGGGTGTCCTGCAGATGCAGCACTGACAAGACGTTTTGAGGGGTCGTCTTGTTAAGTTTACACCTCACCTCTAAGTTCCCTGTTCTGTTTCGTCTATTCGTCTACCTGCTCTCTTTCCACATTCCCTTAAATGTCTATCACTCCCCTGGGCAGGACCAAGGTGTCAATCGACCCGTGCCGATGATCAACCTGGCTGGAGGCCCAGTAAAAAAAACCTGTCGCGAACGGAGGGCTCAGGCGCCTGGCGGTCGCCTGTATTAACCAGCCTTGCTTAGGTAAAGCGGATCTCTGCCTGGGTGGACCGTTTCCTTTCTCCGCAGATCGGAGAGTAGCATGCCGCATACTCAACAGGAATGAGACTGGTCGTTCTTGATTTTGACATCGCTCTGTATGGAGCAAACCATAACCAGAGCACCAAAAGGCAGCGCTCCACCGAGGATGGTCAACAACGGCACCAAAGCGCATGGCACAACCATGCCGCGATCGTTTGCGGAGGCTGCAAAAGACCAGAGGATACTGGGAGTCATTGATAGTAATAACGAATCCGGCAAAATACCCAGACATCAGTGGAAGTGTGATAAAGCTGAGCTGTCGCAGCAGACTGTGGTGCTACTACGAGAGCATTCGGGCTCAACAATGGCCATTTCGGATGCAGGAAGGAACGAAGGTAACATCAAGGTTGTTGCGAGTGAGGATGGTGATACAGCGAATCTGTATAAGATCGCTATTAGCCGAGATGGGTTGTGTACCCGGGGGGCCAGGCTGGAGACGGTTGACGTTAAGGACATCCCATTCAGACCCCGAGCTCGTGCATGGGTACCCTCGAAGCCTACAGACCCCAAGGACATGTTGCAGATGTTGAAGCTGCAGAATTCCAGTCTTCCCACCCACAACTGGAAGGTGGTTAAGCAGGAAGAGAAGACCACGAGGGCCTCAACCCAAGTGCTAATCCTGCTAAACAAGGAGAGTCTTGAACCTCTTAAAAATAATGCGGGCAGAGTCAACTACGGCTGTGATAAAGTGACTCTGAAGGTTTTTAAAACTGATGCTACGGCAGCTGGAAACCTGGCACCATTTATCACAACAGACCCTCACAGTGGTGATGAAATGAAAGCAGATGAGATGGAAGAGGAAGAAGTCGTAGTCGCCGAAGGATATGCCTCATCCCTGTCAGACTTCGGGTCGGACATAGTGAGGCTCTACAGCAACAACATAGCTCCTCCCAGTGACGACGAGGAGGAGAACGATAGGACCCTGACGGAGGAGATCGGGAAAGATGATGCAGATCCTACAAATAAACCTGCATTACTGTAAGGCTGCATCATCTGCCCTTCTTCTTCGCCTCGAAAGAGGTGAAGTAGATATCGTCCTTATCCAGAAGCCATGGATTATGGGTGATCGAAAAAACCGAAGTACACAAAGCATAGCACAGGTGGTAATGGATGACCTCGTACTTGTATTTTAGCAAAAACTTATTTTAATACATTTACCATTACCCAATTTAGCACCAGAGACGTATCAATGACTATTCCTTTTCAGACCATAGATATATTGAATTCCAATTATCCAAAACCACCCCCAAACTTATAGACGTTATGAACTTGAGGAAAGCTAACTGGGGACTGTACCATAAAGCCTTAGTAGATGAACTACCCTACTAAGAAGATTTAGTTAAACTTTTCTCCGACAGTTGTACAGGCGCACTCAAAGAGGCATGCCGGAAAAGAAAATTCAAAGCGACCCAAAAGCCACCCTGGTGGTCCAGTTAACTGGGCGACCTTTGAGGGTAGTGTAGGAGAGGTTTCAACCGAGCCAAATGATCTAACCTGGACCGCGATAGGGAGCAATACAAAGCCCAACTGAAAAAGTATAAGTACGCTCTCAGGAAATCCTAAATGGAATCCTGGGCCAAGTTCTGCAGCGAAATAGAGACTACTTTTGAGCATTCACTTTTGAGAAAGGTCATCTCTAAAACCCCAGTATCAGGAGGCTATCTAATCAAACCTGATGGTACCTGGACCAACTCGAGTATTGAGTCTTTAGATCATTTGATGGACATACACTTTTCTGATAGTCCTATCCAACAGGAAGTGATAGGTGATACAGAAGCTATCTCACGACCAGTGTTTGATGCTATTGTTTGCATAGAGAGGATCAAGCCGTTTAAATCTCCGGGGCTGATGGCATCAGGCAAAGAGATAGCTATACCATGGCTTGAGGTAATCTTTAAGGGTAGCCTCAAGCTAAATCATCTTCCTTCAGCCTGGAGGGAATTCAAAGTAGTCTATATTCCTAATGCAGGGAAAGCATCCCATGTAACACCAAAGGATTTCAGACCGATTAGCTTATCATCTTTCGTACTAAAAAAAACCTAGAAAGACTGATAGACATTAACATCAAAGAAAGTATTAACCCCAGATTCATTTCTAATTCTTAGCACGCCTATACCAAAGGAAAATCCACGGAAACAGCACCGTCACCTTGACAATACAAAAATCTTTCGAGGAAAAAGAATACACTCTCGTAGCCTTTCTTGACATAGAGGGAGCTTTTAACAATGTTCTTCCCGGGGCCAACACTTGTGCCTTAATGGACGTTGGAGTCGACGCCTCCCTAACTGGTTTTATACGCTCTATGCTAACCAGCAGATCTGTAAATTCTACGCTGGGAGAGGCGGCGACTCGAAGGTGCGTTAATATAGGGAACCCTCTGTGGGTCTTAACGGTCAACCAGCTGTTGAGGCGTATGGCGGAGGAGGGATATCAGGTGATTGCTTATGCGGTCGACGTGGTTATGTTAATAAGAGGAAAGTACCCTCAAACACTCTGTTATCTAATGCAATCAGCACTAAAAAGCATATCGTCCTGGGAAACCTCATGCGGACTAAGCATCAACCCCGTCAAAGCGGAACTTGTACACTTCACTAGGAAATATAAGATTCCGACCCAAGTTCCACCTAAACTAAACATTCTGTATGGAGTGTGCGTCTGGTGGCTAGCACTCGATAAAGTGACCAACCGCAAACGTTTACAGAAGGCTCATTACCCCTAGAACTCATAGCCAAAAAACTGGCAACGAACACGGCTATGAGAATCAGAGAGACAGCAGGCTGGCTCAATTGCAACTATGGACACTCGAAGATACTCAACCTTCTAGTGTCCTTGCTACCAGATACTGACTACTTTACGTCATACCCAACATTTAGTAAGAAGTACAAAATTTCTATCCCAACAAGAGTACAACGGGAAGACTTACCCCATTATTACGCCATTAATATTTACACATACGGGTCCAAACTCTAGGGAAGGGTAGGAGGAGGTATCTTTTCCCAGACCTTGAGATTAGAGAATCCTTCAGACTTCCTGATTACTGCAGCGTTTTTCAAGCTGAAATGATCGCCATACAGAAAGCTATGCATTATCTAGGGCACCACTAAGGTTGCAGGCAAAAAGTACACATCTTTTCGGATAGTCAGGCTGCCCTAAAAGCACTTGACTCTCACAGTAATACATCCAAAACTATATGCCAGTGGCGCACATCTCTCAACGAGATAGCTGAGCAATGGGATATTTGCCTCACATGGGTTCCGGGTCACCAAGATATATTTGGTAAATGTGAAGCAGATAGATTGACTAAATTAATATGGCCTCTCTGCAGCTGCGAGTGAAAGATTAAATAATCAGAATGGCAGAGACTAGGTGGACCACAAGTCACAAATAGAATATCTCGAGACTTAGGTGGCCAGAGTATAGCACCAAACGAACAGCCCAACTCATGCGCCATAATAGACAGACCATATTAATGATGGCTGGCGCTCTCACGGGACACTGCCAGGTGGGAAGACATACCGCCCGACTAGGGGTAGCATCAAATGGCTTCTGTAGGAGCTGTAGAAACGAGGAAGAGGAGGAGAAGTTTTTGGGAGAATAAGATTTACCGAACTTGGCAGGCCGTTTCTTGATAGTCTGGCGGAGATTGCATCAGTCAAGATTGGTGCAGTTGCCGCCTTCATAAGGAAATCAAGCTGTTTCGAGTAGGAGGATATAAAAGAGGGATCATATGGTATTACAATGGGCCGTTTTGGCTTAGGTGACGTCGCGAGAATTCGCCTCGGTCATTCTAATCTAACCTAACCTAGAAGTAAAAAAAAAAATTTTAAATTTTCGGAAAAAATAATTTTATAGAGTTGATTATTGAAAAAATTAAAAAAATTCTCGAATATAGATTTTACTAGCTTTTACTTTACTTAAAATTACAATTCGTTTTAATACGTTCTATCAATTCTTTGAGTAGAAAACAAATAAAAACTATAATGATGTTTGCTGCTATGAAGTCGTTAATATCGCCGGAAGACGGACGGAAAGAAAGACATAGCTAGATCAACTCTACTATCAATGTAACCAAGAATACATAAACTTTATAGGGTCTATCAAGCTTAATGTAACCTTTGGGTATAGGGAAAAAAAACTAGCAACAATATAAAATCGAAGTATACTGTTAAGTTAATTATTAAGAAGATAAAAAGGTAGATCAAAAGACGTGTATTCACTTTAAAACATTGGTCGAGAGTGTTTTCTCGGTTTTATTCAATTTATATTTTACTTATTACATTCAATATTCTAAGTTAGTTCTGCCGCTAAGAGCGTCGGCAGAGAGAGAGAGTTGCAGTACATATGTATGTGCCTATGTAGTTATGTATATATATGTACAGATGGTACATACTCAAGAAGTGCTTACGCTAGAGTTCTCACGGCCAGTCCTCATAAGTGACGGATTATATTACTGCACTTATGCATATTTATGATTGTATAAACATAGCAACAAAGTGACGTTATGTTATGAGTTATTACTCTTACTTTTAAGTTGGGCATATGACCACTTGTTATATTGTATACTCTACAATACTGTGGGCATATGCTCATTTGGCATACAATATACTACAATGCACATAACTGAGAATATGTTAAACGACACCCAATGTTCAAGCTTACGATTTTAATCCGTTAATTTAAATCAAATTAGTGAAAAAATTTTTTGTTTCTTATGTAGTTTTGTGGTGAATCCGGAGATTGATAAGGTTGTTCATATTGTCTACCACCAGCGGTAGTAACAAATATAATGATGAAGCAATGGAATAGCACTTTGCATATATGCCAAAGTCGAAATGAATTGATGATATTGCTATCTGGCGAAACGAAAGCTAAGTTACTTTACGCGAAGAATCGAACTGCTTATATGAAGTGAACTACCATAAGGTCCAGAGTGCGATACATTGCATTTTCTTAAAAAGCCTTCCCTCAAGTAAGCTTCGTCAAATATTTTGGAATGGTATTAGATAAACGGCTTACTTGGCGCAACCACATATCTATGATAACTGGAACTTGTCGAGCGAAACTGAAAAAACAGAACTGGCTTTTACGTCCAGCCAGTAAACTACGGCTTAGCAATAAGTTTCTTATCTATAAAATGGTTATTATGCCAATGTGGAGATATGGGATACAACTGTGGGGCACTGCCTCGAAAACCTATATTGAGCGTGTACAAAGAATGCAAAATAAGACTCTACGATGTATCTGCAATGTAGCGTTGTTTATTCATAACACGGTCATTAGCAACGACTTAGATGCGCCATCAGTCTTTGATGAAATAAGTCGAGACAGCTCCAGATACAACGATCGTCTACGTGATCACATTATCCCATTGGCTTCGGCTCTCGCTATCAACACATGCAGAAGGCGCCTCAAGAGACTCCACCCAGATGATCTACCTACGCGGCAATAGACTCCAATAGTGACGTAACTTATTATACTTAAAGCTAATACTTTAACTTCTTGTCACGTTTTAGATTTCATAAAAATGTTTAAAGTTTCTTTAGTGAAATGCTCAACATAAATATATAATTTAAAAAAAAAATCAAAAAATAAAAATAAAAAGCCTATTGATATATAACTCGTTTGTAAATTATCGCATTTTTTGCATCCAATAACTTAAGTTGTTTTCTGGTTTAAGGGAACCAAAAACCCCCGAAACCAAGCATACCCAGAGAAATCACTGAGACGGATCTAACGTCTAGCTGAATCTGCTGTGATATTCTTGAAGAAGATTGTTCAATTTATTCAAAAACACGAATAACTAGGGTGAAAATTCAACAGCGAAATAGCTGATGGATAAATGTATATATACATATATTTGGCGCATTCTTCATCAACTGCCCCAGCCAAAAGAAAAAACTGTTTGCAATTTACTTGAAACTTTGGTAAATTAGTGTCTTATATGACAGTAACAAAGAGCCATTATGTGAACATATTTCAAAAATATTTATAGGTACTAGAGGGGGTGAAGATCTTACATTTTACGTGAGGCTGTGTTTTTCAAATCAGTATAGCTTTGACAAAACTTAATGGATTTTGATGATTAAATAGTGAAGTGTAGAGAAGTGACTCCTGGAAATTTGTCACCTCGATTCTTTGCGCATATTTACAGAAAGATGCTCCAGACTTATAACCTTCGGTCACATCACATCATATCAACTTCCTTCAGCTCACGTATTTCTAGGTCTTTCTTTTTGCGTTTGAAAAGGCGTTTTCCTCCCTCCGATTATTTTCGATATCGCTCAACAACTGCTCGTGTTGCTCCTGCTTGCAACGTTCGGCGATGTTCTTTTCTGCCGTAGCAATGCGACATTCTTCATCGTACCAAGTTTGGCTCCGAGGTTTAGCATAACCAATAATCGAGACGTTGGAATCAAGTGCTACTTATGACTATATTACGACCCGCGGCAAAGTCGATTAACCTTTCTCCATTATTATTAGTGGTGTCATATAGCAAAATATTATAATGTTTGGTCAAAAGATTTCTTCTCTCCCAATTTCGGTATTGAATGTCCAATGTCGGGGCGTGTACACATATTAAGCTAATGTTGAAGAACTCAACTTTGATGCGCATCGAGGCAAGGCGCTACTCCACAGTTGTAGATTTAGAGACAAGACCCCGTAGTTTCCTACTAACCACGAAGCCACATCAAAATATGTGTTGAATCACATTGCAACTGTAGTAGATGTCGCAGGCTGCTTTTCCTAGGTGCCCAATAAAAATCCATCGCATTTCTTGGATGGCTGTAATATCAGCCTTAAATTTATTAAGAGTGTCAATCAGTTGTTAAGTTGCAATCTTCCTGTTAAGGGATCGGAGATTCCAGGTGCACATTTTAAAATCGGTGTCCTTTAATCGTTTACGGTGTTTGATATTATGAAAAGCAGATTTTATGGTAGTTGGGGACTCCAGAACTAATGCCTTTTGTTTCATACTTCTGTTTCTTCTAGCCGTTTTGTCCATGGTTCGTGTGGTGTTCCTATATTTTTAAGCTGTTTTCCGGTTGAGGGGACCAAGATCTCTGTAAAGCTAACCTGATCCTGAGAATTTGTGTCTTTAAATGTCGTTTACGTCAAGCTGAGCCTGCTGTGATAGTATTTTTGACAGCCTGCACACCACAAGGGTGCAAAGTTGGAAATGGGAAGCTCCCTAAAGCCAGCCTAGGTGATTCTACAGAATCTGCTCCTATACACTCTCTGATATGTCGTTGAGATTTTAATGTCGAACATGATACACTCTCCATCGATAAACTCTAAGGTACACCTGCTCTATACCTGCGTGTCCTCCAATGCTTCTTCTCATCTACGAAATTATCCGTATTGGGAGAGAAGAATGTTGGGGTGTTACCTATATTGCAGATCGGTAGTGAATAATAAGTGTGCAATAAAATCAAATAAACACTCAACTCGATCGTTTATTTCGCTGCTACCACAGATAAAATGTCGAGTGTTGGCATCGCATCCAAAGATAAGGTCACAACGATTGCGCTGAGCTAGGCAAGCTTGCGTCTGCTCTTCTTTGGGTGGTGCGGGGAGGACATGTGACATATATGACGACGCAATGAGACAGGTCGTTGTGAGTGGGCGGTCAAGAATACCACTATAGCAGGCTCAGCTTCACGTAGAATCCGTCTAAAGAACGACTCCTCGAGGTGAAGTTGGTCGGATGTGATCACAAACGACGTAAAATATAAAATAACTACGTGGAACACACACAGGACTAACGTGTACCAAATGCAATGATGGCTAGTCTAAACAAAAGTACTCCAGGTGGCAGACACAGAGGTATAAATCAACGGTGTAAATCCGCGACAGGGGCAAGGATTCTGGAGGCCCCAACTACCGTTAGAGCAAAACAACGATATACGGATTTGCACATGGAACATCCGAACCCTCAACAGCGATGGTGCAATAGAATAACTCATTACCACTCTCGACAACTTCAGAGCAGAAATAAGTGCAATCGACTGGACACGGTTGCATTAATTAAGCATCCTGTGACATTTACTACAGTTGCCATGAGATGCAGTTGAAATCACCGATTGTCAACGCACGAATTGGGAAAGAAGAAATTTTTTGGCAATCCATCGGTAATTGGAGCCTACATGACACTACCAACAGTAATGGAGAAAGGCTAACCAACTTTCCTGCGGACTGAAACATGATCATAAATTGATGCCTGACACTTTAGTAGAGTGCTTCATATACGAGCGTACACAGGTCCTAACATCGACTCGGACCATAACCTTGTTCTAGCCAAGGTACGTACTAAACTCAGCACAAGCGAGCTATCGTACAACGAATGCTAGATGTTGGTAGGTTGAAATCTCAGCAGACCGTCGCTGGCCTCTCAACAAGGGCTTCCCATCTTCTCCGAGAGAATCGTTCGACCTCCGACTGTATGATCAGTGGAAGCGTATCTCAAACTAATTAGCTTCGGCAGTCAAAGAAGCTACTGCAGAGAAGAATACGGGCTTTTATTGAGCGATATAGGGTGAAACAAAAGAGAGGAGAAACGCCTGATCAGGCGGAAGAAAAGAGAACTCGAAAGGAGTGAAGTGGTGAAGATTGAGATGATGGGTAGCAGAAACGAGGCCCGATGATTTTACCAAAAATCAATCCTATGACTGAAGGTTATAAGCAAGAAGTTTCGTTCTGCAAAGATGAACAAGGAATCATAGTAACAGATGTCCAGAATCACTAAGATTATGGAGAAGCCATTTCTCTACTCTACGTGGGGGCGATGACGGGAACAATATCGCCAGCGATGATGATGAATATCTGGGTCCCCTGACCGATGATGGGATCCCTGTGAAGCACCAGACTATGACGAGGTCTTAGAAATTATACAAAGCCATAAAAACAACAAAGCGGCAGGCGCAGACGAACTACCCGCAGAGTTATTTTAGTGCGGCGGCGAGGAATTGGTGATATGTAGGCATCAACTGTTGTGCAAAATATGGACTGGTGAGCGGAGTAAGTCTCCCTCCAATCGCTTATAAAATCCTATCTGGCATATTGTGTAATATGCCAGTGTGGTTTCAAGCCAAAGAAGTCAACCGTTGACCTGATATTCACACTACGCAAATACTGGAGAAGATCAAAGGAAAACAAATCAATATACACCACCTATTTGTCGACTTCAAGGCCACTTACGACACGCCAATCAGATGAATGTTTTTCAAAGCACTGACTGAACTTCGTATCCTCGCAAAAATCGTTCGCCTCTGTATGATGACGCTAACATCCAAATCCTTGTGAGGGTCGACAGAGATCTCCCTGAACCCTTTGACACCAATTGATACTTCGCACAGGCGATGCGTTGTCGTGCGACTTTTTCAATATCCTGATGGAATACATATTGAAAGAATGGCCAAACGTTGACCTGACGGGATATGCCGGCGGCATAGACATGATCGGCAAAAATAGTCGTACAGTCGCCGGGTCTTTCTCAGACATTGAAAAAAGTCTCATCCAAGATGAGAGCAAGATGAAGTACTTGGTATCCCCGCAGACAGTCTACATGACGTTGACGGTCTTTGAGGACAGAGAACTTCTGCTTTGAGGCTGTAGAAATCTTCGACTAGCTGGGCTAATATATGGAAATGAAGTTAAAAAAATTTTTTTTTGATATCAAACAAGTAAATATAATAAAATTTAACAATTATAAATTGACTACCCTTAAGTTTGTGATACCACCTTTGCTTTTATACTCTGTCGAACTTGGTTATCGGTTTAGAACCAATATGGAGTCAAGAACCACCCCATTGCCCTGAGCACAGCCGTACCCTAAGACAGAGCTGGCTCTTACCAGTTCGAAAAGAACCACAAACCAGCTCATTACAGAGTTCATAGGACGAAGTGGGTCTCACATAAGTTGGTTACTCCTTAACGATTTCTAGGTTTAAGTTAGATTGTAATAAAAATTTGTTTTATGTACATTTGCGTCTGTGCCAACGATAAGAGGCTGCCTCTTTGAGCTAGCTTTCATAGAAGGACTTCCAGTTCATCGTGTGGTGCATCCCAGTCATGACCCATGTAGCAGGCTCACCTCTGCACAACTGTTAGGTTTTCGGTGCTGTAATTAGACATTAAGTAGGCATAGATGCCTTTTCTGACTAAAGTGGCTGTTTGTGCTCTACTTACGGTTATCGGGTAAAAAATGTTGAGTGTTTCCAAGTTTCACCCAGAAACCTTGTTTCCCGACGCTATCCAAAGTTCCTGGATAGCGCTGTAGTTAGACATTAAGTATTCATAGACGCCTTTTCTGACTAAAGTGGCTGTTGGTGCTCTACTTACGGTTATCGGGTAAAAAAAAAGGGAGATAGATATCATAGTTAAAATAGTTGAGCAATTATGTACATATTTCACACTAGGTATGGCAGATATAAAAACAAGAGAGTAAAAGAACAATCCCATGTTATTATAGCCCATGTTATGTACCTTAAGTTAAGTCCTGCCTTACTATCACAACTCATTGTATTGCATTTTCAAACAAAAATTCAAAAATTGGATATGTATTTAAATGGAGGCTATACTTGAAATTTTGTTGGTCCTACCCATATTGGTATATTTCATTGGGACTCTCATAAGCCTAAATTATATTAATTTTAAAATTCCTAGAATAAAACCCTGTCACGTTTTTATTCTTCTTCTTCGGTTCCTGAAGGGTCATAGGGCGTCTATAGCTGCTCTTCACCTCGTCCTGTTCTTTGCAAGGGCTGCAAGTTGACTCCAACATGGTATGCGAAGTGCTTCTCGTCGCTCCCTTCACACTGTTCTCAATGTTTCGCGGGGACGTCCTCTTCTTCGACCTCTACGATCAAGAGGATTCCATTTCATGGCTTTTCGTGTGATGTTGCCCACGGGCTTACGAAGTGTATGCCCAATCCATCTCCACTTCTGATGCATGATCCTTCTGCAGAGCGGCTCAATGTTAGCCCTGCCGTACACCTCCTCATTGGGAATTCTATCCCTTCAATGAATTCGAAGAATGCTCCTCAAGCAGCGGTTAACAAACACCTGAAGTTCGCTGGTGATGGTTGTGGTTACCTTCCAAGTGCAACATCTGTAGATTAGCACTGAAAGCACGACAGATTTGAACAGTCTTACCTTAAGAATTGTACTCAAATCGTAGTTTCGCCAGATGGGAGACATCATACCGTAAACAGCTCTGGCTTTGCTGATCCCGCTGCAAACATCCAGCTCAGTTCCGCCTTCTTCTGCAAGAATGCTGCCTAGATACGTGTAGTTCTCAACCATCTCGATTTGTCGTCCATCGATTACAACTACTGTAAGACTGAGTCTGAGGGCTTGTGTTTCCGCATGCTAATTTTTAGCCCAGCGGAAGAAGATGCCCTCTCAAGCGCTGTGGCCATTCGGTATAAATCAGTCTTGGTATGCGCGAGAAGGCAAATGTCGTCAGCGTAGTCGAGGTGCTGGAGTTTGTCAGTCATCGACCATCGTATTCCGGAGTTCGGGAGTGGTTGCATCGCCGACAGCAAAACATCCCCTATTACTGTTAGAAACAGAATTGGTGTACTCCGCTTTGGATGTCGAAGAGTTCAGAAAGACTTCGTCCGTGTAAGACATGACATTGCGCGCCATTGAACGTTGCTTTATTATAGCGACAATCTTTTCGGGCTCATTCCTTCGGCGTAAGGCAGTCCATATATAATTCTGGTGAACACTGTCGAAAGCCTTCTCGAAATCGACGAATAGCAGGACAGATCCGACCTAAACTCTGCACACTGCTCGATGATCATCCTCAACGTATTAATATGGTCGGTGCACGATGAGGACGGCCGAAAACCGGCTTGTTCGTCTCCGATTGTCGGGTACATCTCTCTCTTTATTTTATTCTTTCCAAAATGATTACAGTTGTCGCATTCCTTTGTGTCCCCTTTCTTCGGTATTTTGACAAGTATTCCTGTCGTCCACTCAGTGGGAAAGGCTTCGTTATCCCATGTTGTCCGAATAAGTGGATGCAGGAGATCAGCGGCAAGGTCGGGGTCCACCTTATACATTTCCGCTGGAATACCTTCAATACCAGCTGCCTTGTTGTTAGGAAGCGCCTTGATACCAGCAATCACTTCGGAGCGACTATGGGCTTCTGTTTTCACCAAATGGGAGGCATCCTCGTTCAGAACATAGTTCAGAACAGTGGAGAAATACTCCCTCCACCTAGCTAGTTGCTCCTCATCCGAGCTAAGTAGGCGACCGTTTACATCCTTCAATGGGTGGTTTGTTTTAAGGTCCCTGTCGACCAATTTCTTGGCGACCTTGTAGACGGTGACAATGTCACCTTCATGTGCTGCAATTTCTGCTTCTGTTGCCAGTTCAAAAATGCGATTTCGTTTATCACGTCTTACTTTTCGCTTGACTCTTCTCTGCTCAACTGAGGTGGCCACAGATAACTGTGAATTTAGCGTTATCCGTTCGTTGATGCATCTCCAGGTCTCTTCAGACATCCACAGTCGGTGCCCTCGTGGTGGTCCGCCGATAGATTACTCTCCTGCCGCGCGGTATGCTTCCTTAATCCCAACCCATCGGTCTATCGCCGATGCACCATCAGGAACATTAAGGTGGCTCGCACGGTCAACGGCCTGAAACTAGCCTGAACTCCAGGAGACTTCAGTCTATCAGTACAGAGTCTGGTAGCACGCAGTGTGGTGTTCGGTCGGCTCACTGCGGCAGTACGAAGGCGCAAAGCTGCCACCATTAAATAATGGTCCTGAGAGCTTCCGATCACTGCACCTCTCCTGCTTCGGGCGTCTATAAAACAGTTTCTAAATCGACGGGAAATAGCGAAGTGGTCAAATCGATTGGCCACCCTTCCGCCGGGAGATACCCAGGTGATTTTGTGCTACCCGACGGGTAGCGGGCCTTAAGCTTGTATCGCAAAAATTTATTTTCAAGTTGTAGGAATCTAGAGCTTTTAGTATCTTGCTCGAGATCTTCGAGAAGAGTCCTAACATTCCAGAAACCAATCGATGTCCGATTGCCGAGTATCCAGTCCGTATCCGAGGCTCTATTGACGTTTCGTTAGCAATATTAATATTAAATCGGTTCTGTCTCGCATTGCCCAGTTTACACTTCGAGGAGTTAAGGGTAGAAAGTTGGTGCTATAGAAGTTGTTGCTACGAAAACTACTATAATCTTAGCCGCCAATAGCAGCATTGCACTTCACGCAGCACCCTTTGAAAGCTCTATCTTACTTTTTCATTAATTTATCGGTCCGGACGCTCTTTTCGTTCCACAAAATGTTAACGTGCGCAAAATCATTTTCTATCGGACATATATATTTACATTTTAATACCTGCCACAAATGGAGTGATGATTATATTCCGATAGTCTGAAACCTTTTAACGCATTAAAGGCGACGTTGTGGACCCCAAAAAGAATATATATTCTTGATCAGCTCGATGAAACGAATCGATCTAGCTATGTCCGTTTGTCTGTCTGTCAATCTGTTTATTTCTACGCATTTTTTTCGTTGGAGATATATAGATACTAAGATGAAATTTGGAGCTTAAGCTTTTCTCGGCAACTACTACTTTCTATGTAAAAGCCAAGGTGCCACACCCACTTTTATTTGAAGCCCCCACTTAAACTTACCGCCCATTTGCGATTTTTTGTATAAAAATAGTTATTATTTATGAATGTATTCACTTCAATTTGGGTAAAAAAACTTTTAATGACATCGAATATCAAAACCATGTAGCCCCCATACAAACCTACCGGCCATTTTCGAATTTTTCTATAAAAATTGGTTTAAGTTATGAATGAACTCACTCTATATTGGTTAAAAACACTTCTAATAACATCCAATATGAAAACCATGGTACCACGCCCATTTTTAATAGTAGCCCCTATACAACTATTAAAAATAGAAGCCTGACTTCGTGGCTGGGCCGAGACCGCGGGACAAGCAAGCGGTCAGAGCGATAGTAAAGACTCAAGAAACCACACGTTCCTTCCGTTAGTACAGATTATGATAGAAACATGGTAGGCCCTCCGAAAACTGGAGATTAAAGGGTACTGTGACTCTAAGGGAGTATTTTGTACACAAGCCCGGCATGAAAAATGGTTAGTTTAACGGACAGAGAATACTCTTCGCCTCTTTACTAAGCAGGAGAGTATTATTAGTTGGGGCGACTCTGATTTGGTCGGTTGTGATATAACAGCGATAAAACAGAGTAAGTCTGAAGCGGGCCAAAGCCGGACATTCACAGAGAATGTGTGTGCTAGTTTCCTCGTCCTTGTTAGGATGATATTTCAGTCTATTATGGCCGGTAAGGTAGCCAGTTAGCAACCTGAGGTCGTAACGGTTGAGATAAACAATGTTTTTTGGGCAGATAGGGCGAGCTAATTGCTCAGCTTGTGTTAGGCCCGGATATTGAATCCAATATTGTTGAAGAGATTCTGCGGAGAACCTATCAATTATACGTATGGCTGAAGGCCAACTGAGCCTGCAGAAAGGCTCCGGGCCAATAAGGGGCGAAGAGGAGCCAGATCTGGCGAGTTCGTCAGCAGCTTCATTGCTGTCAATACCCCTAAGTCCAGGGACCAAGCATATAGTTACTTTACGATCTTGAGAAAGGTGTTGAATTCTGTCATAACGCCGGAGAACTAACTTAGAAGAAAAAGTTCATGAAGTCAGTGCCATGATAGCTGCTTGGCTATCAGAGAAATTTGTGGTATTGACCTCGAGGACTATAAGCCAGAAGATGACGGGAGCAGACTTCAATAGCATGGATCTCAGAGCAAGAGCATCCATAGCGGTTAATTACATTGTAAAGATATGTAGAGGAGGTAGACCAATAATCGCCTTTTTAGCAACAGGGGGTCAGGTCTTTATCGTCCCGGTGATACAAAGTCAAGCCAGACGTTGAAGTTTGTCGCACTGCTTAATCGAGCAAGATTGCAGCAACTTTGACCACCAAATAAAGGATCCGTAGTTGAAAATGGGTCATATCATAGAGGTATAGACCCAGAAAATGATTTTGTGTGTGAGACCCCAGTTTTTCCCAAAAAGACGCCTACAGGTTCACAAAGCGTAAGTGGCTTTGTTGTTGACGGTCTTAATGTGGGAATTTCAATTTAATAGTTTTTCCAGTGTAAGCCCTAGATGCTTGACCTCGTCGGAAGGACACAGCACAGTGGAGTTAATACTAACAGGGCCAATGTCGAGCTTGTAACGTCTACAGAAAGGGACCTGTCTTTCTGAGGGTTAATGCTAAGTCCCTTCTTAGAACACCAGTTTGTTACAATTTGAAGGCCGAACACATCACATGTTATTCTTAAAGCTCAGCTTTATGTGGCTGATAATCAGGGAGCCTTCGTCCACCGCCATTAGCAGGTGGAGCTGCGGCCCCTGGACCGTGCGCTGCACGATAAGCCAGAGAGACGTATTGGGAATGTTTTGTGCGCCAACATTAGCTAAAACTTTCTCTGTTGCCAAATTAGCGCCATGAGGGAAGTAGCCACTGACTTAGTGAGTGCTAGGGATCTCTTTCTCCTCACAAAGCTCAAATTCAAAGCTGACCTTTGCCGTTATGTTTCCGCATTATCTGCATTCGATCAGACAAGTAGGGAGAAAAATAATTCTGGGGATACATCCCTCGAACTGAGGCTTCATCTTGTCCGCCGGCTGCTCGATTGCGACGTCAATAATCGCCTCCTGCAGCAACTCCATTTGATTTGCTGTGAAGGAACCATTGCCGTCAGAAGCCGAGAAAGACTCGAGTTTAATGCTACTCGCTACCCGGCCATAGGAGGCTTTCACTGTGCCTTGAGTAGGCCGACTTTTTTGGTGGGATGAATCCCTGGAGAGTTCTCTGCAGAGCGAACTCTCTTGATGGTACTTCCAACTGTTGCCCTAGCGTGTTCCATGACGACGTGACGACGTTCCATCGAGGAGAAGGATGCATAGCCCGGTTCTGGATAAGCTATGTTGGTTATTGCGTCAGTAGTGCTGGTCCGTGGAGGAACTCAGTGTCCATTGACAAAAGGTTATTCAGCTTCTCAGCTGATGTTAAAGATGAGGGCGCACACAAAGGTTGTCCTTCAGTTTGAACATTTAGAGCTGCATTGCACATGTTAAAAACTTGTATTAAATTCCATCAAAATTTATTTAGTTGGAAATGAAAGCCATCTAATTCAAAGCACCGTTGACACAGAAAGTCAACTTGAAACTGGAGAGCGACAGGTGTCCAGACTCCGCATATTAGCTATAAGATTCTCTCCAACCATTCATCCATCGGCATATGCTTTTCCATTTTTGATTTGGGGTTTAGTTACGGTGATAGCCACATTGCAGCATTTCACCTCACCACTTAGGAAATGTTTCTTTTCCTCATACGATATTTGTCAGGTTTGTAGCAGAGACATATTCTTACCACCAAATCTGTTACCGGAGGCCACCGCGATTAGGTTATAATCCCTCATTTCTAGCAAATCATTAGTTACGGCACGTGCACTCAAAGCAATAGATGTTGAATTGCATATTGACCTCTTTCTATACGACTTATTGTCTGAGAATTTTTTTCATTAGTAAATTTAAGATAACCATTAGGTTTTAAAATGCTAAAAGCTACGTTAATATTTTCAGGATACCTACTTATGTTAATACTTTTAACAGGTTCTGGTTAACTATGCCTAAACGTATGCAGCAGAGAACTGCAAAACACACACTTTTCTTGAGTCAGCTCAGACGTAAAAATTCTTACTCAATTCCAGTAACTGAGCGAAACACATCGTCGAATAAAAATCAGCTTGTGCTGACGAACGCGTCAATCATGTACAACGTTAGCCTTCGCTCCTTAATGTTTTGCTCACGTTTGCTTACTATGCGAAGCTAAGCATTGAATAAACTGTGCCTGTTCTCAAGAACGGCTCATTCGGCTTATTGATTTTGCAATATTTTCTTTTGCGCCTATCTGGCGAAAAAAAGCATGTATATTGTTATTTTTATATTTTAATTTAATAATTAGTTAAAATGAATTATTGAATTATATTTTATATACTATAAGAATTAAGTTAATAAATATATTGTGAAGTTAATAAATATATTGTGAAATTACGTATTTACATAGCAATCGCGGCCCACATTTCGAACTTTGACTTCAGATTCGTTTATAGTGACCCAAAATACATATGAAATGGCTTGAAAGACATCTATTTTATTTGCAGGGCTATGAACACATTTTTCAAAATTAGGCTTTCTAAGAATTCTAAGCATTTTCTTAAGAATTTTAAAACAATAAATTTTTTAAAGAAAATTTGTTACAAAAAGTTAAATAACTTGGTCAATTATTGTCGGATTTTTTCCCATTAAACAATCATTTTACTCGTAATTCTGCGTACTTTAAGAAACCCTTTGTAATAAAGGTAGCTTTCAAACAAAAAAGTGTAACCATGGTTTGAAAAAAAAGGGAAAATTGCGTTTGTCTTGAAAATACACAGAGGTACGATCAAAAATGTCATAAAAATGTCATTGCCCTCAAAAGGGCAAAGTTTTTTCTACAATAACCTAAAATAGTTTGAAAAAAAGGGAAAAATTTCGTTTGTCTTGAAAATACATAGAGGTACGATCAAAAATGTCATAAAAATATAATTGCCCTCAAAAGGGCAAAGTTTTTTTCTTTCTAAAACATGTTAAAAAATTAAAATCGGTTTGTAATTTACAGAGATATTGCTCTTTAAGTGAAAAAATAAGGAACATTTGTTTTTTGATTATAAGATTTCACAGTTATCTCTATAGAGACTAAGATATTCAAGTTTAAGTTTTGTGTAATTACTTTTGACGCAAAAAAAATGTGTGTAATAACTTTTGACGGTCGCTACTCATTACTTCATTTGCTTGAATCTCGGTTCGATATACCGTTATCTTTTCCAATTACACTTCGATCGATTCAGGATAGATCAAGGATTACAACAACAACACATATTATAGTCTGACATCAATAGCAATAGTAGGAAGAAGGAAGGAAGTTGAATGTGCAAAAAAAAGTTTGGTTGTGTAATAACATTTGACTATGGCTGTATATTAGTAAACAATATATTACGATTTTTCAAGCAACCACACATCGAAATGATAGAGCAAAGGAATAAAGTGAAACTGTAACGTCTTCTCTTCTGATTACCCCTGTAGAACACAAAAACCTTTAAACTTTTCGTTACTGGACACTGTTTATAACTTGGCTTTAGATAGCTTATTATTTTTCAAAATTTGTTTAAGTTAATCAAGTATTACTCATATGTTTTGGTTGTGGTGCTTCACAGCACTATACATAATGACTAAATACATGTCTTGAGTCAAGATAGTTTTTATTACTACCGCCATTCCAATCGCTTTTACTTTTATACGTATATATATATATATATATATATGAGTATGCTATATACATAGATAAGATAAAAAATTTAATTCATGCACTTTTTCGACTACGACTGCTTTTTAAGTCGTTAGATATTTCTGTAAACAGTGTTTATTTATACATACATCAAAAAATATAACGTTAAAAATGTCTGCGGAAGAGAAGCAAGATTATTATCGTTTGGTAGGTTGTCCAAGTAAAAAAAACAAATATTTTTGTTTAAACTGTCCAATATAGAATTTGGTATTTTATTTTGTATATTAAATTTTTGCAACTTTTCAATAGATTTTGTGAACTATTTATTTAATATTTATGTACATACACACATATGTATGTATGGATGTGTACATGCTTACATTAAAATACGTTTAAAAACAAAACTTAAATAAACATATACATACATATGTATCCACAGCAAAGATTATTGTTTAAAAAATAGAAATATTTTAATAGGAGTTAACTCAATAATTCGGTGTTAAATTTATTTGTTAGTGTAGTAGAGGAAGTTCATTATAAAGAAAACAAGTATAAACAAATAATAGGTTCCTCGTTACCACAAATGTATTCAAGTGACTGTAATCAAGTATCATACTAGTAAAAAGGGAGTATTGATGAGTCGTATATAGCTACATACATTCTGTAGCACACAACTTATGTGATGCAGTGATGAAACACCATTTTTTAGATATATTATTCTAGTTAACCATTTTGCTCTATTTCTTTTCTATAATTTTATTTGACCAAGTCACCACCCACTTCATTAACTTCTTCATTCATTGTAAAAATTATAATTTAATATTTTTATGGGTTAACATGATTAATAGTCTTTATTGTTTAAAACAGCTTTCAGCCCATTTGGCATAAATTCAAATTTTTTAGACTTCTAGGCGTTATTTTGCTTCATTCATCTAATAAATTGTTTCTTAGGTTATCCTAGTTTGTTATCATAGGTAAACAGTGCTTACAAGTTTTTAAGTGTTATAAGATCAGTTGAAAGTACCACAGGGGCATTAAAATATCGAAGTAATCCTTTATATTTCTTGAATCTTCGATAGAGACATAAGAAAACTAAAAAACCAATAGTTTACAGCCAAAAAGGTTCTGAGATCTCGTAGAAATATTCCCATATATTTTAGGCCGTAGCTTCCAAAAATGGTCATGAAATTTTTCTTAAGGATCGTTCTCTAAACATCCTCAAAAAAACTGTTTTTAAGTAGAAATATAGCAAACGTTAACTTTGGTGGAACCGAGGCTGAAAT
Organism: Leucophenga varia; assembly: GCA_018903435.1. Taxonomy (NCBI): domain Eukaryota; kingdom Metazoa; phylum Arthropoda; class Insecta; order Diptera; family Drosophilidae; genus Leucophenga; species Leucophenga varia. The sequence goes on along the minus strand of JAEIFJ010001280.1, from coordinate 144,148 downwards.
ACTCGTTACACAACACTTTTAATAGTTTATATGTTCATCTGGTGCTAAGATTATATTTTACGATGAATTTGATCAAATTTGTATGGAGACTTTATGTTATATTAGCCCGATCCATACCATATCGATAGTCTTCACTAAGGTGGACATTGCAATAGATTTTACCAAATTTTAATTGGATTCATTCAGGAAAAACAAATGTTTTAATACAAAAACTCTAAAATGGGCGGAAGGTTTATAAGCGGGCTATACAGAAAAAAGGCGTGGATGACATAAGAAATGTTTTTACCCAACTGGTAGTGAATATTTTCATAAATAATACCTATTTTCATACAAAAATTTAAAAATAGGCGGTAGATTTGTATGGGAGCTACGCCTTAAAATGGGCGTGGCACCTTGATTCTGACATACCAACTGCCTAGGACCAAAACATTCTGAGTAAAACTTATCGCAACTGACAGACATCGTTATATACTTTATGGAGTCTCCGATGCCTCCTTCAATGCGTTACAACCTTTCGGACAATTTGAATATACCCATTTACACTATAAAATAAATTAAAATAAATTATTTCTAAAATAATGTTATCTCAATAAAAAAACAATAAAATTACGATTAACCAACTCGGAATAAAAAAGTGAAAGTTATAGAGGAATAAGTCAAAAATCAGAAAAATTTATTGATTTATATAAGGGGGTACTACCTATCTATGGAATTATCCGTTCTCTAGATATATAGTAATAACGTATAATGTCAAGAGGATGAGGATATCTCGAAAACGACCCTTAAGTAAAAATGTGTCACGGTAATTTTTGGAATCAACGTCCCAAAATACATGGGTATAGAAATATAAGAACCCAGAATTCTCGACAAAGTCTAAATTTGTAAAATAGTGTAATTGACCAATTAAATGGAACAACTTATTTCGCACACTTTTTTTTTTTTTTTTTTGTTAGTTAGCCATTGTTTGTCTTTTCACCAATTTAATTTCACTCCGTTGTTTATCAAAAGTGTTTTAGTCCGATGACTGTTCCAACCGATGATTAACATCATGGACTATAAAATCGGTGCATGTAAGAGACAAAACGCAGATAACAAGGTTTTCACGATTTGTAATTTTAATTTTAGTGATCTTGGATAATAAAATCGGACTATAAAATCGGTGCATGTAAAAGACAAAACGCAGATAACAAGGTTTTCACGATTTGTAATTTTTATTTTAGTGATCTTGGATAATAATTACACATATGTTGAAATAAAAATAATTAGGTTTATCAATTAAGTTGTTACTCAATCTAAAAAGTAAGTGAGTTATGAACACTCACGAGGCTTTGATGCGAAACTTGTTGATTATTCATACCATTGCTTTTTACAGAGGGGACACTTTGAAAGGCATATCCTTTTATTATAGTACCTACATATACGCAGTTTGCAATGCTAAGCGGTATAAATTATGAAGACCATTTTACTTTCTTCTATACAAGACATTCAAAGCAATCATTTAAACTTTGCTGGTATAATTTGATCTTCACTTGGATTATGTTGGTTTGTATATACGCAGTATAATTCAGCACGTCAAATTTCCACCAAAAAAAAAAGTTCTTCAAATTTTTTCAAAATGGCAAAAAAAAAAAATGTTTAAACGTCTTCCATTATTTGTATTAAATTTAAGGTAAATCTATCAGTTTCCCATGAATTTTATATGGAAAAATAACACTTTTCCGTAGATTTAGAAACCTGAAAAATAAATATTTTTATCCGAATAACCATGTTTCTCTTTATAAAGGGTCGTAAAATAACATCCAATCATTAATTTTTTAATACTAACTATTTTTTACAGAATTTCAAAAAATACCCAAAAACGTAAAAGTAAGAAGAAAACGAAAAACAATACTTTTTATTACTTTTATAAAAAAAAAATTAGATAATAAATGATTGGATGCTAAGTATAATACATGCAAACTTCAGGGGCTTTGCAGCAGCATTAAATATTATCCGATTTAAAAAAGAAACAACAATAACTTCGGTGGAACCGAAATGCAGATATAACAATACGTTAACTTCGGTAGAACCGAAATACAGATATAACAATAATACTGATATAACAATAATTTGTTGAAAAGTATCAGAAAATAAGAAAACGTTATAGTGGCCCGATCGTTATCATATCAGTATAGGATGATATTAGATGTGTTTTTCACAGTTTGAAGTAAATATTTTCATAAATAATACCTATGTTTCATATAAAAATTCGAAAATGGGCGGTAAGTTTGTATGGGGGCTATACCTAAAAATGAGCTTACATGTTACTTTTGATATTGAATGACATAAGAAGCGTTTTTACCCAATTTGGAGTGTATATATTCATAAATTCGAAAATAGGCGGTAAGTTTGTATGGGGGCTATACCTATAAATAGACGTGGCACTCTCATTCTCGAACTTAACCTAGTCGTTGCCGAGAAAAAGCTTAAGTTTAAAGTTTCAGATATATATCTTCAAAACTAAATGAATAAATCGCATAGCGTCAGGCAGATAGACGGACGGAAGGACATAGCTATTCCGATTCGTCTCATCGAGCTGATCGAGAACATATATATCTATCTATCTATTTTATGGGGTCTAAGATGTCTCCTGTAATGCTTTACAAATTTTCCGACAAACTGATAATACCCGTTCTCACTATGTGCAACGGGTATAAAAAAAAGACAGGACAGAAAAATCCTTGGTTTGTGTTTGGGATAAATATAATAATTGAATCAGTATTCATCACATATTCTAAGCCACTCAACCAAGTTATGCATTGGAATATCAAAGTGATCTTTTTTGAATTTATTGAAAATGGCCTCTGTTATGGTAAAAAAAAAATAGCTTAAGTCAACTGCATTAAATACATTTTTAAACTTTTGTTTTTTTTTTTTTTTTGGTTTTTATACTATAATTTGGTCAAATTTAATTTTAAGAAATCAGATGGACACTTCCTGGAAAAATTTTATTTTTCTCCTCTTTGATTGCAATTTTTTACTGAGTTTTTTCTACAAAATGTGAACCTTTTAGAAAACGATTTTTTTTTTTTTGTTCTTGAGGTATAAATTTTGAATTTAGTCTACTTGTTATATGGGAGGTTCTCAGAATGTTTTAAAGGCAATGTTCGGAAATTCAAAACTTGCATGTTTTTGTGTCTTAATAGATTACTTGTTACAACTAAGGTACCACGGCCCATTTTAGGTTTAGTCCCCATTCAAACTTAACGCACAGCTCTGAGTTTTCGAATAAAAAAATGTTGTTTTTTATTTATGAATGTTTTCACTCCAATTTGGGTAACAACACTTATAATATAAATGTATGTGCACGCTATATGATATCGATTGGGTCACTATAACATATAGCCCCCATACAAACTCACCTCACATTTTTTTTTTTTTTGAGAAAATTAATATAACATCAATATTTTTCCGGGCTGCAAACCGGTTTTAAACCCACCCGGTTTTTGAACCGAATCACAGCATTTTCGATCGTTTCCTCTGAAACAGTTTTTCTGAAAGAAAATAGCTTTGAACCAAGAACCGAACAATATAAGAAGTAAAGTGGTTCGGTTCGAACAAGTTCGTTCACCATTTCTTTTAAACTTACTTGAGTAAAGATATTGCTTGAGTTTATGACGAAATATATGCAAAAATGTTTAAAATAGTATACTAAAATTATATTAAAACCAATATATAGAGGGTGTTAGGTTATAGCAAAAGTTGAAATGGCTATAATTTGGGAGCCTTGATTTAGAAGTGCTCTTATCAATATGTATTCGCCGTTGGCCGCTTTTACATAGATTTGTGCCGTAGCCAGAATTACTGCAGCAGATGAATCACTTAAGGTAACTTTACTTAATTTCATTAGTTGATTGTTCTGCGTGTAAACTATCATGATGATTTTGCGAACAAGAATTGAATTTAATTTTTGGTGTTGGACATTTTTCACCATATTTGTGATTTATACACTTATAGCATAAACTTTGTTCTTTTACAAAATTTCTGCTTTGTTCAACCGAAATTGCCTATTATTTTCGTCATTCGGTAATCAGATAATTTTGGAAATTGCAATAGAAGCACTTTTTCCTTGCAAGTTGACTCTAGGTCAATGACATGTTATGAGCTTTGAATGCACGCTTTTTATCTGTTGATGACTCCTTGTCAGCAACCGCTTTAAATGTTTCATAGCGACGTTCTAAAAATTCCATGATGTCTAGTAATGTTTGAACCTCTTTCGGCTTTGTAATGATATATATAGCGTTGAAACCTCTTTGTCTAGTTTTCGACATATTATTCTTGCAATAAAGGGTTTGTCATATTTTATTACAATGCCTAGAGCACGAATTGCATTGAGACATTCATTAGTTGTATCCAACAGCTTATTTTCGTATCTTTGCTTTAAGTGTGTCCAAGACACATTATAATTAGTGCTTGATACCTGTAAATATTGAATCAAGCGTGCTGCTTCTCTAATGTACTGTTGAAGTCGCAACATTTTTGTTTGAATTTGATATGTACACATTATTATGCGCCATATCTTTAAATAAGTTAAAGAAAATGTTGGAATTTTAAGTTTTTCTAGCTCTAAACAATCCCAATAGCTACTTGGCTGATTTTTTAATTCCTTCGCTTCTTTCCCTATTGTTTCCAAATGTAGGAAGCGAATATCATTAAGTAAGACATCAGCCTCAGCAGCCTCATTTTTGTTGGATTCGTTTTTAAAATCTTCTTTTTTTAACCATTCCATGAGCCTTATTACTTCCCGTTTAAAAGTTTGTATTTTAAAATTATACTTATCCTGGTCCTTTTTGTCTCCTTTTAATGCCTCATTCTGACCGGAGTTTTGGAGGAATCGCTGGCATTTGCTTTCAACACCGATACGTTTTGTTCCAGTACCAAATAATCTTCATTCAGCGCATTGTTGATGGTTGCCATGTGTTTTTCGTGTTTTTCTACTGTATTTTCGTACATATTGTTAATGAAGTAATCTTCATCAGCAAATCCATCTGCTAACAATTTCATATGGTTAGATAGTTATTCTACTAGATCAGAGCAACTGCTTTTAAGGGTGGTCTTTGCATTGATTTTGTTATATAACTGTAAAATTTTTTCTGCAATTTTCTATTTTCATTCTGTTAATACCCATTTTTGTTTCCTAATTTCACTCAACTTCTACAAATAAACTGTTGGAGGAAAATTAAAAGTCGCCCAGTTGACTTAGCTGTGCCTCGACTCACAGTTAGATAATGTTTATTTGTAATATGGTGAATTAGCTTTTTGGGATTTTTTTTGTTTGTTTTGTTGATCACGTTCAACAAGCTTCAAAATTCTCCTTTTTGGCTATTTTCGATGTTAAATAGAGTTATAGAGTCAGACCCGCCTTATAATTACTTACAATTGGATATTCTTAAATACTATTTCTATTACAAAGTGGACTGTATATTAAAATTATATGTATGTGTATGTGTAAAATTATATATGACTATAAAAATAGCTTATTTATTTTAAGCGGAGAATTGATCATGCTTGCAGGAGTCAAATGTCATCGCTCAACATCACTTAGAGTCGTTTAGCACAATCGTAAAACTTTTTTTTAAGTCGCCGCGGGATATCTTGTCTATTCTTATCGCGTATTGAATAAACATAAACTGATAATCCGATGTTCATACTTGAACAGGGATGGTCTATAAATTTAAAGTGGTCCTTTTCCCGATCATTAGTTCATCTCAGCAATTAAAAAAAATCAATAATATTAAGTTTTTTGATCTAAGTTCGCCGTGGGAGCATTAGAGGAAAATCAATCAATCTGAATGCTACGTTGTGATCGTTGAAGTGCGATGAGTACGATGGTTTTACCAGAAGATATACATAAGTCATACAGCTCGAGATTGCAAAATTTTTTACGCAATCACAAATATTATACTTACCACTGTTCAATAAAATAGGTGCAAAGTATGCAAAATTTTATTAGTTGATGTGAGGCTTCATTTTTTTAACATATGTATTACATGAACCGAACCCAACCGTGGCTCGACATTGACTAAAAACCGGTTTGTAAACCGCCATCGCCATTTCCTGGTTTGTAGTCCTGGTATTTTTAGCTTTAACTGGTACTAAAAGTGTTTTTTCTTTTCGGTAACAATAAAAAAAATTTAAAATGGACAACATCAATCAAAAGCTCATGAAAACAACTATAAGAATTGTGCCCTACTAAAGTTTCTAAAAATAGGTCTTAAAACAATAAATAGGAAAATTCAAAATTTTCACACCTTCCTCTCAGCTAATTTTTGATATAGATCTAAAATAAATGGCTGATAAATACTTTGTTTGTACTTTGTAATGTCGATCCATCAAATCCATAGCTCATTATTAATTTGTCACATATATTTTTTTCTAAGTTGATTCTTTTTATAAGAGTAAGATTCTGCTGGCAGTATGATTTAGAAGTTATTGGAGTGAAACTTCATCCATAGTTTTTGTACTAGTTAATTCCTTTTGTCTCAATAGCAGTTTAGCTTCCTGAATTTTGTGGTAACTTGGGTATTCGACCCAGTATTGTTGCTAATATCTCCCATTTCATTAAAATTGGTGCGGCAGAGGATCATCGAATATTAGTGAAAGCTTGCGGCGAGTTTGCTTTATCTGGAAAATCGTGTCCGAGGTGGTTTGGTCGCTTTAAAAGTTGTGATTTTGAGATCGAGGACAAGGAACGGTCTGGTCAACCCAATAAAATTTTATATAAGTCGGCAGTTGTCAGCAAACGTCTAAAAACCATGTGATTTATTCAAGGAAGAAAACTGATTGCCATAAGTGTTGAAACCGCGCGACGTCGAATCGAGAATTTGTTGGTTTGAACCGATTTTGTTGGTTTGAGACCGGTATTTCGAAATGGTCGTGAAAATCCAAAGTTTTATTTTTTTGACGCTTTTTGATGCTCAAACCATTTTTTAAAATTGTGTGGGTTGATAGAAATCAAATTCCCCAAATGTTTGTATTTTCAATAACAGATTTGTGAGCAACAAACGTTTACTTCTTTACTTGTAAAAATCGGGTTTTAATACGGTTATAAAACCATTTGTAGATTTGTATGTTATGTCTTTTTTCGTGGTAACTTATCAATTACGTTTAAATTGATATTGCTATATCTTTGAAACTATTGATATTTCAGTTCTAATATTTTCGGTACTGATGTATAAGACTATTTACTATAGTTTTGCATCAAAAAATCAATTTCGAAAAATTTCGCTTACGCGACTAACTATAACTAATCAACAGTAAACATTTTATCTTTCTATCTTTAGCCGTTTGGGTTGAAGTCCAAATTGTCATCCTTCAGTCAATCGTTAAATCAGTAAATAGGTCAGGTGAAAGAGATTTAAATATAGATGTGTATAGATAGTCTAATCAAATTTTTGTACTCGCCACACATGGTACATTCAAGGCATAAACAGTTTGTCGAAAAGTTTGTAACGCATTAAGCAAGGAGACATCGTAGAGCCTATAAAATGTATATATATATATATATATATATTTTTTTTGATCAGCACGATGAGTCGATATAACCATGTCCGTAAATCCATCTGTAGTTACACGTTTCATTTGTTCAGTTTAAAGATAAAGCCTTAAGCTCTAAACAATTTAATGGTTAAAACTAAAGTGTCAAGCCCATTTTTAGGTATAGCCCCCATATAAACTTGCAGTTTTTCTCGAATCTTAGTATTGAAAAAACTCCAAATTGAATAAAAGAACTTCAATGCCATCCTAAGTACCACCGATATGATAAGTATCAGTCCCCATATAAATTATCCTCCAATTCTCTGATTTTTATACATGTTACACATAGTGTAAACGGGTATATTCAGTTTGTCTAAAAGTTTGCAATGCACTAAAGGAGGCATCGGAGACCCCATAAAGAGACGAATCGATTTAGCCATGTCCGTCAGTCCGTCTGTCTGTCAGACTGTTGCGATGCGTTTTACTCGGAAAGTTTTAAAGATATTGACCTGAAATTTTAAACTTAAGCTTTTTGTGCTCCTAGTTATTTTGTATGTCTGAACCAAGGTTCCACGCCCATTTTTAGATATAGCCTCCATACAAACTGACCACTTATTTCGATTTTTCGTATGAAAATAGTTATTATTAATGAATGTTTTTACTACAATTTAGGGTAAAACCACTTCTAATGGCATTAAATATCAAAAAAAAAAAAAAAAAAAAAAAAAACGTTTCCACGCACATTTTTAGATATAGCCCCCATACAAACTTACCACTTTTTCGAATTTTTGTATGAAAATAATTATTATTTATGAATGTATTCACTCCAAATTGGGTAAGAACACTTTTTATGTCATCCAATGTCAAATCTAAGGTGCCACGCCCATTTTTAGGTATAGCCCCTACACAAACTTACCGCCCATTTTCGAGTTTTGTATGAAAACATTTATTATTTCTGAATGAATTCAATTAAATTTGCTAAAACCAATTCCAATGACTACGTATGTGAACACTATCGATATGGTAAGGATCGGGCTAATATAACAAAAAGCCTCCATACTAATTTGAGTTCATTGTGAAATTTAATGTAAGTACCTGGTGAACACATATTCCATTAAAAGTGTTGTGTAATGAGTATTTCTGCTTCGGTTCCACCGAAGTTAACGTTTTTCGTTGTTTTCAAGAAAATTGTTCTTATATCTGTAACTTAAGCTTAAAATTTGATATAAATATTGTGTCTAAACTTGAGTTGTACCAGACAATTGATTAGTGTGAGGGGTATTCAAGCTTCGGCTTTACCGAAGTTAACGTTTTTTCATGTTTTATAATTTTCACCAAAAGCAGCAAACGCTGTAGTAAAATTCTGGATATGTACACTTACATATGTCACTCACTTGTTAACAACAAAAATTTTGTTTATTTTTAGACAATATCTGTAAATAAAGCCTTAAATGGAATAGAAGCGCCTCTCAAAACAAAACACGTGCGCTCGGCGATTATAGTAACTCATAAAACTAAAGAATCAAGATCGTTCTGGATGGTAATATCACGTCAACCACTAATGGAGAACCGGTTTACAGCTTGGAAGTTTTGTCATCTTCTTCATAAAGTTTTAAGAGAAGGTCACAGAAGCATTTTGAAAGAATCACAGAGTCACAAAAAAATGATTACAGAGATGGGCAAACTGTGGGGTCATTTACAAGATGGAGTTGGAAATTGCATTGAAGCTTATAGCAAATTTTTGGTCAGAAAGATGTCCTTTCATGATAAAAATCGAATTTTTCCTGGAAATCTTATTATTGACTTTACGGACATTGTTCTGTTTGCTGATAAGGATATAAACATTTAGTACGGTAGACTTACAAGTTATTAGTTTACAGAAATTCAAAAAAAATTTTTTTCTAGTTTTCAACTGTGCGTAGAGATTTTTGACTACTTAGAAGAGATCATTAATTTACAAGCTCAAATTTTTTCAACGATTAATACATATCGGATGTCGTCAATGTCACAGCAAGGACAATGTAGATTGGCACCATTAATTCCTCTTATACAAGATTCAAATGCACTTTATGATATAAATGTTCGCATTATGTTTAGACTTCATGAAGAATTGCCCGACGATATACTTACCGGCCACAGAGACAGATTTAAGGATATTTTTTTAAAATTGAAACAATTTTACGAAAATGTACGACCTTTACAATATTTTACCGATCTTATTCAAGTACCGCTCTTACCAAATTCAACTCCAAATTTTGCATCAAAAGTCGATTTCAATAGCTATATACCACCAGTTGTGCTGGTTCAGCCAGAGCCAGAGCCTTCAGTAGATGACCTAATAGATACAACAGAACAAGAAAACGTTGATACAAATGCAGGAAATGTAAATGATATTAGAATAAATATTCTCGAAGATTGTTTGAGAGCCAAAGAATCAACAATATCTAAATTGCAAACTGACGTGGAGTGTTTGAATAATAAAAATGTTGAATCGGAAAATTTGTACATCAAGCAAATTGTACAACTTCAAAAAGAAAAGGACATAATAAATCAAAAACTTTTGTGCTCTAAGGAAGAGTATAATAATATACTACTAATAAAGGAGGAGCTGGAGCTACAATTGGCAAACACACCAACATTAATGCGTAAGTAGTTTTTGTTTTTATTTATTCGGATTTCTTAACAAAATCGCAAAGAAAAAATTGGAATTTACTTTTAAAATCGAAAATTTTTGTGCTGCTGCTAACGCAAGTCGCAAAATGTTTCCGATTTCAAGTAAGTGAAATTAAAAGTAAATGTAAAATATTACTTAAAAGAGCTTTTGTCGCTTAAAACAAATTTTAATTTTATTCTGAAGGCGGCTTACAAAGTGCTACAAATTTGGAAAAAAAACGTTTTGAGTGACCTAGTAGAGGTTTTTGGTCTGGTCTGGTAGATCTCGAAAACGTATATTTTATTTATTGGCCAGCTGAATTGTTTGTAGATCGAAATGAAAAATAATGTATAATATTTGACTATCGTTTCAATAATAGACAGCAGTCAAATATTTCTTTAAATAAATGTGAATGAATGGTTCAGCTTATAATTTTTGTCAAGAGCTTAACGCCCTATTTCTTCTATTTTTCAATGCTTTTATAGCATCCAATTGATATTCATAAATAACATATCGTCGTATTTAAAATATAATTACCTTTGTAATGATGTACAGGTCAGCTTTTAGAAACTATCTGTTCTCTAGATACATATATAGTAATAACTTAAAAATGTCGATAAAAGTTTTTAAGGATATCTCGTGTACGATTCTTAGGAAAAACTTTGATTACCATTTTTGAAATATAAGCCAAAAATACATGGGAATAGATGCCTCCAGACCCTTCGACAAAGTAATAAATTTTTATATAGTGTAATCATTAGATTCGAGTCATAATCATTATTTGTGTTAAAAAAAATATTTATGATTACTATAATAACTTACTTTGACATTCTGACTTCAGGTTTGAATTCAACGACACAAAATACATCTAAAATGACATTTCTAATACGCCATGCAAGGTATGACTTTTTTTTTTTGAGTGGCTGTGTTAACATTATTTTTTGGTTTTATTTAAATTTTTTTTTTTTTTTTGATAAAAATAATGATTTTAGTCTAAGTTTTATAAATAATAATTCGTAAAAAACACTTTTTTTTGCCCGTTTTTGAACCACAAAGTAAAGCGGTGTGACACAAACCTGTAGAATAACTCAAATGAAAGGTAGAACCTTTTACTAGAATGTCCAAAACCTATGGAACATTTAAGTGGGGTTCAAAATAATAGATTTTTTAAGAGCTATTTTTGCTGTATAATTAAATACATTATTATTAGAATTCACTAGTTTAATCAGCACAGAAGATGATTTCATTGAGAATTAGGTGGACATTATCTATTTTACAAAATCACTGTTTATCTGTGTTATCATTGAACAAAAACGTTTCTAGGTGCATTGTAAGTGGCTGATTTGTATAATTTGAAAAAAATATGAAAAATACATTTTAGGACTCACACATATTAGTCTTTCCAGCTGTGTGCATATTACTAAATACGAAAGTCGTAAGTTGAATAATTTATAAATTCAAATAGACTAATATAGATGCTTTTTTACACCTGTCACACATAGTGTAAAAGGGTATTTTAGTTTGTCGGAAAAATTGTAATGTAATAGAGACGGGACGATTTAGGCACATCCGTAAAGATATTGAACTTTCTCGTCCTAGGTAGTTTGTATTACATACAAACATACATTTGATGAAAATACATATTATTTATAAATGTTTTCACTTCAAATTATTCAAAATTTTTCTAATGTCGTATACATAAACGATGTGATAAGGATCGGGACACAATATCATATAGCTCTCATACAAACTAATCTCGCTTTTTCTTAATATTTCATGAAAATTATTGTTATATGTGAATTTTTAATTGAACTGTTCTGATCGTGACTGTTAGCAAACCTCACAATGATTGTAAGGCTTAATCTAGATAGTATGAACATTAATAATATTAAGTGTTAATTAAGGCACTAAAAATGTTATCTTGTTGCCATGTTGCCTTGTGAATGTCGAGACGTGGGAATCTGGTGCTACTTATGATCATGTTTCTGCGCGCCTTTCTCCATTACTGTTGGTAGTTTACCATAACCATAAATGCCTGACGTTGTGCCTGGGCCGTAGCCGCTAGGCAACCAAGTGGTCAGAGCGAAAGTGGAGACTCATTAAAATCACCACACGTTCACATCGTTGGCAAAGAGTATAATGGGAACATGGTAGGCCCTCCTAATGGAGATTAAACGGGAACTACGACTCTAGGAGATTATATTGTACCCAAGCCTGGCTATAACAACTAGATAGGTTAATAAACGGAGAATCCTCTCCGCCTCTTTAATAAGCAGAAGAGTATCCCTAGTCGGGCGACCCTAATTTGCTCGGTAGTAATGAAACAGCGATTAAACAGGGTGAATCTGAAACGGGCCAAAGCTAGACATTCACATAAAATGTGCATACTAGTTTCATCGTCCTCCAAGCAGAGTCTACACTCTGACTCTGGGGACAGACCAATTTTGTAAACGTGACACCTCAATTTGTTATGACCGGTGAGGTAGCCAGTTAGCAACCTGAGGTCATAACGACTGAGGTGTACAATATTTCTAGGGCAGATAGGTCGAGCCAATTGCTTAGCCCGTAGGCCCGGGTATTGAACCCAGTATTGTCGTAGAGAGGAAACCTATCGATTAAGCGTACGAGGCCCACCAAACCCCCCAAAAATGCCTCCGGCCCAAAAAAGGGAGAGGGAGCCGGCTCTGGCGAGTTCGTCAGCGGCTTCGTTGCCGTCAATACCCCTATGTCCTGGGACCCAGCAGTTAGTGACTTTTCGACCTTGAGAAAGGAGTTGAAGTGCGTCTTAGCACTGAAGAACAAACTTGGATGAGAAGGTCCAGGACGTTAGTGCTTTGATAGCAGATTAGCTATCGGAAAAATTATAATTCTAGGGGGCTAGGACTATGAGTCAAAAGGTGGCGGACGCAGACTTCGATGGCAAAGATCTCAGATTGGAAGACGGTGGGCCAAGCACCCATTGAAACAAAGATCCTGGAGTTGGGGCCATAAATACCAGCACCAGTGCCCGTTTCGGTGAGCGAGCCATCAGTAAACCACCTAATGGTTGCTGGTTTGAAACCAAGGTCCCCGCTCGTCCAATCTGACCGATTGGGGAGGAGGAACGAAAAGCGTCTGTCAAAGCGAAAAACCGTGGTAATATAATCTGTTATCTTGCAGATCTCGATGCCAGGAATGAGTTTAAGGATGTTTGAATGACCAAAGTCAAGAAGTACATCGCTGTTCAGCGCTTGGAATCTAAGTGCTTCCATAGCGGCTGATGACATCGTGAAGATGTGTAGAGGCGGTAGACCAATGATCGCCTCCATGGCAGCAGTGGGACAGGTCCTCATCGCCCCAGTGACACAGAGACACGCCAGGCGCTGAAGGCTATCACACTGCTTAACTGTGGTAGTTTGCAGCAACTTTGGCCACCAAATAAAGGAGGCATAATTGAAGATGGGTCTAACCATAGAGGTGTAGACCCAGTAAAAAATTTTGGATGTTAAACCCCAGTTTTTCCCAAAAAGACGCCTAAAGATCCACAGAGCGAAGGTGGCCTTATTGATGGCAGTCTTAATGTGGGAATTCCAATTTAATCGTTTATTCAAGATTAGCCCTAGATACTTGACCTCGTCGGAAAGACACAAGACGGAGGAGTTAATATAAAATGGGCCAATGTCAAGTTTGTACCGTCTGGAGAAGGGGACCAGAACTGCTTTCTGAGGATTAATGCCAAGCTCTTCTTTTGAACACCAGTTTGTTACAATTTGAAGAACCGAGCACATCACCTCAGAAAGCTTACGCCCAAATTTGCCCGTGACCATGATAACAAGGTCATCTACATATCCGATGACATTGTAACCCAACGAACTAAGTTCTGTTAGGAGATCATCAATTACCAGTGATCAAAGCAAAGGGGAGAGAATACCCTCTTGAGGACAGCCCTTGATAGCCCGAGAGGACGAGATAAAAAAGATGGAAAATGCCATTTCCTCCAGGAGATTTAAAGGGTTGGAAGGACATTATTGCCTATCGGACTTTAGCTTTGTCCTATTGTTAGACACCCATCGATCAACAATAGTATGAGTCACTTCTGACTATTGAATTATGGAACCAGGGAAACGAACTTGTAGCAGAAGTTCTAATGTTTCCCCACGGCTTTCTGTGAAGTGTCCATTTGGTTTTTTCAAGAGGCCGATGGCATTTGACTTATCCTTCGTGATCACTTTTTGAAGACTTGCTACTTCCGGATTGTCGAATGAGTTTGTTATACTCGGTGAGAAAGGAACGATAAACCTCCCATCGCACACTGGGCCAGCGACTCCGTTTTTCGACGTAAATGCCAAAATTTGTATGTTAATAAAATTTAATTACATTATACAATCTAAATAGTATATACATGAATTAAAAACAAGAAAAAAAGTTAACTTCGGTTGGACCGAAGTTTATACTATATACCTGTTACACATCATTTGACGTTGATAGACCTTCGTGTGCAGCATTTGTATTAAATTTTATTTCAAAATACAAAACAAATTAAATATACTTTTAAAAATTTAGGGAATTCGCGGTCCGATTTGGACCAATTTTAAACTGAAGATTTGGCATGGTATAAGAAACATTTTAACCATATTTGAAGCCATTCGCTTTATAAATACATTTTTTCATATAAGAACTTGGAAAAATGTTGTACTTTTGTATGGGAGCTATACCTAAAAGTGGGCGTTGCACATTGATTTGAACATAGAAACTACACAGGACCTAGAAAAGCTTAAGTTTAAAATTTCCGCCCAATATCTTTAAAACTGAGCGAATAAATCGCGCAGCAACACACAGACAGACGGACGGACGGACAGACGGACATGGCTAAATCGATTCGTCTCGTCGAGGTGATCAAGAATATATATACTTTATAGGGTCTACGATGCCTCCTTTAATGCGTTACAAACTTTCCGACAAACTGAATATACCTGTTTAAACTAGTGTAACAGGTATAAAAAAAAACAAAAGTCTTTTTTGTTTTAATGCATCCCTGACATTTATGCAACGTTTTAAAGTCAGCTATTCGATCAAGTGAGCAAGTGATGGTAAAATCGCTGGAAGCTGTTCTATACTTTAAAAGCTATCAAATTTAAAGCCAAGTATCCGATTTTAAATCAAAGTAATGGAAAAGAAAGGCCAGGGTATGTAAAGTCATTTTATAAAAAATAATGTTGCTCTTGTTTGTTTTTTGTGTGCATTATTTTGTGTCGTCCAAATGTAGAGAAATATAACCCATCGTGTCCGTCTATTGTGGTTAATAACTAATTTTCTGCGCAATTGTGCGAGAAAGTAATTATGTGTAATTTTAGTGCAAACTGTATATAAACTAATGCCAAACCCTGTTTTTGCGGAAATCTGCGGCCGTGTGCGTATATTCTTTTTATGTAGCTGAGTTAGAGTTCGCTTATGCGAAGCTGCTCAGTATTTACCTTGAAAACAATCGAACCGCCGAAGCAGTTTCAAATTGGATTCTGGATGAACTGAAGTCATATAAGAGTTTAACATCAAGATCGGTTGGACGCCCACCAATTGAATACAGTAACGCTGGACCTCGTCAGAAGAGAAAACTGGCATCCGATTTGGCTGACAATCAAGGCCACAACACAATTTTTTTTCGGCCGAAAAATCGAACGATAAAGACACCGCTCAATTGGTAAGACACATTTCTTATTCTGAGCAACCCCAATTCGGTAAAGAAAAATCTTTTCACCGCAAATAATGAGTCGGAATCACTAAAGCCGGATGAGGCTTTAGCATTTCTGCTTGAAAATTCATTAACAAAAAGGCAATACAGCAACTTTTGCGAGCTCAGCAATAGCCAATCGTGTAATCTTCTTCCAGCATACAACAAAGTGGAAGACGCTTTATCTAAATGTAGACCTTTAGATGTTACTGTAACCGAAACAGTTGCACAAGTCCCGTTGCAAAGCCTTCTAGATCACACTTGTTGTCGCATAATTCAAATGCAAAGAGATATATTTCAGCAACTTGGAAATAATTTAAATGTGAGTCTTATTGCAAGCTATGGATTTGAAGGAACACCAGGACAAAGCACATAGAAACAAAACTTTTCAAGCAGCGATCCAACGGTTTTCGACCAATCCCTGTTTGCTACAACAATGATTCCTCTAAAATTAAAGGTCAAATAAAAGATTTATCCTCATACTATATGTCTGAACAGGTATAAATGGACGAAACATAAGAGTAAAATATGATCTGCATATGACACTTTTAGACGGAAAAATTTTGAACATTTTGACTGAAACTAACAACGGACGCCTGGGACGCCACTGCGCACAAGTTGCCTTGTGGATGTCGAGATGTTGGAATCTGGTCCAACTACATTATTATTGGTGGTGTTGTGTAGGCTAAATTTTCCGATGGTTGGGCGAAAGATTTCTTCTCTCCCAATTTGGCTTTGAAATCACCGATGACAATTTTGATGTCTTGCTTAAGGCAGCTCTCTTAAAGTCGTTCTAAGCGCTCAAAGAATTCATCTTTCTTCACATCGTCTATTAATCAAATGCTAAAGAACTTAGCTTTGATGCGTATCAAGGCAAGACGGTCGTCTACCGCTGTAAATTTGGAGACGAGACCACGTAGTTTCCTACTAACCACGAAACCACATCCAAATATGCATTGACTCTCATGGCCACTGTAGTAGATGTCGCAGGTTGCTTTTTCTAGGTGTCTATTTCCTATCCATCGCATTTCCTGGATGGCTGTAATATCAGCCTTAAATTTGTCAAGAGTGTTGTTTGGTTGCGCATCCCTATTGAGGGATCGGACATTCCAGGTGCATATTTTAAAATCGTGTTCCATAAATCTTTTCCGGTGTTTGTTATCATGAGTAGCTGATAAAACGGTAGTTGGGGCGACCAGAATCCATACCTCTGCCTCGAAGTTCACCACGGGAGGATTTTCACTTCTGTGTCTACCACCTGGAGTAGTTTTGTTTCTTCTAGCCGTCTTATCCATGGTTCGTGTGTTCTTATGGTTTCAAAGTTGTTTTCCGGTTGAGGGGACCAATAACCCTGCGAAACCAACCTCATCCTGAGTGTTTAACGCTTTAGACGCCTCTTTCGTCAAGCAGAGCCTGCCGTGATGGTGTTCTTGATATCTCGCACACCACATTGGACATAAAAAATTGGTTTAGTAAAAAAAATCCAAATTGGCCGTCATCCTTGAGCTATGTTCGGCATGAGGTCCTTCGCGGCTCGCAGCAGAACTAGTGCAAATTTAAACCTAAATTAAAACAAGAAAAAAAAGTTAACTTCGGTTGGACCGAAGCTTATACCTGTTACACA
This sequence comes from Leucophenga varia, assembly GCA_018903435.1. Lineage (NCBI taxonomy): Eukaryota > Metazoa > Arthropoda > Insecta > Diptera > Drosophilidae > Leucophenga > Leucophenga varia. The sequence continues at coordinate 126,649 of JAEIFJ010001280.1, read as the reverse complement.
TCATTTGACGTTGATAGACCTTCGTGTGCAGCATTTGTATTAAATTTTATTTAAAAATACTAAATAAATTAAATATATTCTTAAAAATTTAGAAATTCGCGGTCCGATTTTAACCAATTTTAAACTGAAGATTTGACATGGTATAAGAAACATTTAAACCATATTTGAAGCCATTCGCTTTATAAATACATTTTTTTCTTATAAGAACTTGACAAAATGTTGTACTTTTGTATGGGAGCAGTACCTAAAAGTGGGCGTGGCACATTGATTTTAACATAGAAAGTACACAGGACCTAGAAAGACGGACATGGCTAAATCGATTCGTCTCATCAAGCCGATCAATAATAAATATACTTTATAGGGTCTACGATGCCTCCTTTAATGCGTTACAAACTTTCCGACAAACTGAATATACCTGTTTACACTAATGTTACAGGTATAAAAAAAATTCACCTTATCTACTTAAGTATTACTAGTGCTTATCGAACGAAATTTTAAAAATAATCAGGCTTATTATGTAAGGCGTCGTCGACATCAAACTGTGTGGACAGCTTTCAATTCGTATTGTCGTTGCGTTTTCGATAACTATTGACTACTGTCGACAGAAATTTGGTATTATGTAACTGCAATCGAAGTCGTCGTCGTCTTCAAACGACACTTGTTTTGTCGACACAAATTTTATTAACAAGTTGTAACGACTCGAATTTTGTTTGAACTTTTAAACATGGTGCGAAAATTGAAAATAACCAATTCTCGGCAATTCGAATCTCTGATGTCCACAAAATCCTGAGATGGCAAATGGTTTCACTAGGGAAATGGTTCCAGCCAATTTTTAAACCAAGTGGAATGATGTGCCAACAAAGCTAAATTCTCTTGAGCGTAGGTGCGACAAAAGTGCATATGTGCGACAAAAAAGTGCATAGGTGCGATAAAAAGTGCGTAGGTGCGATAAAAAAAGTGAATAGTTCAGTCATCAGTGGAACTGTCCGATATGAAAATCATATTTTCAAAATTAAATTTATATTTTTTTAAATTTTAACGCAAATGTCAGAGGTGACACTTAAATTTATCAATAAATAGTCGACGTCGTCACGTTGCTGTTAGCTAATACCGATTCAGCATTGAGACGACGTCGACTTAAAGTGACTACGTCGACGACGCCTTTCATAATAAGGCTGATTGATTTAAGTGAAATTAACAACGATTAAAAAAAAAACTGTTCGATTTCGCCCAACTAATTTTTTTTCGTGAATTAAAAATCGCCTATAATTAAGATGCCAAAAATTCAAATGAAATTTGTTCGAGTTCTAGTGAGTGCCCATTTCAAAAATGGTGTTTTAAGAAAAACTTGTTAAAAGTTTTGAGATTGTTGTTTCAGCACATGCTTTGATACTCTGTGCACGTGTACTAACGTATTTTTCTTTGAAAATCCTTACAACAGTAGGGTCTAAAGAGAACGTTTTTGACATCAGATTTGTACGACAAAAAATAATTTCAAATAGCACATAAGCCGTGGACTAAGACTACTGGACAACTGTTCAGCAGTACTAAAAGTGCAATAAAGAAAGAGAACAAGTGCAATTTCATTTACGAAATAACTTGTGGTGGCGACGGGTCCAACGTATGTGACAAAAAATATATTAGTACGACAAAATTCAAACTAAAATCAAGAATTGTTGGACACAAATCTGATATAAGGTGTAGGACTAAAAATGATATACAAAAACTGCTCTAGCGACGCACCGAGATGGGAAGATACAAACATATTATAACTACAACAAGCGGTTTACAATAGAGATGTTGCATATTACAAATACTACCGCACAGATACGCTTGTACTACAAAACGGATATTGACAGTTGCGCGTACATACATATACATATATTAATAAATAGATGTATCAATTAAATTTAAGTTTTTAACTCCACCTCAAAGTGAGAGAACTGTTTTTGTCTTACTTTGTGGTGTAACTAAATGTCAGTTATTGTTAAAGTTAATGTAAAATATATATATTTATTTTAAATATATTGTTGAATTGTCAATAGAGCCTCGGATACGGACTGGATACTCGGCAACGACCTTTGGATATTGTACCCGGACAACGATTGGTTTCTGGAATGTTAGGACTCTTCTCGAAGATCTCGAGCAAGATACTAACAGCTCTAGATAACAAGCTCGACATTCTAGGAGTGAGCGAAGCACGATGGCTTGGGAGTGGTGAGGCCCGCTCCCCGTCGGGTAGCACTGTATTCCTCTACTCAGGAGGATCACAAGGTCGTTATGCTGGTGTAGGATTTCTGCTATCACCAGACGCTAGACGGTCATTGATGTCATGGAATGCGGTATCAGACAGACTGATAACGGCCCGTTTCCGAAGTAGAGTCAGAAACGTAACCATAATGCAGTGCTACGCACCAACGGAGGAGAAACCTGAGGACGCGAAGGACAGTTTCTACGCTATGCTCGAGACCACCTATAGAAGCATACCAAGAGGAGATATTATCATCGTGATGGGCGATCTTAACGCCAAGATGGGTCGGAATAACAACTTGCTGAACCATGTAATGGGGAGACATGGTGTCGGCGACCGCAATGACAATGGCGAGAGGTTGGTGGACTTCTGCAACACCAATCGGCTGATCATTGGCGGAACCATGTTTCAGCACAAGTTTCACCACAAAATCACCTGGGTATCTCCCGGCGTGAGGGTGGTCAATCAAATTGACCACTTCGCTGTTTCCCGTCGATTTAGAAACTGTTTGATGGACGTCCGAAACATTAGAGGTGCAGACATAGGAAGCTCTCAAGACCATTATCTAATGGTGGCATCTTTGCGCCTTCGTACTGCCGCAGTGAGCCGACCGAACACCACACTGCGTGCTATCAGACTCTGTACTGATAGACTGAAGTCTCCTGAAGTTAAGGCTAACTTCAGGCAGCAGCTCATGGACCGTGCGAGCCACCTTACTATCCCTGACGGTGCATCGGCGATAGACCGATGGGTTGGGATTAAGGAAGCATACCGCGCGGCACTAGAGGAAGCTATCGGCGGACCACCACGAGGACACCGATCGTGGATGTCTGAAGAGACCTGGAGAATAACGCTAAAATCTCAGTTATCTGTGGCCACCTCAGTTGAGCAGAGAAGAGATCTCCAAGAGCAATATCGCATAAAGCAAAGAGAAGTCAAGCGTAGCGTAAGACGCGATAAACGAAATCGCATCCTCGAACTGGCAACAGAAGCAGAGAGGGCAGCACATGAAGGTGACAGTGTCACCGTTTACAAGGTCGCCAAGAAATTGGTCGACAGGGACCTTCAAACAAACCACCCATTGAAGGATGTAAACGGTCGCCTACTTAGCTCGGATGAGGAGCAACTAGCTAGGTGGAGGGAGCATTTCTCCAATGTTCTGAACTATGTTCTGAACGAGGACGCCCCCCATTTGGTGAAAACTTGCTCCGCATGGACATCAATTCCCGAATAAGAACCGAAGCCCCCAGTCGCGCCGAAGTGATTGCTGCTATCAAGTCGCTTCCTAACAACAAGGCGGCTGGTATTGACGGTATTCCAGCGGAACTGTATAAGGCGGACCCCAACCTTGCCGCTGATCTCCTGCATCCACTTATTCGGACAACATGGGATAACGAAGCCTTTCCCACTGAGTGGACGACAGGAATACTTGTCAAAATACCGAAGAAAGGGGACGCAAAGGAATGCGACAATTGGAGAGGAAAATGTGTGCTGCCTGCGATTTCGAAGCGAAAATCATTCTGGAGAGAATAAAAGAGCACTTGTACTCGACAATCGGAGACGAACAAGCCGGTTTTTGGCCTTCCTCATCGTGCACCGACCATATAAACACGTTGAGGATGATCATCGAGCAGTGTGCAGAGTTTAGGTCGGATCTGCACCTGCTGTTCGTCGATTTGAGAAGGCATTCGACAGTGTTCACCGGAATTGTATATGCGCTGCCTTACGCCGAAGGAATGTGCCCGAAAAGATTATCGCTATAATCAAAGCAACGTACAATGGCGCGCAATGCCATGTCTTACATCGAGGAAGTCTTTCTGAACCCTTCGACATCCAAAGCGGAGTACGCCAAGGCTGCATCCTCTCACCAATTCTGTTTCTAACAGAAATAGGGGATGTTTTGCTGTCGGCGCTGCAACCACTCCCGAACACCGGAATACGATGGACGATGACTGACAAACTCCAACACCTCGACTACGCTGACGACATTTGCCTTCTTGCGCATACCATGACGGATTTATCCCTAATGGCCACAGCGCTTGAGAGGGCATCTTCTTCCGCTGGACTAAAAATTAATACGCGGAAAACACAAACCCTTAGCCTCAGTCTTAATGGACCGACCACGAGTAGAGTTGTAATCGACGGACGACAAATCGAGATGGTTGAGAACTACACGTACCTAGGCAGCATTCTTGCAGCCGGATCAGCAAAGCCAGAGCTGTTTACGGTATGATGTCTCCCATCTGGCGAAACAACGATTTGAGTACAACTCTTAAGGTCAGACTGTTCAAATCTATCGTGCTTTCTGTGCTACTCTACGGATGTTGCACTTGGAAGGTAACCACAACCATCACCAACAAACTTCAGGTGTTTGTTAACCGCTGCTTGAGGAGCATTCTCCGAATTCATTGGAGGGATAGAATTCCCAATGAGGAGGTGCACCGCAGGGCTAACATCGAGCCGCTCAGCAGAAGGATCATGCATCAGAAGTGGAGATGGATTGGGCATACACTTCGTAAGCCCGTGGGCAACATCACACGAAAAGCCATGCAATGGAATCCTCTTGATGGTAGAGGTCGAAGAAGAGGACGTCCCCGCGAAACATGGAGGAGAACAGTGTCAAGGGAGCGACGAGAAGGACCCCGCATACCAGGGTGGAGTCAACTTGCAGCCCTTGCAGAGAACAGGACGAGGTGGAGAGAAGCTATAGACGCCCTTTGACCCATTAGGGTTTCAGGAACCGAAGAAGAAGAAGATATTGTTGACAGATCACCCTGAAGATGACTCTCGATAAGAGTCAAAATATATTGGTGAAAAAACAAATTAATTTTTTTTTCATTTGGTCCTAGAGCCTGCTAAAAATAAATAAATGTAAAATATTATATTATGTCAATTTAACAATTTAAGCAGACATCATGGGATATATTTTTTAATTTTGTTTTGCAAATTACCGATTTCGGGAATTTGCAATTCTTTAATTTCGTTGTTCAGTTTACCGATTATCGGGAACTCGCTACACTTATTTGGTGAAACAGGTATATACTCGCCACACAAGTTTGTCGGAAAGTTTGTAACGCAATAAAGGAGGCATCATGGACCCTATAAAGTATATATACTCGAGACCGAAATAGCAACGATAAGAAAGAGTGATTCTTCTCTTAATTTCCTTTTTTTTTCGATTTCGAAATTTTATTGTAAAAAATTATGTACACTGTGTTTTATTCAAAATACTGTCCATCACTAGCAATAAGTTTCTCACACTTTTTGGCATAGCATGGAATCCGTCCCAAAAAAGCTGCTCGCTTTAAGAGGCAGAGAACGAGTCAAGCCAATTTAAATACCCTCATCCGAAATGAAGCGCACTGCCATAAGGACATCGACCGGAACAAATGATAGTGTGATGGTTTAAAAGCTGGGCTATAAGGCGGGTGGGGTAGAACTTTCCATCCGCTACCATCTAGAAACATTTTGACCACCTGTGCGACATGCGGCCGAGCATTGTCTTGGTAGGAAATTAATGGCGCATGTCTGGTTGCCCATTCCGGCCGTTTTTCCGCAATCACTTGATTCAGTCGAATAAGTTGTTGTCTGTAGAGTCCCCGTGTATTGTCTGACAACTTTCCAAAAGATCATAGTACAAGATTCCCTTCTGGTCCCACCAAACGCAGAGCATTCCCTTGCTGCCTGGATATTTGCTTTGGCGTCGATGGTCCTGATTTCCCACGCTTAACATACGCCGCCTTGCGCTTCGGATTTTCGTAATGAATCCATTTTTCATCGCCAGTAGTAATGAGATGCAAAAACGACTTCGCTTTATTGTCGTTGTCGTAAGTTCTTCATGGGTTTCGCTTCGAATAGTTTCAATTGATGGTAATTGATTCCAGAGGCGAATTTCGGAAATAAAATATTGTCTTTCGGAACTAGAAAAGGAGTGCCTGGCAACTATAATATTAATAGTTCTTCTAGACTGCGCAAAGTTTAATTTGTCATACAAATAGAGAGGTTCCTATGAAAAATTACTTAGACTTTGAAATCCATTCCAGTATCAGTCCAAACATTTCCTTTGCGACATGTGAAACATGATCAAAGCAAATGCAAAAACGTACCTAACAAAGTGGGTAAAAGCAACTTTCAGCCTTTGTAGTGAAGCAAAGTCAATATATGTCAAGCTTTCGAAACCTTAAAAAAGATAGGTACTAAGTACGTGCTTGCATTTTTTAAACATATATTTCTAGTTAACCAAGTTGTTTTATTAATATTAGATTTGACCAAGTTTTCCTAGAAAACCAAAACTACTGACAAAATTTATATCACAGCTTATTTGATGCATTGACTTTAACCATTATTTTTTTAGGTTGTTTTTATAGTTTAGTACGATAGCCTATATTGTTTACAACAGATTTCACAATTTTTTGGGATTCCAGACGTTGTTTTGGCCAGGGTAAATCTTATTAATGAGTCCAAACTACGGAATGACCTGGTGGAAGTCACAAATACAAAATCAGAAAAAAAAAATAGCAACGAATTTAAGCACGGTGACAATAACATTATTGTAGGACCTTACCGACCAGCTACCGATGTTGGAAACCTTGATTCAACAAATAAAAGGGTTTGCTTTGATATTCTGATGCATAACATGGTCCTTACTGAATAAGGGGCCAATTGTGATTCAACCGAAATAGTGATCCCAAGTGGAAGGCAGGGATTTTGATGTCGTGGGTCGTCTGGAACGGTCGCTACCTTATGCAACCTCCGGTACTATCATTTTATGTTGTTGTCATTCGAAATTTATATGCATTGCTAGACAATACCATCTATAAACCCATAGTATCTAGCTAGGATTAGTTAAAAATATGAATTATTAGAGGAATAGGCCAAAACAAGGCCGGGAGGACAAAAAAAAAATTGGTGGAATCAATGCCAAATGGGGTGAAACCTGTTCTAAATTATATAGGCTATCATACTTAACCATTAAAACCAGTGTTTAAAAAACTGCCAACAGTTTTCGCAGTTCTGTTTTGCTAGAACTGTTGCTGCGAGCATTTTCGACAGTCGCAGTCGCAGCGAAAGCAAAAAACATTTCTTGATCAGCAGCACAGCGCTTCGGGAATCGACAACTTCGGCAGTTTTACGAATGCTAGAGCTGTTGATGCATGAACTGGCGATAGTCGCAGTCGCAGCAAAAGCAAAAACTGTCGACTGCCGAACAGCACAGCACAGCAGACACTTTGGTTTGGTAACTTTTTCCACACTTAAACTGGTTTTAACCGATTATCGCAATCGTTTAAGTGCAGAATCGCTGGAAAAGAAGTCGTCGATAAAGGAATAAAATTAAGTTATAATTAAAAACAAAAAATATATCTATGAAGAAGTTATCGTGAATAACAATTTCTTAATTAAATAAATTTGCGTTTATTGATAGTGAGGTAAGTCAGCTGGTCGGATTCTTTTTTAGACGTCGTCTAGTAGTTAACTCAAGTATGGGTAAGTTACTCATCTCGTTGTTTGAAGGTGACAGGATTCAGGTGTGGTAACTTCTACTGACTGCTACTATTTCTTCTTTAACGGTGTGTATTTTGAGATCTCAGTGTATATCTGCGTTAGAAATATACCATTACGCTGTTGTGATTTGTCGAAGTATTTTTGACTGCTGCCTTTGTATTACATTGATGTTTGATGTTTTAGATGTACCCCAAACTTGAAGGCCGTAAGTCCAAATTGGTTTTATGATGCTTTTGTACAATAGAAGTTTATTGCTCATAGAGAGCTTCGATTTTTTTGTTCATAAGCCAGCTAAGTTGACGACATTTCTCTCTCATTTTATTTCGCTTTTTTTCTAACATATGTGTAACTTCCAAGTCAGTTTATTATCTAAGTGAATTTCCAAGTATTTTCAATAGGTATATAAACATTAGGCACGAAAACTCTTTTGGTTGTAAAGATAACTTGTGTAGTTTTTTTCGTTAATTTTTATGGCCCATTTATCGAACAATTTTTTGGTCTTATAAAGTATGTTTTGAAGCTTATTAGAGGCTTTAGCTAAGTCTTTATGTGAATAACGAAGAATTGTGTCATCTGCGAAAGTTGCTATCATAGAAGAGGGTTCTATTGGGATAGGTAAGTCTTGTGTAAAAAGGACGTATAAAGGTGGTCCAATAACGCTACCTTGAGGTATACCTGCTTTAATTAGCCTTATTGTAGAGTGAGCGTCTTTAACTTTTACATAGAAGTGTCGATCAGATATGTAACGTTTAAGCATGTGGTAAAAATCTGGTAAAAGTACCTATATTTTTTTATACCCGCCACACATAGTGGGGAGGGTATTATCATTTTGTCAGAAAGTTTGTAACGCATTAAAGGAGACGTCGTAGACCCTATAAAGTATATATATTCTGATCAGCACGACGAGACGAGTCGATCGAGCCATGTCCGTCTGTCTGTCCGTCCGTCCGTCCGTCTGTCTGTATTTATGCGATTCATTCGCTCATTTTTAAAGATATTGACCTGAAACTCGGAACTTAAGCTTTTCTCAGTCCTAAGCAGTTCAAGTGTTAAAATCAAAGTGCCACGCCCATTTTAAGGTATAGCCCCCATACAAACTTACCATTTTTTCTAATTTTTGCATGAAAATAGCTATTATTTATGAATGTAGTCACTCGAAGTTGGAAAGAAATACTTCTTATGTCATCCAATGTCAAATCCAAGCTGCCACGCCCATTTTTAGCTATAGCCCCCATACAAGCTTACCGCCCATTTTCGAATTTTGGTATAAAAATAGGTATTATTTATGAAACTATTCACTCAAATTTGGGTAAAAACACTTGTAATGACATTCAATATCAAAACCAAGGTGCCACGCCCATTTTTAGCTAAGGAACCCATACAAACTTATTGATTATTTTCGAACATTTGTATGAAAAAGTAATTATTTTCAAATATATATTTATAAATGTATATAAGCCGCTTATGATCACAAATAAACTATTCAAAGATTCGTGTGACGGGTATTTAAGCTTCGGTTTCACCGAAGTTAACGTTTTTCCTTGTTAATTTATACAATAGACCAATGTGTCATACCTTGTCAAATGCTTTTTCAACATCAAGAAATACTCCTAAAAAATTCTTTTTATCTCCTAGATCTGTAGAAATTTTGTTAACTACTCTATGAATTTGTTCAATAGTTGAGTGATGTTTCCGAAACCCAAACTGATGGTCAGGTATCTTAAAAAGTAATGAAAAATAAAAGATGTATATTCGAAGAAGGCTTATTGGACCAAAATCTTTACCAGGTTTTGGAATAGCTATGACCTTTGCTAACTTCCACGTCTTTTGAAAATATTTGTGGCTTATTATTGCGTTAAACGTATTCCGCAGATAATAAATAGCATTTATAGGAGGTTCTTTAAGCAACTTTCCAGTTATCATGTCATAGCCAGGTGACTTGTTAGCCTTAATATTGTCGATCATATTTTAAACTTCCTTAGTACTTACATATCTAATTTTGATATTTTGTGAGTTGCTAGAAGTTTCTGGATTATTATGACAGGCTATTTTTCGTAAAAGTCAGCTGGTAGGGTCGATTTATCGCGTTCTGTTTTTAGCCCAAGTACCATCTGGTTTCTTTAATAGTGCGATTGTTGATTTTCTAAGTTTTTTGGTGGCTTTCCATAGGGAGAAATTTGTGTCTATGGTTTATATCCCTTATTGCCCGATTTAATCTCTTTTTATCTTCGAGACATCTAGTAGTTTGCCAGATTTTCCTAAGTCTTCGTTTATTATTTAGAATACTTTTGAACTAAAAGCGGGGTAGAGTTAATAGCCGCTTCAGCTACGGCATCATTGAAATAAATTATGGAGCTCTGTATGTCATTTGGAGATTTTAGTGCAATGTCCAAATGTAAGTATATGTTAAGGAGTTCTTTGTACGCTTGCCAATCTGTTTTTGGGTTATAGAGGCTGGGCGTCGGCTTGTTTGTGGCAAGCGTTTCGATGTAATCGAGTTGAACTGGTGAGTGATCTGAAGATAACTCAAAGCGTGACTTCATAGAAAAGTTATTAATATTTACATTTTTAATAACACAGAAATCAATAAGATCTGGCACTTTGCGCGTGTCTTTTGGCCAGTAGATAGGCTCGCCTGTTGAAATATATTTGGCATTATTGGTATGAATTGTTTCTAGAAGATTTTTACCTTTATTATTATATATCCAGTTTTTGCCGTTAGCTTTTAAATATATATTACCCAATTCTTAAAATGTATTAATAGTATTACATATATTTAAAAACCCTGTCTCCTAAGGACAATTGCAATTGTACAATTTCAAGTATGTCAGCTGCTTCATTGAGCCTAGAGAATAATTGTCCTAATTAAATTTTCTCATTAACAAATATGGTTTTCGTATCTATTAGGTTATAAATCTTCTTTCCTGTCCTGTATAATAAATTCGGAGTTTCGGAGTGTATACATAGCTCTTCATATATTATGGGTTTGCAATATTTATTATATTTTATATCAAGCTTAGCTTATACTTTTTCTATAATATTTTGTTTTGTCGTTTCATCTCAATCCATTTTTGCTTGTCCTCTAGTGACAACGATTATAACCTTATGCACCTCCTCTTGTATATTTTTTGTTCCAGATAAGGCGCCTGAGATGTGATTGTCTTTATCTTTAATATATTCTACTATAAAATAGTATTCTTCCAAATTAGTCCTATTCTTGTCAGTTTAGAGGATGGGTTTTTCTTTGATAACAAATAGGAAAATGGTCTATGATCACTTCTAACCAAAACTTTCTTTCCATGTACGTATGGTCTACAAAGTTTTATATCCCAGTGAATACTTGCTAATTCTTGATCCTTCTTAGAAAATATTGCCCGTAAGGTCAACGTCTGAGCATTGGCACAGTATGTATTCCATCGGGAGATTGAGGAAGTCGCAAGACAACGTATTGCACTGTCTTGCCTCTCTTGGTATTAAAGAGGTCGGAGACATTTTAACCGACCCTGACACGCTTTGGGTATTTGTAAACTTGATCATACAGAAGCGAACGATCTTTGCAGGGATACTAAATTCAGTCAGTGCCTTGCAAAACTTTGATCTTATTGGCGTGTCGAAAGCAGATTTGAAGTCGACAAATTGGTGGCGTGTCTCGATTTATTTATTTTTTTACCTTCTCCAGGGTTTTGCGTAGTATGAATATCGGCTCAGTGGTCGACTTCTTCGGCCTTAAACATAACTTGTACTGTTCAAATATTCTTCCTTCGTACGGTTTCAGTCTATTACACAATATGGCAGATAGGATTTTATAAGCGATTGAAACGAATCAGCTCTTCGCCGCCGGCCTTAAATAACTTTGCGGGTACCTCGACTGCGCCTGCCGTTTTGTTATTTTGAAGCTTTTTTAGAAGTTCCAAGACCTCGTCATAGTCTGATGGCTCCACAGGACACTCATCATTGATCGGGGATCCAGTACTTCTTCTTCTCCGCTGGCGGAATGGTTTCCTTCATCGCCCCCAAGTAGGGTAGAGATGTGTCCATAACTCCATAACTTTAGAGTTTTCTTGACATCTGTATCCTTACAGAAATAAGTTCCTTGCTTATAATCTTCAGGCCTCAGGACTCGTTTCTGCTATCCATCATTTCAACGTCCTCCCCTTCACGTGTTTCTAGTTATCTTTACTTCTGTCTGATAGGGCGTTTTTTCCTCTCCGTTTCTCCTTATATCGCTCAACTACAGCTCGTGTTGCTCCCGCCTGCAGAGTATTTAGACGGCAATGCGACAATCCTCGTCATACTATGTCCGTACCTAATGAGTTTGAGATATGTTTCCACTGTTTATTTATACAGCCGGAGGAGTCTCTTGAAGTAGGTGGGAGACCCTTGTTGGGAAGGCAGAGGCTGTATGCAATAACTTTAGTATACCAACATGTAGCTTTCACTGTATGGAAGCTCGCTTGGCGTGCGCTGAGTTTAGTACGTACCTTGGCTAGAACAAAGTAATGGTCCGAGTCGATGTTAGGACCTCTGCACGCCCGTACATTAAGCACGCTAGTAGCATGCGAGGTAGCCACTACGCCTTTTTGCCTACTTCTGATCATGTTCCTGCTCTCCGCAAAGTCGTTTAGCTTTTCTCCATTATTATTGGTAGTTTCATGTAGGTTAAATTTTCCGATGGTTGGGCGAAAGAGCTCGACGAGACGAATCGATCTAGACATAACCGTCTGTTTGTCTGTCCGTCTAAATATTTTTTTGTATGAAAATAGTCATTATTTGAATGAATTTACTCCAAATTGAGTAAAAACATTTCTAACATCATTCAATATCAAAACCAAGTTGCCACGCCCATTTTTAGGTATAGGCCTTATACAAACTTACCGCCCAATTTATTAATTTTTGTATGAAATTAGATATTATTTATGAATTTATTCACTTCAAATTGGGTAGAAACACTTCTTATAACATCCTATGTAAACACCACCGATATGATACTGATCGGGCCAATAAAACATATAGCTTGATACTAACTTGGCAACGATTACTTTGTATATCAAAACCAAAGTGTCACGCCCATTTTTAACTATAGCCACCATACAAACTTAACGATTATTTTAGAACTTTTATATGCAAATAGTAATTATTTATAAATATATATTTTTATATGTATATAAGACACTAATGACCATATGTTGACGTTTTTCCTTGTTCAATTTCCGACACCATAGGGCGTATTCACGAAAACATACCCTAAAATTGGTTAAATTTGATACAACGTCGTTAAACTCAAGCATTAATAAAAGAACAGCATATTTAAATGGAAACCAAATTGAAACGCGATTTACCGTTAATTGCAAGTTAGGGCAGTTTTTTATATTAAATTCCGATAAACATCGGTAACAGAGGTTTTTCTCTTCAATCGATTCTCAAGAGATGAGTAGTGGAGGCGGATGAAAAAAAATACGAAACACACAAGTAATTTTGTATTTAATCATAGAAATTCTATTATGGCCGAGGCGAGGCATGACCTACTTTTTTTATAACATGTTTTTGCTTCGCGATTAATAAAATATGGCAATATCGTTACTGAAAAGAAATTCGATTAATTTTCATTTGCCTTATTCGTATTTTTGTTTCGAATTGGTTTCCATGCGTGTGTCTATCGTTTTTTTGCTACTCGTGATGAATCTCTAATGAGTACTGAAACTTAACAAATACCGGCTTTTGTGTTATAAGTAAACTCAGAGGAGGCAAGTAGGCTTCAACAGTTCCCCCGTGTTATACTTGAATGTGAAAGCGATTCATGTTTCATATCTTGTGAGTTTCTTCGTTGGAGGGATCACTGTTTCTTTTGGTTCTTTTGTTGCTTTCGAATATGTTTTGAAGCGAAAATGAGTGTAATTTTTGTTCGATGAATGTCCGAAAAGTTTGAGAAACATGTGGACTTTTTTGGCGTTGGCTGTGTTACAGTATAGAAGATTCGTTGTGTCTGGAATGGTAAGGGTTACACAACCCTGCAAGTTTCCATTTTTCGGATGCGAATAAAATGGGGCTTAGTGTTTCCGAAGGGAATTTTCGTGCTGAACAGAAACCTGAGTTAAAAATTTTCCATCACGTCAGGTTGTCGAGAAAAAGGGAGTTGAAAACCCGCTGATTACAAATCTTCAGTTTAAATGGCGAATCCAATATGGCGGACAAAAAATTTATCAGATTTACTTGAAACTTCATACTCGGGGGTTTTTGATGACGCCATTGATCCGCCATTTTGAGCTTTTGAAATCTGACTGCAGATTTGTAATCAACAACATTGAATACCCCTGGAACCCTGTTTTTTCTAGTATTTCTTAACTTTAGGTGTTGATTAGTTACTATGTTCATTTTATCCGAACTCCCTAAACATAAGTGCACCCCCTACCCTAAGGGTTCATTCGAACGATTTGGGATGGGGCTTATTTCAAAGAGCAAAGTTCAACCTTCAATAGCAGACAATAACGGATATCCTAACACTTCAGGGTTCTGCTGTGCAAAATGGGCAAAAACGTTTTCAACCCACTTTTTCTCGAAAGCCTGACGTGATGGAAAATTTTTGAACTCAGATTCGTGTTCAGCACGAAAATTACCTTCGGAAACACTAGGTCCCATCTTATTCGCAAAACTGATGCAGGGCTGTGTTATCAATACCACGAAGTTTGTAGAATATGACCTTAAAAGTGTCTCCATCTCTTCTTGTTATGCTGACATTTCTTCTAAATTGATTGCTCTCAACAAAAAACGGAAATGTTTTTGTCACTTTTTAGCAGTTGACGTATGTCAGTACTAAACTGACTGATATAGTCAAACTGTCCTGCTCACGTGGTGATGCTTTTTGCTGCTTTGCTTAAACGTGAAAACAAGAGGTTTTCCTACTTTCTAGTCCACAAGATTGAGGAAACAAAAGTTTTCAAGTAGCAAAATATTGATTTAAACAATTTAAACTCTTTTTTTTAACACTGCTTAAATATAGTACATTTCAAGACTTTATTTGAGAACTTTATACTATTAACGGATGGTGACTTTAATTTATCAATTGCCGATTTTTGCCCCCGACGACGAAAGCCTTAATTTTCTGTATACTAGTTTTCCGATATCGGCGAAAGGGAAACACAAACATGTTTTAGTTTTATTTTTTTTCACTCAGTTGAAAAAAAAAATTTTTTATTTTTTTTAAATTTATATATATTTTTTAAAAAATCTTTTAAAACTTCAGTATAAATTTAAATTTTTTTAAAGATTTTAATTGATGCTTTACCATGATACTTTAAAGATACACCTATGAAATTTTCAGGAGATATTCCTTTGTTTGTCTACTTTGACACATAAAATTTTCAAAGTAATAATTTGGTGGAACATATTTTTAAAAATTAAAAACCAAAAATTAGTCTTTTCCTATGATAGATTTCACATGCTAGCATTGCCAGCGCTCAAAAACAAGTACCATCACAAACCATATTGCGCTCTCACTCTCTTTCTCCTTTATGTTCTCAGCGTTCTTTGACTTCTTCATATTTTATACCGCGGACACGCGTGGTGTGAACGAAAAGGATTCATTGAGAATATATGTATTAGAAAAATCTGCCTGTTTTTCATTCATAGATATTTGTGATATGCGACTATTTTTTATATGATCGTACGCTTATATTTTATTACTTTTCAAAAATGCTTTTAATTCATTTTTATACCCGTTACGCATAGTGTGAACGGGTATATTCAGTTTGTCAAAAAGTTTGTAACGCATCGGAGACCCCATAAAGTATATATATTCTTGATCAGCTCGATGAGACGAATCGATCTAGCCATATCCGTCTGTCTGTCCGTCTGTTTGTTGCTATGCGATCTTTTCGATGAAGATATAAAGATATTGGCTGAAATTTTAAACTTAAGCTTTCTCGGCAACGACTAGGTTAAGTTCGAAAATAAGAGTGCCACGCCCATTTTTAGGTATAGCCCCCATACAAACTTATCGATTTTTTTCGATTTTTTTTTTTTAAATAGTAATTATTTATGAATGTACTCGCTCCCAATTGGGTAAAAACATTTTTGGTCACCAGGGTCAAAACCAAGACGACACCCCCAATAACAGGTATTTCAGCTTCGCCCCAAGTTAACGTTTTTCCTTGTTATATTTTTTAACATAATTAAATGTAAGCGTACGATCATTTAATCAAAATATAAATTTTTTCCTTTCCCACCTCGCGTGTCCGCGGTATAAAATATGAAGAAGTCAAAAAAAACAAGTACCATGCACATACGCATATTGCGCTCTCACTCTCTTTCTCTCTTATGTTCTCAGCGTTCTTTGACTTCTTCATATTTTATACCGCGGACACGCGTGGTGTGAACAAAGAATCATATTAAATATCGTACGCTTACATTTTATTATGTAAAAAATATAAAAATGAATTAAAAAGCATTTTGAAAAGTAATAAAATATAAGCGTACGATCATATAAAAGGAGTCCATATCACAAATATCTATGAATGAAAAACAGGTAGATTTTTCTATACAATCTCAATGAATCCTTTTCGTCACACCACGCGTGTCCGCGGTATAAAAAGAAAGTCAAAGACGCGAGAACAAAAGAGAGAAGAGAGTGAGAGCGCAATATGCGTTTGTACTTTTTTGAGCGCTGGCAATGCTAGCATGTGAAATCTATCATAAAAAACTAATTTTTGGTTTTTAATTTTTAAAAATATGTTCCACCAAATCAATTACTTTGAAAATTTTATGTCAAAGTAGACAAACAAAGGAATATCTCCTGAAAATTTCATAGGTGTCTTTAAAGTATCATGGTAAAAGCATCATATTAAAATCTTTTTTTAAAAAAAAATTTTCAAAATATTTTGACTAAAAATTTTTAAAATTTTTTTTAATACATTTGTGTGAAAGAAATCAAAAACAGGATATCTTGTCTATATCTTCCTTAAATCGCTAAATTACCTTGCCTTTATTTTTTTTTTTACTTTAAATATCATTCCTAAGTAAATAAAAATAGACAGACGAAACGGATGTTTTTGTTTAAACAAAATATATTGAAAAAAAATTTCAAAAATAACAAGAAAGTACGCTGAAGTCGACTAATCTCGACTGCAAAATACCCTGTACCTTAAGTTAGGTTCTATTTTCTACCATACCTCATTGAATTAAATTTTCATACAAAAACTTAAAAAATCGGGTATATCTTTGTATAGGGGCTATACCTAAAATTTGTTTGGTCCCACCCATATTTGGATATTTCATTGGGACTATCATTTTTTTATTTTTTTTTTTTATAGCGAATAAATGTATTTGCAATCTGTCTTTAAAAGACAATAAGCAAGGTGCTTGAGTAAAGAACAGTTGACAATGCGTTGGTGAAGCCATTATGGATAAGGAATAAAGGGATGGGGATGGGAAAAGAAAATAAACAAAAAGTAAATGAGTTATTGTCTCCCATGAGGGAGATCGAGCGGGTGAAGCCTTTTGAGCCTTCTTATACTGGAGCTGTTGTTCAAGTTCCTCGTGTATCTCTTTGTTGGTGTGGAACACGTGAGCGTTTGACATAATTCTCAGCGCCTTGTTTTGAAATATTTGAATAATAAAACAGTTACACCTGCTGGCAGTGCAACAAATTGGGATACCGTAGGTCCATACCGGCTTTATAATTACTTTATAGACTAAAAGTTTGCTCCTCAGCTTGAGAGGTGACCTTCGTCCGATAAGCCATAAATGTTTTTTTAACCTTTCATTGAGCTTTGCCTTTTTGGTGAGAAGGTGAGGACGCCAGGTTAACCTTCTGTCATGACCCAAGCCCAGATACTTGGTTGTAGCGCTGCATGGGATTGTGGCTCCGTCAAGATGAACTTGGGGACAGTCACCCCTTCTTAAAGAAAAAGTCATTTGAGTATTATTTCGGCGCATTTCCACTGGGTGGGAAAGTAACCAAGCTGGAAGCATTTGTTGATGATGTTGACAAGTATCTGCAACCCAATTGGGAGCAACGCTTTGATGGCAGAAACATCAATTTTGTCGTATCCAGGCGATTTAGACGATTTGAGATTGCCAATTTCGCTGATCACTTCATCTATCTAAACTACAGGGATAGGGGGCGACATTTGACAGGACACGTCAAGGAAGTTGAGAGTTTCCTCTACCTCAAGTTTTGAGCATCTGTCAAATAGAGAGAATGTTTCGTATAGGTGGTCGGCGAAGGCTGTAGCTCTTTCTGCATCCGAGCGACACCAGAAACCGGCAGCATTCTTAACAGGCTCCTTCCTCATAATAGGTCTTTTGATGCCCATGGTTAATTGCCACAGGTTGTGCTGGAGGTTGCCGGGTTCAACTTCTGCTCCATGGACTCCATGGACTGCTTGCGGAGACTAAATAGTATTTCCTTGACATTCTTAGCGGCTCTGTTATAGGCAGTTTTGTCCCTCGGGTTGCGAAAATTGTGCAGGCACGGCGAAGACGCCCCTTTTCTCAGCAACCAGAACTGCAACTTCAGGAAAACAAAGGTGAACATCCCTGCGAGGGGTGCGGTTACAGGAACTGCGGAGAGGAGTGGCAAACGAATCAGCGTTGTGAATTTGGATGTTTAGATGCTCAACCATATTGTTTATATAATCTCCAGTTATAGGCTCAGCTGGATCCAGATTCCTCTCAAGCCAGGACTGATAATGGTCAATTTTGGAGTATCGCTTGAATAATCTTTTTCCCGCCGAATTAGTGCTTGCTGACACGTTAACCAAAAAATTCAACAGCAAAATGATCAGAGCACAGATTAAGATTGTTATTGGTGACGATTTTATGTCTCCGTATTCGCTTAGAGTTGGCAATATCTAACACGTCTGGGATCTTATTGATATCTGTTGGCCAATAAGTGGGCTCTCCAGACGAGTGGCAGTTGAGTATGCTGTTATTTATACATTCAAATAGCGCGCGGTCTTTAGGGTTGTTAACACGGGAACCCCACCATGAATGCTTGGCGTTGAAGTCGCCTCCAACAATGAACCTGGGGCCAAGGTTATCCAATAGTTGTTGAAAATGACTATGTACTACGGTGAAGCGAGGTGGACAGTAGACAGTCGCAACTGTGATATCTCCCGTCGGACAGACAACTCTAACCTTGGCACACTGCACCCAGGGTTCCTGATAGGCCTGAAGCTCCACGTATATGATTCCACTCCTGATAATGACTGCCGCACCACCCCGGGCGGTACCGTTGGGATGATTTACAGCTATAACATCATATCCACTAATGAAGAAGAAGGATTTGCTCGTAAAATGTGTTTCTGATACCAAAAGTATGTCAACAAAGTTGGTTTTGAGAAAATGCTCGACCTCAGGCCTACTCTTACACAGGCCATTCGAGTTCCATGGTACGATATGGAGACTTATTTGCATAGTTTAGTCATTAATGACGTGAACAATTGCATCATCAATTTAGTTGATTTATAACTGGGGGGAGATGCTGTTGGTTGCTGCGTGGTTTGATGCCCTGGACAATCAGAGAGACCTCCTCGCACTACGCTGGCAAAGTTGATGCCATGATTTACTGAGGGCGCTAAGAGGCCAGAGGTTCTTATTCCTTGAGACACCGGAGTGGTTCTTGGCTTGGGTGAATGCAGCTCTTTCGCTTTCTTATAAACTGTACAGCCCTTGTATAAAGCAGCATGGTCTCCTTGACAATGGGCGCAACAGGCAGGTTCGTCCTTTCGTTTTGTGCACTCAGCTGAGCTGTGGTCTGCGCCACATTTGACACATTTTGGTGGTAAACGGCAGTACTTCTGTGAATGCCCAAAACCCTGACAGCGGTAGCATTAAAGAATGTCCTTGGACTTATTCGGTGGTTCGATCGTGACCACACAGTTACACAGCCTTTTTAAAGAAAAAACCTCCTCGTTGTTGCTGTCCGGTTCCAGCCTCCTTGATCTCATTCAAATCGGTGGAGTGATGTAGTCCTTTTAACACAATCCTGTTAGCACACTCATCCTTGGCTTGGAAGGTCTGGTAAAGCATTCCGTTTGTATCAAGTAAGTGTTTAAGCTTAGAGAAACTGTTCTTATCGGCCAAGTTAACTCTTACACGACCATCCTTGCCAGACTTATAGTCAAAATTCTTATTACCAATGGCCAAATATATATCGTTTAGAAGTTCTGAAATTTTAGCAACGTCCGGGATTAATATCGGTGGTGGCTTAATTATCCTCGTTTTTGGTTTTTGTGTTCAGGAGTTAGAAATTTTTGCGATGGTCGGCTTAGCTCATATGGCAAAGAACACCACGAGCTTTCACTCGATGACCCTACCCGTTGATGAGAACCGTGCCGCCATGGCGACAACAACAGACACAGCGAAAATTGTAAAAAGTTATTAAATTGGCAGAAAGCTATACAATGAACTAATATATCGTATATTTTATTTTATTTTTTATTTTATATAAATTTTTATATTTTATATTTTTTAGAAGTATTGAGAGATGTTACAAACACAGCCTCTTATGGGACTATCATAGACATAATTTATACCAAATTAAGACTTTCTAAAATATCGAATATATTACCGACTATTCCGATCATAAGTCGGTAATTATTACCGTTCAGAAGTTCACCTTTTCGTAGACAAGGGATATTGCGTCGTTTAAGGTGAGCGTTCCTGAAGAGTACTTCGACTCTTGGTGCTGTGCTAGCTTTTTTCCAGATAAGTTGTTGGTCAAGGAATACTTGCCTAAAAGAAAATCTAAACAAGGAAGAACGCTAAAGTCGAGTATGCTCGACTGCAAGATACCCTGTACCCAATCTATATGTACCTTAAGTTAGGTTCTATTTGACTACCATACATCATTGAATTGGATTTTCATAGAAAAACTTAAAAAATCGGGTATATCTTCGATTGGGTTTATACCTAAAATTTTGTTGGGCCTACCCATATTATAATATTTTATTGGGACTATCATAGACATAATTTATACTAAATTTAAATTTTCAAGAATAAAAAACAAAAAAAATTTTGGGGTAAATTTGTATGGGGGCTATACCTAAAATTTTGTTGGTCCTATCCATATTGGGATATTTTATTGGGACTATCATGGACATAATTTTTACTAAATTTAAACTTCCTAGAATAAAAAACAGTGACGTTTTTATGTAAAAACCCAATATTTTGGGGTACATTTGTATGGGGGCTATACCTAAAATTGTGTTGGTCCTACCCATATTTAGATATTTTATTGGGACTATCATAGACATAATATATACTAAATTCAAATTTTCTAGAATAAAAAACAATGACGTTTTTATGTAAAAACTCAAAATTTTGGGGTAAATTTGTATGGGGGCTATACCTAAAATTTTGTTGGTCCTATCCATATTGGGATATTTTATTGGGACTATTATAGACATAATTTATACTAAATTTGAACTTCCTAGAATAAAAAACAATGACGTTTTTATGCAAAAACTCAAAATTTTGAGGTACATATGTATGTGGGGTACCCCTTTAAAAGGGGTCTAGAGAAAAACCTAGAAGAGTCTAAGTTTCAATTTTGAAAGCTCTACCTCTTATAGTCTCCGAAATAATCTTTTTCATACGGCAGACAGCATGACAGACGGACAGACAGACAAAGCTAGTTCGACTCCCCTTCCAATGCTGATCAAGAATATATATACTTTATAGGGTCTATCTTGCCTCCTTCTGTCTGTTACATACATTCGCACAAACTTAATATACCCTTTTAACCCTTTGGGTACAGGATATAACAACAATCGTCGCGAGTCGCTGTGGAATTACCTCGCAAGGCTAATGCGAGTTCTGAGATGTCTGCGGCTTCAAAAAACTAGATAAGCATTCCTTCATATTACACTACCAAAATGTAAGGGGGTTTAGAACTAAACTCAATGACCTCTACCTTAATAGTTTCTCGATATCTGCTGACGTAATTGTTTTTACGGAGACATGGCTTCAACCACATATTCTTAATGCTGAGATCTTTTTCTTATATCTGTAAAGTAGGGCGGGTCGTTAAAACTTTTTTTCGAATTTAGGACGCTAATAGGGCTCAAAAGCTGGGTTCACATATCCAGAATGTGGGTTCACAAACCGATTGCTGTACGACGATCCCTTCCGTCTGCGCATTGACGATGAAAATCAAAAATTGTATGTAAATTTTCAATTTTCATCGTGAATGCGCAGACGGAAGGGATCGTCGTACAGCAATCGGTTTGTGAACCCACATTCTCGATATGTGAACACAGCTTTTAAGCCCTATTAGCGTCCCACCCTATAAGCGCCCCGCCCTAGTGCCGAAAAGGGCGGGTCGTTAAATACTTTTTTTCGAATTTGGGACGCTAATAGGGCTCAAAAGCTGGGTTCACATATCCAGAATTTGTGTACACAAACCGATCGCTGTAGGACGATGCCTTCCGTCTGCGCATTGACGATGAAAATTGAATTTATCTAAAATTTTCGATTGTAACCGACCCGCCCTTTTCGGCACTAGGGCGGGGCGCTTGTGACGCCAATAGGGCTTAAAAGCTGTGTTCACATATCCAGAATTTGTGACACAAACCGATCGCTGAGACGATCCTTCCGTCTGCGCATTCACGATGAAAATTGAAAATTTACATACAATTTTCAATTTTCATCGTCAATGCGCAGAAGGAAGGCATCGTCGTACAGCAATCGGTTTGGGTACACAAAGTCCGGATATGTGAACCCAGCTTTTGACCCTATTAGCGTCCCAAATTGAAAAAAATTTTAACGACCCGCCCTACTGTAAAGTCTTCTTATATCTGTCTAATAGTCGAAGAGATTAGTATCATTGATAATTTCATTGAATTCATATGTGTGAAAATATCCCCGTCTTATAATATTTTATCACTGCTCTTAAATCCCTCCAGCTTCGAATTGAGTATTTATATGCAGCACGCTAAATCGATATCTTATATAGCTTCTCTTTTAAAAGATAAAGATCGTATTTTTTCATGGGTGATTTTAATTTGCCGAACATAAGTTGGTCATTTACAGATGATTGTTTCATTTCTTTTCCTTCTGGGAACCATGCGTTTATTTGACTTATCGTTGCAGCAGGGTAATAATTTTTAATGCTTGTGGTCGTCTTTTAGATCTTACTTTTGCGGGTAATGGACTGGACTTAGCTATTAGCCGAATCCCCCAATATCATTTGACTTTTAGTGATAACCATTCAGCTACAGGTGGTGCTCTTCAAAAATTAGATGTTTTAATAAAACGAACTTTTATAAATTAAATCAATTTATAAATTAAATCAATATACAGATTGGTCTGTTCTTAATGTTTGTACTTCATTATTTTTGATTATTTTGATGTATGCGGCTCCATTTATTAAAACTTCTAATACTACTAGTCGTTTGCCTTGGGTCTCTCGTAATGTGAGTAGATTAAAAAATATTAAATCGCGCCATTACAAAAAGTATAAACGTAGTGGTTTATCTATTGACTTTATCAATTACTGTATTGCTCTGCAAATAGGCAATGCTATGCTAGTTATTTAATAAAAGTTAAGACTAGTGTTCGCAATGATCCTAAAAGTTTCTTCAAGTTTGTCGAAGTTAAACGGAAAAATCTTGCATATCCTTCAAATATGTTTCTTGACAAAAGAGTGGCATCCTGTGATTCTCAAATATCCGACCTGTTTGCCACTTTTTTCAATCAACATAACAAACAATGTGCTAACTCGATTTGTTATCCGTTATTTATTTTATTTAACTTATCTCTCGCACAGTCCAAATTTCCATTAATTTGGAAGCAATCTTATATTATTCCTTTACACAAAAAAGGCAGTAAGTCCGACATTTCGAACTATAGAGGAATCGCTAAACTAAGTGCTTTTCCAAAATTGTTCGAATAGATTATAGCAACATTCGTTAAAATCAGTTGTTAGTTCCCATCAACATGGTTTTGTTAAAAGTAAATCAATATGTACAAATTTACTTGAGTTTTCCACCATCGTTAATAATGGGTTTGTGTCTGGTAATCAGACAGATGGAATTTTACTGATTTTAGTAAAGCTTTCGACAGTGTTTGTCATATACACCTTATTTTGGTATGTCTGGTGTTCTCCAGGGTAGTCATCTAGGACCATTACTTTTTGTAATTTTCATAAATGACCTCCCATCAGCGATTAAACATGCTGATATACTTATGTATGCTGATGACGTCAAGTTGTGCTTGTCTTATTTTTATGCATCCCAGCATTGGCTACTTTAGGCAGACTTAAGTTCATTGCATTCATGGTGTGTAGCCAACTTTCTTAGTCTAAACATTTCAAAGTGCAAATATATGACATTTTATCGTAGAAAACCGATTTTAGCATCTTACTTTCTAAACAATCACATACTTGTACTGGAGTTTAGCTTTTGTGATTTAGGTGTTCTCATGGTAAACAAAGCAAAGGGAGGTCTTGGTTTTATAAAACGTTGGTCTAAAGAGTTTGATGATCCTTATATCACTAAACTTCTTTATACCTCGTTAGTTCGACCTATTTTGGAATTTGCATCTTGTGTGTGGTATCCACATTATGCGGTTCATCAAGATCGTACAGAGTCTGTGCAAAAGCAATTTCTCCTCTTTGCTCTTAGAAACCTTAATTGGTCAACAGATATTCATCTCCCGTCGTATACCGATAGTTTGAAACTTAATGATCTCCCGACCCTAGCTTCACGCCGGCGTATGCTCCCGGTCGTTCTTCTTCATAAGATTATATGTGGTAAAGTCGATTCTCCTTTCTTGCTTCAGCAAATATCTCTTTGTGTTCCCTGTCGCTTGACACGTAACTATGTTCCTTTTAGGTTGTCGCAGCGTACAACAAACTATGCCTTCCATCACTCACTTCGTTCCTTTTGCTCTATTCATAATAAATTTTCTCATCTTTTTTCTTTCAATTCTTCATTAAATTATATAAAAAGTTCTGTTCGTAATGCTTAATTTTGATTGTTGTTAATTAGTTTCATTTTTTTTTAAATTTTTTTATATCATATTACCTTATTTATTTAAAATTATTTAGGTTAATTTTAGTCTATATTGTCAAATTGTTTAAGCAACTTGTTTTTTCTAATGTAGTTGTTATCAAATAAATAAATAAGAAACAAACCCACAATTTTGGAATAGATTTGTATGGGGGTACTCCATACGGCTTAGGAGAGCTTAAGTTTCAAATAGGGTGGCCCTATCTCTTATAGTCTCCGAGATAATCTCTCTCATACGGCAGATAGCAGGACAGACGGACAGACCTTCTCACCTTCCAATGCTGATCAAGAATTTATATACTTTATAGGGTCTATCTAGCCTCCTTCTGTCTGTTACATACATTCGCACAAACTTAATATACCCTTTTACCCTTTGGGTACAGGGTATAAATAAAATATGTTTTTTGTTTGGTGGCTAAACACACATTATTATTTACTAAAAATTAAGTTTCAGTATTTGATCTCAAGTCGGCTTAAAAAGTTCAGTATATAAATTAATATATCAGGTTGCTAAACAAATCAATATAAAGTTAGTTTAGTGATAACTTTTTGTCAACTGCCTTAAATAGAGCCCTAATTCAATTCTTGATTATCAGGGGTGTCAGAGAAATCACTATCAACCCAACTCCAAAAGTCACTCAAATCTTTTTGGTTTGGTTTTAAATCTTGAGATTTAGCAGAGTTTAAATAAAATACACCTTTATTAGAAATATGTTTTAACTATAATTATATAAGTTACTAGCAGATACCCGGCTCTTTCATCTCTTATCCGTTTTGCATTTGTTGTGTTTTGTGCAATTTCAGTTCCTTTTGATGAATTTCCTTTTTTTTCCTTTTTTTTTTTATAAGATATATAATATACCCGAAATGAAACTTAAGCTTTTCTCGGCAACAACTACTTTGTATGTTAAAACCAAGTTGCCACGCCCTTTTTAGGTATAGCCCTCATATAAAATTTCCGCCCATTTTAAAATTTTTGTATGAAAATAGATATTGAATACCTGCGTATTCACTCCAATTTGGGTAAAAACTCTTCTTATGTCATCCAAAGTCGAATCCAAGGTGCCACGCCCATTCTTAGGTATAGCCCCCATACAAACTTACCGCCCATTTTCGAATTTTTGAATGAAAAAAGGTATTTATTATAAATGTATTCACTCAAAATTGAATAAAAAATCATTCTAATGACATCCAATATCAAAAACAAAGTACCACGCCCATTTTTAGATGTAGCCCCCACATAAATTTAACGCTCATTTTCCAATTTTTGAATAAAAATTGGTATTATTTATTTACTCCAAATTGGGTAAAAACACTTCATATATCATACAATTCCAAAACCAAGATGGCACGCCTTTTTTATGTATAGACCCCAAACAAACTCACCGATTATTTTTGAACTTTTGTATGAAGAATTAATTATTTTCGTCTATATATTTATAAATGTATATAAGCCACTGATCATCACACATAAACTATTCAAAGATTCGTGTGGCGGGTTTTTCCTTGTTTTTTTATTTAACTCGAAATATACTTGGGAAAGCTGTAAGATGTTTATTATTTTTGTTTTTTGTTTATGTTAACGAATGTGCCTAATGCATTGTTTTAATGGTCTAAAACTCTACTTGCATTGTTTTTTCAAACGTAACCGGTTTAGGGTTCATTGGTTGGACGGTTTCAACGTATAGAGTAGATATAGAAACATACATACATTTTTATATATACAGATATTGGCATAAACGTTGTTCTCTCAATCTCAAGTAAAGGGTGTAGCCGTGTCACCATGTAGAAAGTGCCCCCAACAATATTAGATATTTTTAAATGAGGTTTGAATGCACTTGACCTGAAAAATTTACCTGCGTATTTATTTTCCCGAGATCGAAGATATTAACGACTACATAGCGAGCAGCTCAAAAATGTATGTATGTAACAAGAAGACTTAGCGTAAGGTCGTCTTTGTGTGATTGCCGTCGGCATAGCAAAATTTTTGTAGCGTACATTTAATAAAAAAATTGTTGTAGTTGTGTATTTGTTTTGAGTTTGTAAATATATAGCGTGTTATATGTACTATATTGTATATTATTGTAAAATTTATAAAAATTAGTACATTCATATTGAAATATACTTTAGATTAAACAGAATATTAAATACCATGCACATATAGTACACATTTTGTGCTCTCGCTCTATTTCTCTCTTTATGTTCTCAGCGTTCTTTAGCTGCTTTATATTTTTTATTGTTTTGTTATACCCAGAAAACGCATTGTCCTTTTCATTATTTGTTTTTTAATTTTCAATACTCAAAAAAAAAAAAAAAAAAAAAAGGATGATAATAAAACAAATTCGAATCCAACGTTGCCTGAGAGCAATTTCAAATATTTAATGGACTACGAGTAGCGTCTCTTTTGTTTTGGTTTGCTAATTCTTAATAACAATTGTAGTTTTTTGTGTCTACTCAAAGTGTGAGCAAAAAAACAAGCATTTGTAGATTATTTGGTGAAGATATTTTTAATACACTGCAGATGCTTCGGTGAAAATAAAAGTTTTCATACAAAAAAAAATTTTTTTTTATACCACAACGCACAGTGGTCCGAATCGTAAATCTAGCTGGACAAAACTATTTTAGCAAATTCTCTTTAACAGATTTTTACATACCTTCGTATCTAAGGGTTTTTGTGGTCTCTGATTACGAATCTGAAGACAGATTTCAAAAATTCAAAATGGCGGATCCAACATGGCTGCCGAAACATTGAAAATATTAGCGGATTTGAATAAAAATTGGTGTCTAATTTTGTGATCGCTGATTACGAATCAGAAGACAAATTTCAAAAATTCAAAATGGCGGATTCAATATGGCTGTTGAAAAATTGATAATATTAGCTATTAATAATAATATTAGATAATATTATAAATATGACAACAATTTTTAAAAAATTTAAAATGGCGGATCCAATATGGCAGCCGATATTTAATATAGCTGTCGAAAATTGAAAATATTAGCGGATTTTGATAAAAATTGGTATTTAAGGGTTTTCAAGGTTAAAAAGGTTATTAAAAAATGTTTATAACGAGGCCAAATGGTTGGATATGGTTATTAAACTTCAACTGAACATTTGTAAAGGTGCAAAAAGAATTTTAAAAATGGTTTTATAACGGCCTTTTACGGCCCTTACTTTTTCTGATCTGTTCTTTATTTTTTAAAGAAGTCAAAAAACGAATTTTTAATCTAAGTTTCTATGACTTTGTAAGGACATATAAACAGCGATGATCCCTGAAATATATAGAGAAATAACTGTAGTTTTTAGTACAAAAAGTCAATTTGTCATTACATTAATAATTCTAAGTGAGATTAGTTATTTATTAAGTTAAATTTACTTTGTAAAAATAAATTCATTTACGGTAGGTGAGAATTTCAATTTTCTATATAATTCAGTATGTTTATCGATGTAGTAACTATAAAGTGTACCTAACTGCAGCATTAGAAATATATTATAAGTATTTAAAAGTAATTTGGAGATCCAAAATTTATTAACTTTTGTCCAGCTAGATTCGTGATTCGGACCACTGTGCAACGTTGCTCACAAACAATTTTCGCCCCAGCCCAAACGCATGGACCCAGTGACTTGAAATTTTGCCCAAATAATACTAAACGTAATTCAAGATAGATACATAGATAGATAGAATTGACTATGGGAAAATACAGATTCCCACAAAAGTCGCGCATAATGCGCCGTTTTGACGCCACTACAAATCGTATATAGGGCCTGCTGCATCGAGCTGGTAGAGCCTACTTAAAGCCATTCCGCAAAGTTCAGGAAAGAGCGTAGTTTAAAAGAGCAAATATACGAACTGTCATTGTCTAAGAAACTGCATTCTATGTGACCTAAGTACGGGACAAGTGCACAGAAAGTGTTCTAACGTTTCTGTTTCATCTTCCTCTTTGCAGCTTCTGCAATATCTATTGAACGGCATTCATAGTCAGGACGCATGCTCAGGGCTCAGGGCGCATGCGTGTTGCTGTTAAACGAGCGAGGGGTTTGCGTGAGTTCTGCAGCAATATTTTTGAACGTTTTGCGCCAATAAAGCTTTTCTACAGCTATCCAGATGTTCGTATTGTTTGTAGCTGAAATGGCGAAGTGTTAATTGATGGCAGAGATTTCTGCATTCAATGAGATCTCCACCTGGACCGGTGGGGAGTTACTGGCTCATCCTTTTCTAGCCAGTGTCCACGTGTTTATTTCCGGGAACGTCGCTATGCCCTGGGACCGACTAGAGGGTAATAGAGTTGTGACGACCAGTTGCATTGAGCCCGTTTTTGCAGTCTCTTACCAACTTTGATTTGGTGAGCCTGTATTGCAGCTTGGCTGTCCGCTTAGTTTTACAAGCTGCTAGTATAGCATAAACCTCCGCTTGGAAAACACTGCTGAGACCCGGTGGCCGAATCCCAGTTCCTTCGAGTATATTCCAGAACCCACACCATAGTCCATCTTTGAACAGTCAGTGTAGACTGACAGACCAGAATTACATCCCATCAGATCAGCCCTCCAGAGCTGCTTTTTGGGCAAGGATGTGTCGAAAGATTTATTAAAGTCTGGAACTGTAGACAGAAAATCTTTCGAAACGGTTAACTCCTGTGGGATTTTTGACAAAATGGAGCTATGACCATTACTAGTAGATGATCAGAGACCTAAGTTGTATGTTGTCTTTCAGTTTAATTTGGGTTTGGGTCTAATATCAGACCCACGTACTTGGCTTTGCAGGACAGAGACAATTGTGTACCTTCTAACTTAGGTAGTTTGAAGTTTGGTATTTTACATCGGTTGGCATCAACTCGGTCTTATCTGGATTGACTGCTGGTCCACATCTTGTGGCCCATTTGCTGAGTCGACACAACACCCCTTCCAGTATGCTACTTAGCACATCAGGGAACGGACCAATCACTAGCACCACGATGTCGTCCGCATAGGCAACAACCTTGATGCCTTCCCTAGAATAGGGTTTCGCGTAATAAGCCATAGGAGAGGGGTCAGAACTTCTCTTTGGTGCGTACTCCAATTAGTGTACTTTGTTAGCACCTCATTTCCAAACTCTGCCTAAAGTTGTCTATTCTTTAGTACTACTCTAACCCATTGCTTGAGAAACTGAGGTAGCGATTCTATGATAGCGTCTGTGTTGATGTTATTGAAAGCACCTTCATTGTCGAGGAAGGCTGCTGGGGTCTACTGCTTGTATTCTAGAGACCCTTTGAAATAGGCATGTTGTGCACTAGAGAGATTTGTGTTACCTTGTTTTTCCCTCAGGAAAGAATCTAGGATCCTCTCCAGGGTTTAAGTACGAAAGAGGTTAAACTGATAGGCCTAAAATCTTCTGGTTTAATGAAACCTGTTTTCCCCGTCTTTGGTATGAAGACCACTCTGACCTGCCTCCAAGAACAGAGCGACGTAGTTATGGCAAATACAGCTGATGTAAATTTGGCGGAGCCATTTTATCAAGTCTTTGCTAAGCGACTGTATCATGATCGGTAGGATATGGTCGGGAGCTGGGCTTTTATAGAGCGAGAAGGTGTCAATAGCCCAAGAAGTCCTGTCTATTGTAACTATTGATCTAGCTACCTGCTCAGCTTCTGAACTCTTGATGGTTCCCCGTCCGTATACCCCGGGAAGTGCTTGTCCATGAGAATATTTAGTGACTCGACCAAAGTCTCTGTTGGCGTGCAATCCGCTCTCTGCAGAAGAGATGGGTTAGCATGCTGCTTTGCCAACAGCTTGCTTAACCTAGCCGAGTCTCCAACAGTTTGCATCGACTCACAGAACGCTAGCCAAGTTTCCTTCTTGGCAGCGCGATCTGCTTTTTTGTACCTACGTAAGCTTTCTTTGTAGGGATGCCAATCTTTTCTTGAGTAACAATTATTGAATGTTTTCCTAGTTATCTTCCTAAGTTCTGCTAGATTGCTGCTCCACCACAGTGGAGGTTGCTTCCTTAACATGTCGGATCGGACAACATGACTTAAAGACTGCTGAGATTGGGTTGCTCTTTCTTAAATATATATATAAATTTCGTGTTGTATTTTGTTGATATTTATATCAAACATAATATATCTGTGGTCGGAGAAGGACATTCTGCTGACACCCTTGATCTGTCGACCAATATGCTCACCCGCTCTAGCAGGAGAGTAGTATCTAAAACCTCTTCCCAACGTAAAAGTCGGAAAGTAGGAATGATAAAGTGGGGGCCAACACAAACCTGAAGGTTGTTGTTTAAAATGAAGTCAAGTAAACACTCATCTCGGTCGTTTCCTTACTACCCCAGATGGGATGCCTTGCGCTGAAGTCACACCCTAGTAGGAGGTCCATTTTCTCTTCAAACGAGCCGTCCGCACTAAATTCGCCACAGCTGCGTGCGGTGCAGTCTCGTCGTGAGGTAGATATGCTGTGGCTGTGAGGTAAAAGTGACCCCTACAGTCTTTTTGCATCACCACTGTTTGGTCCGAGCTACTTAGTTCATCCTCACTAAGGAGGATGACCAGGCTATCCGATGCACTCCGAGAGTGCTTCAGATTAACCTGTACGACCCTCTGCATTATCAGTGTTGTTGGATGGAGCATCATTCAGGAGCAGGTCGTTCAACAGCTTGTCGGTCGCCTCAAGGTCCAAGTTATGGCCGGGTACCGTCTGACCGAACCCTTGTCTTCCTGACATTGATCCACGTCTACCAGCGGCTCCTCAGCGGAAATGATGTTCAAATCATCTATAGGACCACGACGCCTCGTCGTAGCATCTGATGACTTTATGATTTCTGACCTCTCCAGTACACTCAAACCGTGGGAAGGGTCATCCCTCGCTCAGTCAGCCCGCCACTAGATCGGTCGGCCGGGCCTCAATGTCATCCCACTTAGCTGCAATTGACTTCCCGGAGCTACAGTTCGCATCAGTCAGGGCCACATGTTTCCGGTTTTTCGCCAACTTGCTTTGGCTCCTGGTCGCCGGATGCGTACTGTGTTGCGGATTACCCTTCGATTCCTTAGCCTTCTTGGCAGTGCTCGTTGTCTTATCCTTAGAGCGGTCTCTCTTTAGCGTAGCGTTGGCTCTTGTCGCCGCGCTAGTGCTAGGACGCTCCTTCTGACGTTCTTGGGTAGCAACAAACTTGTCGACTACCTTCTGTAGCCTGACCTAGTCAGCCGCGTCTCTGAGGTCCACCTTGCCCTCTTGCTCGTTGCTGGCAATCTTTGCCAGTACGTGGAGTGTCCTCTTATACGAGGTGTGTTCAAAAAGTATCGCATATTTTGTGTTTTTTTTTTAAATTATTTATTTATTCATGAATATCTATTTTGTCCCCTTTAAAGTAATCCCCTCCCGATAAAATACACCTATGCCAACGTTTTTTCCAATCCTCGAAACATGCCAAATAGTCCCTTTCCGGTATAGCCATCAGCGCCTTCTTCGATTTAGCTTTTATCTCCTCAATCGACTCGAAACGTCGTTCCCTGGAGTGGTCTCTTGAGTTTTGGGAATAGCCAGAAGTCACACGGTGCCAAATCAAGCGAATACGGTGGTTGCGGAACGATATTGGTTGGATTTTTTGGCAAAAAAGTCACGAAAAATCAGTACAGTTTTAAAAAAAAAATCATCATTTTTGGTACCAACCGAGACTTGACACGTTTGAGGCCCAAAACATTCTTCAAAATTTTATTAATTGATCCTTTCGACGGTGTGCAAGCACTAATTCTTTTACTTTTTGGATGTGAGCATCGTCCGTTGAGGTCGATGGTTGATCAGGGAGCTCTTCGTCTTAAACACGTTCGCAACCTTCTTTCAACAATTTATACCAATCAAATGTTGTTGATTTTGGTAGAGCTCGGTCCCCATAAGCCTTCTTCAACATTTTTATTCCATTTATTCCATTCAGAAAAAAAAAATTTGATACAGGTTCTTTGATCCATTTTTTTGAATAGGTAAAAATCGAAGACGATCCAAAACACGTGGAAGCAAAGCAGCTGTCAACAATTAAGTGAACATTCAAAATGGCCGAGCTTGTCGGCATAAGTGAGAGACCTGAGTACCAACATAACGCCACAAAAAAATCAAAATTCGAATATACGTAACCCGCGAAAATTCAAAATTCGCGATAATGTTTGAACACACCTCGTACTCTACTTTCGCAGTGCAGGCACTACTGGTGCCGCCTACCGCTATCTCTGCGATTTTGTCCCCACTAGACAGAGAGAGATGTCTGACGAACAGACGCAGCGAGATCGAGATAGGGTTGGGGAAGCGCACAGTAGCGACTTGGTAGTCCTCTCTGTTATGTCACAGCTATTACTGCCCTGAAGACGCCAAGCTGCAAGAAGGCTCCGTTCAGATACAGACGGCTTTTATCCCTCGGCTGCAAACCTAAAGCTCAATGGGCACGGCCCTGCGTGACACCTTGAGCTTTAGGGGAAGAAGTGTGAAAAGCGAAGAGATATATTGATAGATAAGAAGAAAGATAAATGCTTAAAGATTAAGAAAGTAGGAAAGTGGCGTGATGTAAGCTTAAAAAGACGGCACAAGACTTTGTGGGGTCTTGTCCGTGATGCACTCGCGAACATCCGCTATTTGTCCGAGGCTCTTATTCGCTTACGCTTAGTAAAAAGCTAACCACCAGCGTTTGTGCGGCATTTATGACTGGGCCAAAGGCCGTGTCTAGTGCGTTACCATATCAAGCCCAGCATGGTGGCCGTTTGCTATTCGCAACCTGCGACCTATCCGGTTCATACAGCTATGAGTCTCACAGAAACCACTTTTTAAGATTCTGTGAGCCAATAAGCATAATTCAAAGTAAAAAAAAAGTTTCAGCTACAGGAAAAAAGTTGGAGTCGAAAGGGTTAAATAGTAATAAAATGTAAAATATTCGTAAAAAGTGATCACATCTCACAAAAATCTCTGAATGATAAACAGGTTTTGTACATGTCGATCGCCTTGCGGAACTTGACATTCCCTGCCACATCTCTAACTCTCACTGCTCATTCTTGGCTATATTGACCATAATGTGAAGGAAATGTTGGTATTCTGCCTTCAGAGTTATTTTCTAGCCAATCACTAGCTCTGACTCTTTTAGACGCTGAGTTGATGTTTTAGTCGCACAATGGAATATTCTGTCCATCTAGTTGTACTTGATAAAAAACAAATATGCTTCAAATTCGATCATATTTACATATGTCTTACAAAAAATATTTGAATGTTTCGGAAATAAACATAAAATAAAAGTTTATATCATTAGCATGATATCCATCTTTGGCCATATTTTTTTAAATGTGTGCTAAGACAAAAATTCAAACTTACATTATTGTTGAAATAAAGGAGAAAAAGTACTACATACAATATGGCGAATCCAAATGGCTTAACCATTTGTAATGCCCCAATTTTGTTGCACATCATCAGGCGTAGTTGATGATTCCTTCATAATCTAGTATAACCAATAACCTCTTTATGCTTCCACTGTTCGTTTATACAGTCGGATGCACATGAATTCCCTTTGATCAGGTTAGACCCTTGTTGAGAAGGAAGCGGCAGTCTGCTGCGACTCTAGCCTACCAACATTTTTTCGTTGTATAGTAACTCGCTTTGATTACGCTAGAACAAGGTAGTGGGTCTTCTGAGCCTTCGTTCATCACCACGTGGTCTATTTGGGTGCGGATGCCTGGGACGTTACTGTGCCAAGTTGCCTTGTTGATGTTAAGGTGTTGGAATCTAGTACCTACTAGATTTGCTTCATTATGATGAGTGGTGTCATGTAGGCTAAATGTTTATATGGTTGGGCGAAAGATTTCTTCTCTCCTAATTTATGCGTTGAAGACGCCAATAACAATGTTAATGTCATGTTTAAGGCAGCGCTTGTAGAATTCATATTTACATTGTCTTTATCCAATGTCGGGGTGTTAACACATATTAAGCTAATGTTAAAATATTTACCATACAACCATACAACATATTATCAACTTCTTATAAGAAAAAAAATTCTTTATAGAGCTAATGGCTTCAAATACTGTACAAGTGCTATAAAATTTGTTGAGATTGAACCGCTAATTTTTAAATTTTTGAGAGTATTTTTATACCCGTCACACATAGTGTGAAGGGTATTATCAGTTTGTCGGAAAGTTTGTAACGCATCAAAGGAGGCATCGGAGACCCCATAAAGTATATATATTATTGATCAGCTCGACGAGACGAATCGATTTAGCCAAGTCCGTCTGTCTGTCTGTCTGTCCGACTGTCTGTTGCAGTGCGTTTTTCTCGGAAAGTTTTAAAGATATTGACCTGAAATTTTAATCTTAGGCTTTTTGTGCTCCTAGGCAGTTTGTATGTTAGAACCACTTTTTTTCGATTTTTTGTATGAAAATAGTTATTATTTATTAAAGTATTTACTACAAATTGGGTAAAAAAACGTCTAACTGCATCCAATATCAAAAGAAAGGTGCCACGCCCATTTTAGATATGGCCCCCATACAAACTTACCACTTTTTTCGATTTTTTGTGTGAAAGTAGATAATATTTACGAATATATTTACTAAAAATTGGGTAAAAACACTTCTAATGGCATCCAATATCAAAAGAAAGATGCCATGCCCATTTTTCGATATGGGCCCCATACAAACCTATCGCCAATTTTTCAGATTTTGTATGAAAATAGTTCTTATTTATGGATTTATTCACTCCAATCAGTGTAAATTCACTTCTACTGTTATCCTATGAATATGCTATCGATATGACAAGGATCGGGCCACTATAACATATAGACCCCATATCAACTCACCTTTAATTTTTTTTATTTTTTCAAAAAAATTATTAAAGTTTCGAGTGGCGGCTATTTGAGCTTCGGTTATACCGAAGTTAACGTTTTTTCTTGTTAATTTTTAATTCTACACAAATGCTGAACACGAAAATCTATCTACGTCTTATGATGTGTGACAGGCATATAGTCATAAGCCTGTACGTAGATGATAAACTTAGAGCTTTAAGCTTAGTTTAGTTTAAGAATATAATTTGCATACTCGATAGACAAGCAATGGGAGTGAGTCGAGATAAGAACGTCGACCAAAATATTAACGTTTATTATCTACAAGAGAGAGTTTTAATTCAGACAGAAGCAATAAATATAAATATCAGAAAGGAAATATCATTACTTATCCATGTGGATAACATATAATGTGAATACATAAGCTTCGGTCATACCAAAGTTTTGTTTTCTTTTATTTTTAAATTTCTACGTATTCGTTTATACTAAATCAAAACATTTTGATTGTAAATTATGTCTACCATCTACTGATTGTATAAGTTGAGCAAAATATATAAATATTTCATTTTCTAAATGTTTTCTTGCAGAAAAAGCTTCTGAAGAGGAGATAAAAGCCAAATCATCAGAAGAAAAATTTTTTTAAACTTAAAACCATGTACGGTCAAATTCGAGATGAACACATACATTTGCTAAGACAGGTATGTATCACTTAATAAACATAGAATTACTTAATAAACATGCAGCTTTACGTCTTTCATTGTTTTGCTGATTTTAAACTTCTGAAAAACAGATATGGGGTAATTCACGAGATCGATTTAGGGTTGAGGAAAGGGGTCAGGCAAATGTCACGAGACTTGATTTGTTTTATTTTTGCTTGAATTCGTCATCAACTAACACATCACGTGATTTATGGACGATCCCAATGAACTTAATATCAATTAGGTAATACAAGTATGAACCTTCAGATTCTCTCTGCTCATGTAGTCTAGCTAATTTGTTATCAACATTCAATAGATGGCGTTACGTGTTCCATGATTTAAACAAAAAGTCCCCTTATTTATAGAACACAATTGTGTTTATTCTACATTAATAACTGCATTGCAAAGGCGAGTAATATTTGTTATTTCCAGATGGGTCCAAGTCAACAAAAAATATTGACATGAGCCTTCCAACCGTTTTGTTTTTAGTATTCATTACATATCGCACTGTATGCCCCACATACAAGCTCTCCTTTTATAAATGACACTAGTTAGAAAAGTGAAGATTTTTAATCACAATTCCAAAAGGACGCTCCTGCTTGAGTTACAGGTGTGATATCTAAGTGCCGAACTAATGATCTGTAAGCCTCAACGGTCTTTGTCATAAATCTTATTTGACCATTCGTACCAGCCTCATATGAATAGTCAGGCTTAATAACTGACTTTTCATATGAGGCTTGGAATACATATTTGGCGGGGGCTTGGGAACATCAACAATCTTAATTGTTTGATCATTACGAGCCGATTTTGTTTCAGCTTAACTATTTATATCTAAAAGTGAAGAGAAATGACTATTCATGCCAATATATACGTGATTTGAAGATTGTTGTACGCATATCTTTTTTTGCATTGAAGTAAAACTATCGTTTTTTATTTCACATGGAGAACCAGCCATTTCAAACACGGTTTCAGTTCTTTCGAAAGGTTTTAGATTGTTAGCACAAATATGTACAGGAAAAAGAATTATTTATCAGAAAACAAGAAATTTGTTTTCTTTTCCCTTTTTATACCCGCCACACATAGTGTGAAGGGTATTATCAGTTTGTCGGAAAGTTAGTAAAGGAGGCATCGGAGACCCCATAAAGTATATATATTATTGATCAGCTCGACGAGACGAAACGATTTAGCCATGTCCGTCCGTCTGTCTGTCTGTTGCAATGCGTTTTTCTCGGAAAGTTTTAAAGATATTGACTTGAAACTTTAATCTTAAGCTTTTTGTGTTCCTAGGCAGTTTGTATGTCAGAACCAAGGTGCCACGCCCACTTTTAGATATAGTCCCCATACAAACTTACCATTTTTATACCCGTTACACAAAGTGTAAACGGGATATATTCAGTTTGACCGAAAGTTTGCAACGCATTGAAGGAGACTTCGGAGACCCCATAAAGTATATATATTATTGATCAGCTCGATGAGACGAATCGATTTAGCCATGTCCGTCTGTCTGTTAGTCTGTCTGTCTGTTGCGATGGCTGTTACTCGGAAAGTTTTAAAGATATTGACCTGAAATTTTATACTTAAGCTTTTTGTGCTCCTAGTTACTTTGTATACCAGAACCAAGGTGCCACGCCCATTTTTAGATATAGCCCCCATACAAACTTACCACTTTTTTTCGATTTTTGTATGAAAATAGTTATTATTTATGAATGCTTTTACTACAATGAAGGGTAAAAATACTTCTAATGGCATCCAATATCAAAAAAATGTTGCCACGCCCATTTTCAGATATAGCCCCCATACACACTTACCACTTTTTTCGATATTTTGTATGAAAATACGTATTATTTATGAATACATTTAATGCAAATAGGGTAAGAACACTTTTATGTCATCCAATGTCAAATCTAAGGCGCCACGCCCATTTTTATGTATAGCCTTCATACAAACTTACCGCTCATTTTCGAGTTTTTATATGAAAACATATATTATTTCTGAATGAATTCAATTAAATTTGGTAAAATCAATTCCAATGTCCACCTAAGTGAACACTTTCGATATGGTAAGGATCGGGCAAATATAACATAAAGCCTCTATATAAATTTGACCAAATTCATTGTGAAATTTAATCTTAGCACCTGGTGAACATATAAACTATTAAAAATGTTGTGTAACGGGTATTTTAGCTTCGGTTCCACCGAAGTTAACATTTCTTCCTTGTTTTCGATTTTTTTTGTATGAAAATAGTTATTATTTATGAATTTTTTGACTACAAATCAGGTAAAAACACTTTTAATCCAATATCCATCCATCCAATATCAGAAGAAAGGTGCCACGCCCATTTTTAGATATAGCCCCCATGCAAACTTAACATTTTTTTCGATTTTTTTGTATGAAAATTGTTATTATTTGTAAATGTATTTACTACAAATATGGATAAGAGCACTTCTAATGACATCCAATTTCAAAAGACAGGTGCCACGCCCATTTTTTGATATGGCCCACATACAAACTAAGCTCCCATTTTTCAGATTTTGTATGAAAATAGTTCTTATTTATGGATATATTCACTCCAATCTGTATAAAATCACTTCTACTATTATCCTATGAATATGCTTCCGATATGACAAGGATAGAGCCACTATAACATATAGTCCCATACAAACTCACCTTCTATATTTTTATTTTTTCAAGAAAATGAATGAAGTTTCGTGTGGCGGGTATTTGAGCTTCGGTGCTTCCGTTCTACCTCCTTGATGGGAGGTGTTCTTGCTTATTTATTTTATTTATTTTTATACCCGCCACACATAGTGTGGAGGGTATTATCATTTTGTCAGAAAGTTTGTAACGATTTAAAGGAGACTTCGTAGACCCTATAAAATATATATATTCTTGATCAGCACGACGAGACGAGTCGATCTAGCCATGTCCGTCTGTCTGTCCGTCCGTGTCT
The DNA here is from genome assembly GCA_018903435.1 of Leucophenga varia. Lineage (NCBI taxonomy): Eukaryota > Metazoa > Arthropoda > Insecta > Diptera > Drosophilidae > Leucophenga > Leucophenga varia. The sequence goes on along the minus strand of JAEIFJ010001280.1, from coordinate 87,467 downwards.
GTATTTATGCGATTCATTCGCTCAATTTTTTTTTATTTATTTATTTATTTATTTGCAACTACATATTATATTAAAACAGTTGCTTACACTACTATGGTACAGTTCACTTATAACTAAAAACTTAAACACTAAAGCTCACAAGAAAAGAAAAAAAAATATATGTAGAAAGGAAATGAGATACGGCCACTCAGACCCGTTGGAGGATTTTTGTTAAGCCGCCAGGATGACCGACTGTGCCCCTACTCACAGCCATGTTGTGGTGCAAACAGCACGTACCGTACAAAAAACAGATGAAAAATAAATGGAAATTACAATAATGTTAATGAAAAATTAAGAATAGAGTTTTTAATAGAAATTAAAGAGGAATTGAAAGAGAATAGATGAGAAAACCTATTATTGATAGAACAGAGAGAACGAAGTGAGTCATGGCATGCATAATTTGTCGTGCAATGGGACAACCTAAAAGGAACATAATTGCGCGTGAAGCGGGAGGGTGCATTTAGTAATAACGATTGAACCAAAAATGGAGAATCGATATCGCCACAAATAATCTTATGGAGAAAAACAACAGAGAGTATAGATCGGCGTGAATTTAGGGTTGGAAGATCAATAAGTTTTAAAGATCTATGTAGGGCGGAAGATGAACGTTAGTTGCCCAATTAAGGTTTCGTAGAGCGAAAAGTAAAAACTGTTTTTGTACTGATTCAATCCGATCTTGATGAACAGAATAATGTGGGTTCCAAATATACGAGGCGAATTCCAAGATCGGGCGTACAAGCGAAGTATAGAGAAGCTTTGTAATGTACGGATCATCGAACTCTTTAGCCCAACGCTTTGTAAAGCCGAGGATACCTTTTGCTTTATAAACCATCGCGGTAATATGGATATTAAAGCTTAATTTGGAGTCCATGAGAACACCCAAATCACAAAAAATAACTTCCCTACCAAGCCCATGATTGTCTAAAAAAGTAGGTCACTAGAATTGGCTTTCTACGATGAAAGGTCATACACTTACATTTTGAAAAATTGAGATTTAGAAAGTTGGCTACACACCAGGTATGCAATGAATTCAAATCAGATTGAAGTAAATTATGCTGGGAAGCATGAGAATACGACAAACATAATTTGACATCATCAGCATACATAAGTATGTCAGAATGTTTAATCGCTAGTGGAAGATCATTTATGAAAATAACAAAAAGTAATGGTCCAAGATGACTTCCCTGAGGAACACCTGAAGAAACATCTATTGTTGAAGACAAGCAATTATTAAACAACACTTTTTGAGTTCGATCTTCTAGATAAGATTTTAACCAATTAACCAAAATAGGTGAAAAACCTAAAGACTTTAATTTAAAAATAAGATGTTTGTGGCATACACTATCGAATGCCTTACTAGAATCCGTATATATAACATCAGTCTGTTTACCAGACAAAAAACCATTATTTACAATAGAAGAAAATTCTAGAAGGTTTGTACAAATGGATTTGCCTTTTACAAATCCATGTTGATGAGGAGAAATAATTGACTTTAAACAACGTTGCAATTGATCGGAAATGATCTTTTCAAACAATTTCGGAATGGCACTCAATTTAGCAATACCTTTATAATTTGCGATATCAGACTTGTTACCTTTTTTGTGTAGAGGAATTATATAAGATTCTTTTCAAAGGGTAGGAAATTTAGACTGTTGAATGGATAAACTAAAAAAAGAAGAAATAAAGGTAAACAAATAGAGTTAGCACATTGCTTTAATATACAGCTTGGTATATTATCGGGACCTGATAGAAATGAATATTTAATAAGACTAGAGGCATTTAAGCAAATTAGAATGAATCGAATTATAGCCATGTCCGGAATCTGTCTGTCCCCTGTCCGTCTCCGTCTGTCTGTCTGTTTATTTCTTCGCATTTTTTTTGATGAAGATATATAGATATTACGCCGAAATTTGGAACTTAAGCTTTTCTCGGCAACGACTACTTTGTATGTTAAAACCAAGTTGCCACGCCCAGGTGTAGCCCCCATACAAACTTACCAAAAATTTTCGAATTTTTGTATTAAAATAGGAATTATTTATGAAAATGTTCACTCAAAATTGAATAAAAACACTTCTAACGAAATCCGATATAAAAAACAAAGAACCACGCCCATTTTTAGGTGTAGCCCCCACACAAATTTACCGCCCATTTTTCAATTTTTTAATAAAAATTGGTATTATTTATGAATTTCTTTACTCCAAATTGGGTAAAAACACTTCTTATATCATCCAATTCCAAAACCAAGATGCCACGCCCATTTTTATGTATAGCCCCCATACACACTCACCGATTTTATTTGAACTTTTGTATGAAAAATCCATTTTTTTCGTCTATATATTTATAAATGTATATAAGCCACTGATGATCACAGATAAACTATTCAAAGATTCGTATGGCGGGTATTTATGCTTCGGTTTCACCGAAGTAATCGTTTTTCCTTGTTTGCAGAATTAAAATTGAAACGAGCAACAGAGTATTTACTTTAATCAATAGAAGAACCACTACGTTTGTATTTTTTAAAAAGGCTAGTTTTTTATATTTTTCAATTTACTTAAACTGCGAGACACCCAAGGCAATTTACTAGTAGAACTAGATATATTGACAAACGGAACACATTCATCAAAATATCTAAAAATAATTGAATAAAAAGTATTCGACGCAACTTCAATATCAGAGCAACTCTTGAGAATTGACCAATCAGTGTTATGCAATAACTGATTTAATTTAGCAAAATTTGTTTTTTGAAACATCTAACACGACGAACGGCGCTACCATTAACAACCGAACGAACATTTTCAAGCTGAAAAGAGACCTGTAAAGTAGGATGATAACATTCCTCAGGTAGTGTTATCGGAGAAATTCTACTTATGCTAATATCCAAATCATTTCCAATAAACACTAGATCTAAAAGTCGACCTAAACTGCTAAAAATGTTATTATACTGATGCAACGATAAGTCTAATAAACTATCAAGAAACTTATTAGTACCTGACGGAAATAAAATTAAAGAGTCATCTATATTAGACCATTTAATGTTTGGCAAATTAAAATCACCCATGACAATAATCTGGTCTTCATCATTTAGAAGAGAAGCTATATATGAAAGCGCATTTGCATGTTGAATATAAATATTCAATTCCGAAGAAGGAGGGATATAAGAGCACATAATAAAGGCATTAAAATTACGAAAACTAATTTTGACACATATAAATTCAATAGACTTATCTAAAATACTGACTTCTTCAACCATTAGGGGTGACACTTAGTGGATATCAAAACACCACCACCAGAACGCAGTGTGCGATCCTTTCTGAAAGTGACGAAATTGTTGCAGGTTAGTTCAGAATTAAGATTAGTAGGTTGAAGCCAAGTTTCAGTGAGAACAATGACATCAGCACAAATTGAAAAACTATTAAGATACAAATCTCTAAGCTTAGTTCTTAAACCTCTCACATTTTGAGAATGAATGAGGAAAGAAAGCGAACTCAGTTTTTTTGCACCAGAAGAACTAACTGGCAATTCGACAGCATTAGGCTCACTTGTACGTCTATTTTTATAAACATATTCGTGCACCACAATGCCATCAGGCCAAAAACTTGGTGAAATAACAGTATCAAAGATAGACACTGGAACAATTACTTTAAAAGAAGAGATAGACCTAGAATAGTTAAAGTTAAACTTAGATATTGAAATATTGGAAGACTCCAGTTTAGAGTTAATATAATTCAAAATGTCATTCTCAGTTAATCGAGAAATAAAAACAGATTTACGATGAGCAACAACATTAAGGCCAATTGGGTTGGATACAATTGAAACAGAAGGAGCAATCCCAGCAACATTTTCAACATTATCAACAACAACGATAGGGGGTACAATTGATTGTGTAGAAGGTACAGTGGAAACATTCGAAAAGTGAAAACAGGGTGCAGCAGTTGGAGGGTCGGTATTCGATACCAGCTCCTCAGAGGTTGGTAACAAATTTTCCCTAGGAGTAAGTATATTCGGAGTGTCAACGATCGAAATCGGACTACCCGGGTCTACTTGGGCCGGAATAGAAAGAGTCGGCTTTGACTTCGGTGAATTCCTCTTCTTTCGTTTGGGCGAGGAATTAAGGCACTTCATATCGTCAAACGTATTTTCAAGTTGCTGAAACTTTTCAGACATCGCTTTAAAATCACGTTTAAGATTAAAGAACCCGGAACGGGTTTGCCTCATAAAATTGAAAATCTCCGTTTCCGTCGTTCTATATTTTATGCATTAAGTCCACCGCAGGCCTTTTTGTTCCTTGTCATCATAAAGAACTCGTGGGTTTAAACCAGCACATTTACAATGTGAGGTATTGTCACAAAGCCAACACGATAAGAATTCCTCAGTGGAAATCTTGTTCTTGAATTGACAGCGCAAATCACAACAAAACATTTTAATAAAATATAATAGAACACAAAGAACATAACAAAAAACGAATATTTATCCTGTATAAGGTGTAAACAACAACAAGTGAATAAAAACAGATGCTAACGAATAACTGTTAGTTATGAGAAGGGTGCTGCGTGAAGGAAAATATTGCTATTGGCTGCTAAGATGTTAGTAGTTTTTCTAGCAACAACTTCTACAGCATCAACCTCCTCTCCCTTACCTCCTCGAGGTGTAAACCGGGCAATGCGAGGCACAACCGTGCGGAGTAGCAGAAAGGGAAGGTGGGGGAGTACGCACAATACTCTTGTAGGCCTTGGACTACTAAAACCCAAGGTAGAGGTGAGCGGCCGACGACCAACACCTCGATAAAACATTAATATTGCCAACGAATCGTCAATAGAGCCTCGGATACGGACTGGATACTCGGCAACGACCTTTGGATATTGTACCCGGACAACGATTGGTTTCTGGAATGTTAGGACTCTTCTCGAAGATCTCGAGCAAGATACTAACAGCTCTAGATTACATGCGATACAAGCTCGACATTCTAGGAGTGAGCGAAGCACGATGGCTTGGGAGTGGTGAGGCCCGCTCCCCGTCGGGTAGCACTGTATTCCTCTACTCAGGGGGATGTGAAGGTCGTTATGCTGGTGTAGGATTTCTGCTATCACCAGACGCTAGACGGTCATTGATGTCATGGAATGCGATATCAGACAGACTGATAACGGCCCGTTTCCGAAGTAGAGTCAGAAACGTAACCATAATGCAGTGCTACGCACCAACGGAGGAGAAACCTGAGGACGCGAAGGACAGTTTCTACGCTATGCTCGAGACCACCTATAGAAGCATACCAAGAGGAGATATTATCATCGTGATGGGCGATCTTAACGCCAAGATGGGTCGGAATAACAACTTGCTGAACCATGTAATGGGGAGACATGGTGTCGGCGACCGCAATGACAATGGCGAGAGGTTGGTGGACTTCTGCAACACCAATCGGCTGATCATTGGCGGAACCATGTTTCAGCACAAGTTTCACCACAAAATCACCTGGGTATCTCCCGGCGTGAGGGTGGTCAATCAAATTGACCACTTCGCTGTTTCCCGTCGATTTAGAAACTGTTGGATGGACGTCCGAAACATTAGAGGTGCAGACATAGGAAGCTCTCAAGACCATTATCTAATGGTGGCATCTTTGCGCCTTCGTACTGCCGCAGTGAGCCGACCGAACACCACACTGCGTGCTATCAGACTCTGTACTGATAGACTGAAGTCTCCTGAAGTTAAGGCTAACTTCAGGCAGCAGCTCATGGACCGTGCGAGCCACCTTACTATCCCTGACGGTGCATCGGCGATAGACCGATGGGTTGGGATTAAGGAAGCATACCGCGCGGCACTAGAGGAAGCTATCGGCGGACCACCACGAGGACACCGATCGTGGATGTCTGAAGAGACCTGGAGAATAACGCTAAAATCTCAGTTATCTGTGGCCACCTCAGTTGAGCAGAGAAGAGATCTCCAAGAGCAATATCGCATAAAGCAAAGAGAAGTCAAGCGTAGCGTAAGACGCGATAAACGAAATCGCATCCTCGAACTGGCAACAGAAGCAGAGAGGGCAGCACATGAAGGTGACAGTGTCACCGTTTACAAGGTCGCCAAGAAATTGGTCGACAGGGACCTTCAAACAAACCACCCATTGAAGGATGTAAACGGTCGCCTACTTAGCTCGGATGAGGAGCAACTAGCTAGGTGGAGGGAGCATTTCTCCAATGTTCTGAACTATGTTCTGAACGAGGACGCCCTCCCATTTGGTGAAAACTTGCTCCGCATGGACATCAATTCCCGAATAAGAACCGAAGCCCCCAGTCGCGCCGAAGTGATTGCTGCTATAAAGTCGCTTCCTAACAACAAGGCAGCTGGTATTGACGGTATTCCAGCGGAACTGTATAAGGCGGACCCCAACCTTGCCGCTGATCTCCTGCATCCACTTATTCGGACAACATGGGATAACGAAGCCTTTCCCACTGAGTGGACGACAGGAATACTTGTCAAAATACCGAAGAAAGGGGACGCAAAGGAATGCGACAACTGGAGAGGAAAATGTGTGCTGCCTGCGATTTCGAAGCGAAAATCATTCTGGAGAGAATAAAAGAGCACTTTTACTCGACAATCGAAGACGAACAAGCCGGTTTTTGGCCTTCCTCATCGTGCACCGACCATATAAACACGTTGAGGATGATCATCGAGCAGTGTGCAGAGTTTAGGTCGGATCTGCACCTGCTGTTCGTCGATTTGAGAAGGCATTCGACAGTGTTCACCGGAATTGTATATGCGCTGCCTTACGCCGAAGGAATGTGCCCGAAAAGATTATCGCTATAATCAAAGCAACGTACAATGGCGCGCAATGCCATGTCTTACATCGAGGAAGTCTTTCTGAACCCTTCGACATCCAAAGCGGAGTACGCCAAGGCTGCATCCTCTCACCAATTCTGTTTCTAACAGAAATAGGGGATGTTTTGCTGTCGGCGCTGCAACCACTCCCGAACACCGGAATACGATGGACGATGACTGACAAACTCCAACACCTCGACTACGCTGACGACATTTGCCTTCTTGCGCATACCATGACGGATTTATCCCTAATGGCCACAGCGCTTGAGAGGGCATCTTCTTCCGCTGGACTAAAAATTAATACGCGGAAAACACAAACCCTTAGCCTCAGTCTTAATGGACCGACCACGAGTAGAGTTGTAATCGACGGACGACAAATCGAGATGGTTGAGAACTACACGTACCTAGGCAGCATTCTTGCAGCCGGAACAAAGCCAGAGCTGTTTACGGTATGATGTCTCCCATCTGGCGAAACAACGATTTGAGTACAACTCTTAAGGTCAGACTGTTCAAATCTATCGTGCTTTCTGTGCTACTCTACGGATGTTGCACTTGGAAGGTAACCACAACCATCACCAACAAACTTCAGGTGTTTGTTAACTGCTGCTTGAGGAGCATTCTCCGAATTCATTGGACGGATAGAATTCCCAATGAGGAGGTGCACCGCAGGGCTAACATCGAGCCGCTCAGCAGAAGGATCATGCATCAGAAGTGGAGATGGATTGGGCATACACTTCGTAAGCCCGTGGGCAACATCACACGAAAAGCCATGCAATGGAATCCTCTTGATGGTAGAGGTCGAAGAAGAGGACGTCCCCGCGAAACATGGAGAACAGTGTCAAGGGAGCGACGAGAAGGACCCCGCATACCAGGGTGGAGTCAACTTGCAGCCCTTGCAGAGAACAGGACGAGGTGGAGAGCAGCTATAGACGCCCTATGACCCATTAGGGTTTCAGGAACCGAAGAGATAAGAAGAAAAAATAAATTTAGAAAAATATTTTTAAAACAAGCAACAACAACTACAAATAATGATATGTGCCGTTGCAAATTTCAAAAAAAAAAAAAAAAAAAAAAAAAAAAAAAAAAATCAAAACAAAACAAAAGCCCGGCGCAACAACAAAGATTATGCTTACCAAAGGGGAAAAAAAAGAAATTGAAAAAAATTAAAATAAATAGACGCTTAAAACTTATTAAGTAAAAATATAAATTTTACAAATTATAAAATTATTAATACTTTATATAAAATGTAATAATTAATTGTTTAAACATAATAAATTTATTTTAAAGTAACTTTGACAAAAATTAACAAACAATTAAACTAGTTGTAGCGTAAGCAAAAAGATATTGACCTGAAACTCGGAACTTAAGCTTTTCTCAGTCCTAAGCAGTTCAAGTGTTAAAATCAAAGTGCCACGCCCATTTTAATTTTTTGCATGAAAATAGCTATTATTCATGAATGTAGTTACTCGAAAATGGAAAAAAGTACTTCTAATGTCATCCAATATCAAATCCAAGCTGCCACGCCCATTTTTAGATATAGGCCCCATACAAACTTACCGCCCATTCTTGAATTTTTGTATTAAAATAGGTATTATTTTTGAAACTATTCACTCAAATTTGGGTAAAAACACTTCTAAAAGCGTCTATCAAAACCAAGGTGCCACGCCCATTTTTAGATAAAGCCTCCATCAAACTTAACGCCCATTTTAAAATTTTTGTATTAAAATAGGTATTATTTATGAAACTATTCACTCAAATTTGGGTAAAAACACTTCTAATGACATCCAATATCAAAACCAAGGTACCACTCCCATTTTTAGCTATAGCACCCATACAAACTTATTGATTATTTTCAAACATTTTTATGAAAAAGTAATTATTTCCAAATATTTATTTAAAAATGTATATAAGCCACTTGCAATCACACGAAAACTATTCAAAGATTCGTGTGACGGGTATTTAAGCTTCGGTTCCACCGAAGTTAATGTTTTTCCTTGTTTTAAATAATTTTTAGATAAAACTCTTGACAAAGAAAAAAACGTCTACAATCAATCAAAGTTGAAGCAAAAAAAAAAATTATAATGGTATCATGGTATCTATTGATTACACGGTGCGACAAAAGAAAATCAAAACAAAGATTATGGGTTGTAGGTACAGCTAAATACATTTTTTTGGCATACTAGAATTTTTTGTGCACATCGAAATTTTGAAATAACGGTAAAAACTGTTTTTTCGAAGGGTTATAGAGTTAAACAACAACAACAACATGTCTTAAACAAACCCGACATAAATTGACGAAGTTATTTAAGTTTTTCTAAAAAATATATCTGATTTGTCCCATTAAACATTCGTTTTACTCGTAATCTATACTAATATTATAAAGAGGAAATGTTTGATTTTTTTTGTTTTTTTGTTTGTTTGTTTTGAATAGGCTCCGGAACTACTGGACCGATTAAAAAAATTCTTTTACCGCTGGCAAGCTACACTATTCCCGAGTGACATAGGCTATGTTTCATTTTTAATTTTTGACCCGGGGCCTAATAGGGGCCTTGAAACCGGAAAAGCCATATCTTTGGAGTGAATAGACATAGAGACTTGATACAGGGCTCATTTGAAAGATGGTTAAAAAACATTTTTGGCGTTGGGATTTCCGGAATTCGGACCTGGGACCCATATGTGGACCCAATATAGATTTTTTTACAGGTGAGCACTTAAGGGTTTGAAATTTGACCCGGGCCAAAAAAGCATACATTGGATTGAATAGACGTAGAGACTGAAACTGGGCACATTGATGATGGAGTCGTAAGGGATTCAAAATTGAACCCAAATTTTGGAACAATTTATATTTAGCCACCAAAGAGAACAAAAACAAGAAAAACGTTAACTTCGGTAGCACCGAAGCCAAATACCCGCCTCACGAAAATTTAATCATTTTCTAAAAAAAGAAAAAAATGAAGGTGAGTTTGTATGGGGCTGTTTGTTATAGTGGCTCGATCCTTGTCATATCGGTAGTATATTTATAGGATAACAGTGAAGTGATTTTACACAGATTGGAGTGAATATATCCATAAAAGAACTATTTTCATACAAAATCTGAAAAATGGGAGCTTGGTTTGTATGTGGGCCATATCAAAAAATGGGCGTGGCACCTGTCTTTGAAATGGATGTCATTAGAAGTGCTTTACGCAATTTGTAGCAAATACATTTACAAAAATAACAATTTTCATACAAAAATCGAAAAAATGTAAGTTTGCATGGGGGCTATATCTAAAAATGGGCGTGGCACCTTTCTTCTGATATTGGATGGATGGATATTGGATTAAAAGTGTTTTTACCCGATTTGTAGTCAAAAAATTCATAAATAATAACTATTTTCATAGAAAAAAATAGAAAAAATGGTAAGTTTGTATGGGGGCTATATCTACAAATGGGCGTGGCACCTTGGTTCTGACATACAAACTTCCTAGGAACACAAAAAGCTTAAGTTTAAAGTTTTAGGTCAATATCTTTGAAACTTTCCGAGAAAAACGCATTGCAACAGGCAGACGGACGGACAGACAGACGGACATGGCTAAATCGATTCGTCTCGTCGAGCTGATCAATAATATATATATTTTATGGGGTCTCCAATGCCTCCTTTGATGCGTTACAAACTTTCCGACAAACTGATAATACCCTTCACACTATGTGTGGCGGGTATAAAAAAAACGAGAGCAAAGCCGCGGGTACCTGAAGATACCTTAAGTATAATTTTAAAAACTTAAAACTGTAAATATAGCTTTCAAACAAAATAGTGGAAGCAACCATCGATAAAGTCGAAAATTGTGGGAAAAAAACAAAAAATTGCATTTGCATTTAAAATACACAAAGATAGGATCGGAAATGTCATAACAAGTAGTAACATACACCATTTGAAAGGTGCTTTTTTTCTATAGTTTAAGACATATAGTTGTTTAAATCTATAAACCTCGAGAAAACGGTTTTTTTTCTTTACCGTTATTTCAAAATTTCGATGTGCATGAAAAAATTCTAGTACAACTTACACTAAGTCCCATTCCATAAATTTTTTTTTGATGTTTTTTTGTCGCACCGTGTTATTTATCGCAACTTTTGGGTCGTCAAGAAAAATCACTGGAAAGATTGATGAAACGACAGGAAAAGTCAATCGAGCGTATGATAACGCAAGGTATAACACTAGTCTCTTCATTACTTTAAATACAATGCAGTTAAGCTTACGCTTCTCTATATGACAAGCTTTTTTGTCAACATTTTTGTTCTTTGAAATAAAAATCAAAGTTCTTGAGATTTTTAACACCGCTGAATTATTTATTAATAAAACAGCCCTGCAAATTACAATTTTTCGGATGCGAATAAAGATTTCAAAAATTCAAAATGGCGGACGAAAAATTGAAAAATTTTTGTTGAAGCCATTGATCCGCCATTTTGAATTTTTATAATCTAACTGCATATTTGTAATCATCGAAATTAAATACCCCTAGGAACACAGCTTCTTCTATTATTTCTTAACTTTGGGTGTAGATTAGTTACTATTAGGCTATAAAAATAGCCAAAGACGCTATTTTTAGGGTTTTCAACCCCCTTTTTCTCGAAAACATGACGTGATGGAAAATTTGAGCCCAGATTCGTGTTCAGCCCGAAAGTTTCCTTCAGAAACATCTTATTCGCAAAACTGATGCAGGGCTGTGTAATAGTTTATGTATGTATGTAAAGTAATTGCCCGCCACACGGCAACAAACTATATCAGAGCATTTACAGAAATCAGACGTCTGCGTCAATCGCATTGGATTTTATAACTTAACACTACTTGTACGTAAAAAATAATTATAAGACAAATGAAAAGCACAAAAGAGAGAAACAAAAGCTCAGTTATTTTTAAGCACTTGCACCGCGGAGTAAGATTAGACAGTTTTAACTTTGCATAGACCTACATACATACTTCAACAACTAGTTAGAATTAGAAAGCTTTCCCGTTGTTCAAGCATGAACATCGGTTTATCTGTTTATACTTATTCAATACGCGATAAGAATAGACAAGATATCTCGCAGCGACAATATTTTCAAACACACACAGAAGTCAAAACATTTTACAATCGTGCTATGTGATGCTCAGCACTTAAGGTGCAACAAAATATGTTGAGCGATGTTCCTTGACTCCTGCACTCTACGCTTAAAATAGATAAGCTATTTTTAAAGTCATATTCATTGTAAGCATACACATAATATTATTTTACACATACACATACATATAATTTTAGTATACAGTCCACTTTGTAATAGAAATAGTATTTAAGAATGTTCAATTATAAATATAAGATTGTCAAATATCTTCTTTCCGCTTTTTTGCTATTTATTCAATGCTTTATACAAAGTGTTACAGTGATCGGATTTAGTTCAAATATGCGCCGTTTTGTTTGATAATCTGTTTCCATCTAGACGGCAACTTCATAATACCCCCTTGTATAACCCCCCTCCTTATTTGCGAAGAACTCGGACAGCCACTTTTCACAAGTCTCTTTTGAAGCCATCTTTAAACCACCAAGGGTGTTCGCCATGGACAGGATCAGGTGGTAATCACTTGGCGCTATGTCCGGGCTATATGGTGGAAGCCATAAAACCTCCCATCCGAGCTCCCGTAGCAGATGACGAGACACCAAAGATGTGTGTGGCCCGGCGTTGTTCTGGTGGAACACTACACACTTCCTGTTGACCGATTCTGGACGCTTTTGGTCGATCGCCTACGTCATGCAGTCTAGTTATTCGCAGTAGATGGTAGAATTAAGCATCCGGCCATATGGGAGCAGCTCATAGTGGATGATTCCCTTCCAATTCCACCAAACAGACACACGGTGACGGCTTGGAACAACTTCTAACGTCAAAGGTTCTCGCCCATCTCCGTTTTCTTCAAATTTTCGATGTCTACATTATTTTTCAAGTAATTTTAGCCTCAAAAAGGGAAAAATTCGGTAGAGGGAATTTAAAATAAACTCGGTTTTTCTATGATTTGTGGTAAATTTAAACAAGAAAGAACTTCGGCTGACTTAGTCCATGTATGCTTTTCTTTACCGACTGCAAACGATCCTGTATTCAATCTATATGTACCTTAAGTAAGTTTTTTTTGACTGGACCATACATCATTCAATTGGATCTTCATAGAAAAACTTCAAAAATCTTGGCGTATATCTTCAAATGGGTTTATACGGTTAAGTCGAAAAATTTGTGTTGGGCCTACCCATATTGGTCTATTTCATTGGGACTATCATGACGTAAATATGAGTCATAATTCTATAGTCTAAATCCGAACTGATACTAGCAACAAAACGTCTTACGTACGGTTTCGTTATGTAAAGTACGCCAGATTGTATTTTGGGGTAAATTCGTATAGGGGGGCTATGCCAAAAATTTTGCGGGGCCTGCTGGGTCTCTTATTTTTTTACGTGCTACACTGTTAGCTAAGATGTAAGGGCATTGTACGATATATTGATAAGACTTTCTTAGAGATAGCTGAAAACAGCAGCACCCCCAAAATATCCGTCAACGAATGTTATAAATTTAACATAAAATGTGTTTGTCTACTAAATAATACATTAAAATGAAAACTATTAATAGACTATCTGAGGCTTGTCGGCTGTCAGCGTGTGGTAAGTGATAAGTGTAGCAGATTTGGATTCCGAGAGTTTTGTAATCTCGTGGTTACATTTCTGTAAGAGTTTCGTTGTTGTTGCTCTTCTCCAATTCTTATCATATACATTTGTTTGCAACGAAGTATATGAACAATATTGATATGTTAAGCGGCAAATCACACGATGCAAGATTTTCATGCTATATTTCAAAGATTGTTGCGCAACTTCGTGTGAACACGAAAAAATATGAAATATAAAATGTGACATCACTATCTTACTTTCGTACTCCGATATCGCAAGTAGTCTGTACAAAATTTATTTAAAATATTTCAAGTAAATTTTGGCTGTTGCATGAAATACAAGCAATGTAATATCTCATGAAAATCTTGCATTGTGTAACATGCACCTTAGCGACCTTTTTAAAATATAAAAATATTATTTAAGCTTTCTAGCAGACTTGAGGTCGATTGTTGAAACTCTATTTTATTTTAAATTAAATTTGGCCAGATAGCACTATTTCACGAGGCGACCAAGTCTCATTCGTTAGTGACTTTCGTTTTCTTGTTTATATACAGACATTTTTGGAAACAGTTGTTCATATTTTGTATTTTTTTTACCTAACAAAGCTTCTGAACGAATTTAAATTTTTATAGGTCGAGGTTTTCTAACTATTTGTTTTTAATTTTGACTTTTATTCATTCCATATTTGAGGAAAAAAATTTTGATGGCAATCAATGTTTACACTTGAATTTTATTAAGATCGACTTACTATAGCTTTTATATAAATATCTTCCCACGTTGTGTTAATTTCAATAAAACTATTTTAAGTCGGGTAAGTACCTTGGCTAGAACAACGTAGTGGTCCAAGTCGATATTGGGACTTCTGTGTTCAATAAGCAAGTTCGAAGCAATCATCACATCAATTAACCAATCCTTCATTTTTAATTATAAAAAAAATAAAATTTTATTTGCGACACTATGTGTTTTTGTTGGGGAGGGGAAAAAGAAAAAAAATATTGTTAACAAAACTCTTAATTATACCTTGGCTTAACGCTGCGTCGCTGTCGACGCCGGATGGCGATCACGCACCGTCCAACGTGTGTAATCAGAGCACGGTTTCTGGTTACACCTGCAACGGATACGTCGCAGACGTTCGACAACGCTTTTGGTTAGCGTGAAAGCGTTCGCTTCGTAGCTTTCCCGCGCGTGGCTGGAGTCAGCACTTTTGCTTTGATATTTTGGAGTGGCTGGTGTTAACTCCTCCCTCCGAAATTTGAAACAAATAGTATGTCGTTCAGACTTTTAAATTTTGAATTTTAGACTAATTTTCCAAGAAGTGTTTTCGTTTGGTATCTGTGGTGCTACTGAACTTTGAATTATGATTTTGAATTTTATAGTTTTTCGTTTTATTTTGAGGACAGTGATGATAATTAGTATCAAGGCAATAAGTCCAGAATGTGTAAAGAGACTGGAATTTAACAACAAATTTAGTGATCTTTTTTTTATACCTGTTACACATAGTTTAAAACAGGTATATTCAGTTTGTCGGAAAGTTTGTAACGCATAAAAGGAGGCATCGAAGACCCTATAAAGAATATACATATATTCTTAATCACCTCGAGGAGACGAATCGATTTAGCCATGTCCGTCTGTCTGTCTGTTTGTTGCTGCGCAATTTATTCGCTTAGTTTTAAATATATTAAGCTGAATTTTGAAACGTAAGCTTTTCTATGTCCTGTGTACTTTTTATGTTAAAACCAATGTGCCACGCCCACTTTTAGGTATAGCTCCCATAGAAAAGAATAATATTTTGTCAAGTTCTTATAAGAAAACAATGTATTTATAAAGCGAATGGCTTCAAATATAATACAAATGCTTGTTATATCAAGCAAAATCTTCAGTTTAAAATTGGTTCAGATCGGGCAGCGAATTTCTAGATTTTAAAGAATATTTTTAATTTGTTTAGTATTTTAAGATAAAGTTTAATACAAATGCTGCACACGAAGATCTATCCACGTCAAATGATGTGTATCAGGAATAATAGCTTCGGTCCAACCGAAGTTAACTTATTTTCTTGTTTTATATTATTTATGTTTATCTCTTTCATAAATTCAAAAGACAGCACTTCCTTGAACTCGGAACAAGTATTCGAATAATGGATTTTCCGATAGTTGGTCGAAAGACATTCTTTTCCCCAATTTGGGCGTTGAGGGATAAACCGTGTTTAGATCGAACAGATGTCAATATTTTCTTTTGTCGTTTAATAACATTTGTGCATGATTTTGAAATGATATTCAGGGTTTAAATCCCTCACGGATAGTTATTTATTTTTATGGATAAATATTTTATTCAAATATTTATTTTTATTTTTTTTGTTTAACCATCCGAAATCAACTAGTGTTATTTATTTGAATAATAAAAATAATTTATGAATTTTTAATTTATTTTTGAAGGATTTGTCTTAATGATATTTAAATTCATTTAATTTCAGCAAAGCGATGAAATTAAACAATTAAATAAGGAACGACAGCTAAATGCGGACTTAAGTGCAGAGATAAAATTATTAAAAAATCGTCTTCAGGAACAAGAAAAAGCATCGTGTGATTTTGTTGATAGGTGTAACAAGTTTGAGTTAACCATTAAGGAAAGCGAACAAAAATTTCAAGAAAATCTAACTATACAAGATGGATTAAAAAAACAAATTGAACACTTACAAAAACAGGCCGCATCTAAAGCTGAAAATTTAAAAAAAAAAAGTATTGAGCTGGAAACAATAAGTGCGGACATGAAAAATTATGAATCCAATTTTAATCTTGTTGAAAGCCAGCGAAATGCTATCGAAGTTCTTTTGGAAGAAAAAACCGATGAAATTGCAAAGTGTAAGGCTAATATGGAGATTGAAATAAAAAATCATGAGACACTAGTGAATGATTTAAAGAGTATGCATCAACACCAAATTGATGGTGTACAAAAAGAAAATGCACAAATAACAGCAACACTTAAATCAACTCTAGCACTCTTAGAGGTAAGTTACTAATACTAACTGAATAAATTCTCTTAACTATTCCTTACTTTTTAGCAAATTTTGAGAAAGAGATTATCATCATTGTTTTCAAATCATTTTTAATTTTAGTTTTAGTAAATCTGGTCGCAACGTATTGTTTCAAGTTTTATTTTTTCAGTTTTGGAAATATCAAAGTAGAAAAATTTTCCTTTTCAATCCATTCATAAGAAGCCTATCTTCAACACAAACAGTTAGGTAACGACGTGGAACATTAATTGCGTGGAAAGATATAGTCAATTAAGAAACAAAGTCAACTTGTTGGTATTTTTCAAAATATTACTGTTAATGTCATTCAAACCGATTCGAGCCCGACATTGGGAATTCTTCTTCCACTTATGTATATTGGTAGCCAAATTAGGGTTCACTTTCTTTGTCCATATATTGAACAAGGTTGCTGTCGATTAAGAAGTTGCCAGAGTTCTTTTCCTATCTTTAAAGAAACAATGGAGTCTCTTAAGGTATCCGATGCAACTCCTAGGAATGGAGTTGGCAAATTTTGCTTATATAAAGATTTAATAAGGTGAGATAGATTCCGCCTTTTGAGCGGAGATGTTTTGTTTCTGAACTCATCTCATTACGCTGGCAGTTGATATTGGTAATTTTTTAAAACAAAAATTGAAACTGAAAAAAACAGAAAAAAAAAACCTTTACAAAAATGCATACCCTTCAGGACATACTTTTAGCTTAACACCTACGTTAAATGTCCTTTGAAAAAACGTCCTGTGAATTTTCAATTTAATAATGATGTTACCATCGAAAGCAATAATAATAAAGTTGAAACAATTGAACCAGAAAATTTTTTATATTTCCCTATGATTAAATTTATACATCTGTCTACAACAACATTTAGTACATTTTATAACATCGATAAAGGAATAAAATTAATTTAAAAGAACATTTTCTTTAAATTATAATTAAAAACAAAAAATAGATCTATGAAGAAGTTATCGTGAATAACAATTTCTTAATTAAATAAATTTGCGTTTATTGATAGTGCGGTAAGTCAGCTGGTCGGATTCTTTTTAGACGTCGTCTAGTAGTTAACTCAAGTATGGGTAAGTTACTCATCTCGTTGTTTGAAGGTGACAGGATTCTGGTGTGGTAACTTCTACTAACTGCTACTATTTCTTCTTTAACGGTGTGTATTTTGAGATCTCTGTGTATATCTGCGTTAGAAATATACCATTCCGCTGTTGTGATTTGTCGAAGTATTTTTTGACTGCTGCCTTTGTATTATATTGATGTTTGATGTTTTAGATGTACTCCAAACTTGAAGGCCGTAAGTCCAAATTGGTCTTATGATGCTTTTGTATAGTAGAAGTTTATTGCTCATAGAGAGCTTCGATTTTTTGTTCATAAGCCAGCTCAGTTGACGACATTTCTCTTTCATTTGATTTCGCTTTTTTTCTATGTGTAACTTCCAAGTAAGTTTAGTGTCTAAGTGAATTCCCAAGTATTTGGCCGATTTCTCAATAGGTATGTCCTATTATTTTTAAAGGTATGTGCACGAAAACTCTTTTGGTTGTAAAGATAACTTGTGTAGTTTAGTTTTCGTTAATTTTTATGGCCCATTTGTCAAACCTTTTTTTGGTGTTATTAAGTATGTTTTGAAGCTTATTAGAGGCTGTTGCTTAGTCTTTATGTAAAGAACGAAGAATTGTGTCATCTGCGAAAGTTGTGTATCATAGAAAAGGGTTCTATTGGGATATGTAAGTCTTGTGTAAAAAGGACGTATAAGAGTGGTCCAAGAACGCTACCTTGAGGTATACCTGCTTTAATTGGCCTTATTGTAGAGTGAGCGTCTTTAACTTTTACATAGAAGTGTCGATCAGATATGTAGCTTTTTAGCATGTGGTAAAACTGTTGTGGAAGTAGTTTTTTTAATTTATACAATAAACCAATGTGGCATACCTTGTCAAAAGCTTTTTCAACATCAAGAAATAACCCTATACAATACTTTTATCTTCTAGATCTCTACAAATTTTGTTAATTACTCTATGAATTTGTTCAATGGTTAAGTGATGTTTCCGAAACCCAAACTAATGGTCAGGAATGATGTAGCTATTATCAAGGATGGGTTGAAGTCTGTTAAGGAATAATTTTTCAAAAACTTTTGATAGTATTGAAAGAAGGCTTATCGGACGGTAAGACGCTGCACTTGTGGCATCTTTACCAGGTTTTGGAATAGCTATGACCTCTGCTACTTTCCACGTCTTGGGAAAAATATTTGTATCTTATTATTGCGTTAAAAATTTTCCGCAGATTATCAATAGCATTTATAGGAAGTTCTTTAAGCAACTTTCCAGTTATCATGTCATAGCCAGGTGACTTGTTAGCCTTGATATTGTCGATCATATTTTTAACTTCTTTAGTACTTACATATCTAATTTTGATATTTTGTGAGTTGCTAGAGGTTTCTGAATTATTATAACAGGTTTGTGTGTTATTTGTAAAGGTATTTTCATAAAAGTCAGCTAGTAGGGTCGATTTATCGCGTTCTGTTCTGTAGCCCAAGTACCATCTGGTTTCCTTAATGGTGCGGTAAAGGTTGTCGATTTTCTGAGTTTTTTAGTGGCTTTCCATAGGGAAAAGTTTGTGTCTCTGGTTAGGCTTAAATTAGTCAGATAATTTTCTTTATTTTTATTATACCTGTTACACTAGTGTAAACAGGTATATTCGGTTTGTCGGAAAGTTTGTAGCGCATTAAAGGAGGCATCGTAGACCCTATAAAGTATATATATTCTTGATCACCTCGACGAGACGAATCGATTTAGCCATGTCCGTCCGTCTGTCCGTCTGTCTGTGTGTTGCTGCGCGGTTTATTCGCTCAGTTTTAAAGATATTGGGCTGAAATTTTAAACTTAAGCTTTTCTAGGTCCTGTTTACTTTCTATGTTAAAATCAATGTGCCACGCCCACTTTTAGATATTGCTCCCATAGAAAAGAATAACATTTTGTCAAGTTCTTATAAGAAAAAAATTTATTTATAAAGCAAATGGCTTCAAATATGGTACAATTGCTTCGTATATTAAGCCAAATCTTCAGTTTAAAATTGGTCCAAATCGGACCGCGAATTCCTAAATTTTTAAGAAAATATTTAATTTGTTTAGTATTTTGAAATAAAATTTAATACAAATGCTGCACACGATAGTCTATCCACGTCAAATGTTGTGTAACAGATATATAGTATAAACTTCGGTCCAACCGAAGTTAACTTTTTTCTTGTTTTTATTCTGATTAAGCTTTAATTTTAGATCCCTTATTGCCCGATTAAGTCTCTTTTTATCTTCGGGACATCTAGTAGTTTGCCAGATTTTCCTAAGTCTTTTAATCTCTATTTGATTTCGAATTGAAGCAGGTGTAAATAAGTTTTTAGTATCCCTTTGAATTAAATGCGGAGTAAAGTTAATTGCCGCTTCAGCTATGGCATCATTAAAATAAATTTCGAAACTCTGTAAGCCATTTGGAGATTTTAGTGCAATGTCCAAACGTAAGTATATGTTAAGGAGTTCTTTGTACGCTTGCCAATCTGTTTTTGGGTTATAGAGGCTGGGCGTCGGCTTGTATGTGGCAAGCGTTTCGATGTATTCGAGTTGAACTGGTGAGTGATCTGAAGATAACTCAAAGCGCGACTTTATCGAAAAGTTATTAATATTTACATTTTTAATAACACAGAAATCAATAAGATCTGGCACTTTGCGCGGGTCTGTTGGCCAGTAGGTAGGCTCGCCTGTTGAAATATATTTGGCATTATTGGTATAAATTGTTTCTAGAAGAATTTTACCTTTTTTGTGGGTAAGTCTTGAGTCCCAGGCTACGTGTTTTGCATTAAAATCACCAGCAGCAATAAATCTTGTCCCTAAAGATTTAAAGTATGTGTTACAATGCTGAAATTGTTAGGGGCCCATTTCTATCTTGCACATGAATAATAGTCACTTGAACATAATCTTGGCTAAAATGTTCAACTTCATAGAATTTAATTTTATTTTTAATAGTAATAGTAATATAATAATAGCTGAACCCCCATGCCCTGTGCAGTCTGGGTGATTTGCATTACATAAAGTATAGCCTGTTATCTTCAGGAAATGTTTAGATGTAAAATGTGTTTCTGAAATAAGTGCCAGATCAATATTATTTTCATAAAGAAAGTGCTTTAGTTCCAGTATATGTTGCCTCGTAGTGTAACTGAGCATATATCTACGAATTTGTCTTGGATACTAAAAGTGCCACTATATTGAGTATAGCTGACATTTGTTGGATCAATTGCTTCATCATAAGTTTTAGCTCTTGCATGTCATTTTGTTCATGTGAAATTGGGTTAGATGGTAAGGAGTTGTTAGTGGAATCTATGTTAGGTGGTAAGCAATATAAAGATGGAAGAGTGGGTTGTGTTTCGGGTTGAATAAGTTGGGAAGGGATGGTTTGTTTAATTGGATATGGTGTATTAGACTTATTGCCACTAGCTATTTGAGCAAAAGTTATGGTGGGGGTCACCCTAATACTAGTACTTGGAGGGGAGAGACCCGCACCACTACATTTTTATTTGGTAATACTTTTTCACGAAGCTTGGGGAAGCGTTTACCTTTAAGTGCTTTAAAGACTTCCCAGCCTTTATAGTTAGCAGTGTGGTTACCTCTGCATAGGGCGCATTTGGTCTTACCTTTGTCGTAAGATAGAGTGCAGTTTATTGTTGTGTGGGAACCAGCGCATTTAACACAGACTGGATCTCTTGTGCAATAATTTTTGGTATGCCCATACTTCTGACAATTTGCACATTGGGATAGTGTGCGTTTAATATGAGGTGGCTCGAATGAAATTTTTGTCTGTAGAAGATGTGAAATTTTATATACATCTTTATTGTTTTCTTCGCTTTGAAGTTCAACTGAAAATAATGGAAGAGGCACCTTTGTGGTTCGTTGTTGAGTATTATAAATATGCTTAACATTGTGACCTAGCTCTTGAAGTTCAGCTTTAATTTCTTTAATATCAGCTGAGGGATGCATATTTCGTAAAATGACTTTGAAGTTTCTATCTTCCTTAGCTTTATACGTATAACCAAATACTATACGTATAAAGCTAAAGGGAAATTTCTTTCTGTTTTCACATATTTAAAATATTTTTATAGAAAGTAGAATCTGTGGCCTGCACTCTTAATTCGTTGTAAGCTAACGCTTTTAAATTAAATTTTTTGAGCCACTTCTTTAAGGGCATCATATAAAACTTTAATCTGGCCGACACCCTGAGTATATATTGGAGGTGGTTTATTCACTTTTGTTTTGCTTTTGTTGTGTTTGCTTACTTTTAGAATGTGTTTCTCTATTCCTTTTCAACTTTAACGGCTGATTTGTGTGTGTGTGCTTTCCATTGTTTGTTGTTGGAGAAGTAACGTTTTCTGGTAAAACAATTGAAGAAGTCGAAGGTACATCCTTGTTGTTGTTATTGTTGTTGACGTACTGTACATTAATATGAGGTGATTTTGGAATTGGCGTGACCAATGAGGATGAAGATGGCGTGATCAAGGCAGTTAATGAAAATACTGTTGTTGTTGTTGGCGCAGAAGCTGTCGACGTTGTATATCCAATTTGTGTTGTAATTGTTGCTGTAGGAGCTATTATTGGTTCGATGGGAGGCAGTGGAGTAGTCGGCGTGATGCATTGAGCACTCCATGAGATGTTACTTTGACGTAAAGACGAAGAAGAATTAGCTTGGCGTATGGTTTGCAACAAACGAAAAATATGCATTCTCGCATCTGATTAGAGATAGCAAGAGATGGTGTCTGGTGTCGATCAGAGCTCTGAGGATGAAGCTTGAAAAACTGATGCAAATGGATGTCGATGATGCAGATGTCGACGACGAAAAATTGATGATTGTGATATTGTTGCATTTACAAATAGGTATCGATGATGAAGTTGATTGTGATATTGATTGATGATTCTATAATAACAAACACAAACAGATGCATTGGTCGCAACAGCATTAGCTGTCCCCTTAACAGCAGCAGTCTCTGCTTCAGTGTTTGTGCTAACACCAACATATTGACCAAAATATGCGCTACTACCCCCATTTAGCCCCCTTCCTGGTTAGAGTGTCTGCTTGCTCGTTGTCTGGGATGTTTGTATGCCCTTGCACCCACAACAGTTGTACCCTGTTGTTTTTTCCTAGTAATTTAAGGTGGCTATAGACTCTTGTACTAGTTTAGATTCTTCTGTGTCAGACTGTAGCGTCTTAAGAGCTGCCTGACTGTCTGCCGTATTGCTATATCGCAGTTATTGTAGTTCCTGCCAATATTGATCTGCGCGCAACGAATTATCGCGCAGATCTCTTTCTAAAAGGTGCTAGTGTATCTGCCCAGGGATTCCCATAGTATAGTTCTTGGGCCTGCAACACCCAAACCGACGCCTTAGTCGGTGAGTGATCCGTCTATATACCACTCTATGGTGTGTGGTTTTATGTCGTATGCGTGTTCAGATGTCCAAGTCTTCTTGCATGACCATCTGATGGTAAATTCTCGGTCAATATTATACCTTTTGGTTATAATATCCATAGTCATTGACAGAAGTTGAGACCCTCCCGTCCACGTTGACAGGTGTTTCTTGCAGAATGTAGATGCAGTTTTGTCTCCATCTATCAATATGCGGATGAGCGTGCTTCTCATCCTTAGATTCACTTCTATGTCTAGTGGTGTCTAGAAGTGCTTCAAGTGCTGCTGTAGGACAGGCACCCCTGTGATGCCAATGCATGCTAGTCGTTGTAGTGACTCGAGTTTTGTTTTGGTCGTGAGTTGGTTCGATCTATCACCCAACGCAACTGCCCCATATAGGAGTATAGGTTTGAAGCCCATGTTGTATAGCCATAGCATGGTACTGGGTTTGCAGTCCCATAGTTTTCCTGCTAATTTCCTGCATACAAACAGGGCCTTAGTGCATTTGCGAATTACATCATCTGTGTGGCTTTTCCAGTGAAGTTTACTATCCAAAGTTAAACCCAGATATTTTTCCTCTGTGCTAAAAGGTATTTCCAATCCCTCTCAATACAACCGCCTTGAGTCTTAGTAGTTTATACTTCCTAGTGAATGATACAAGGATGGATTTGGATTTATATTAAGTCCGACGTGCCTGCACCATTCCTGAGTTAAACTTAGACCCCTGTTGATTATATCACAGAGGGTTTCTTCATATTTTCCTTTTGCAATGATTACAATGTCATCCGCATAACCCTGACATTGTATGCCATTGCTACTTAGTCTAGTTAGTAGGCCATCTACAACCAGACTCCATAGCAGAGATGATGGCACACCCATCTGCGGACATCTCTTGACAGTTTGTACCCTAATGTTAGTGCCATTTAGGTCTGTTTCCGCCGACCACCTGCGGTTCGACCCCTCTTTCTACTAAGACATTATGTACTTTGTCGTGGTTCGTGTTGTCAAACGCCCCTTCCATATCTAAGAAGGCACAAATAGTGGTTTCTTTGTATTCGAATGAGTATCGGGCAGTATCGGTTGATCACCCTGCTCTATATGCATGCTGGTCCTTATGTAGAGGTTTTCTCGCAAGAAAAGTCTCTCTAATATGCCTATCTACTACCTTTTTCATTGTTTTGAGTAAAAACGATTTCAGGCTGATAGCCCTGAAAGATTTCGGGAGAGTGGGATCCTTTTTCCCTGCCTTGGGGATAAAGACCAGCCTGGCCCTTCTCCTCTGGGTTGGGACATGGCATGTTGCAAAGCTACTGTTCATAAGCCTTTAAATTCAAAGGATTATTTCCTTACCCCCATATTGAGGTAGAGCAGAAAAGATTCCGTCTATTCCAGGAGATTTAAAAACTGTGAAAGCTGGATACTGCCCCCGTTATTATTCTCTTTGCAAGCATCAGGGGTTCCCGACTTCCCGAGTCTCAACATCTCTGGATCCCGGGAAGTGTGCTTCTAGTAGGAGCGTTGTGCTGTGCTCCTCTTTTTCCGTATAGGAATTATCTGGCCTGCGAAGTGCTATATTCGATTCGGCGTGAACTACTGCCATTGCCCGATAAATGCGCACAGCTGTGGCAGTGGAAGATATACTTTCACACAAAGATCGTAGTTTCTGCGTTTCGCTTTTCTTAGTTCTTTATTATAAAGCGTAAGCTCCTGTGAGTACACCTCCCACCGGTCAGTGCTTTTGGCTTTATTGAATAGTTTCCACCATGGGGTGTCGTTCTCACGCCTAGCTCTAGCAAGTGGGCAGGTATTTAAATAAGCGCGGGTAAAATTTTCGTTGAGTTCAAATACCTTCTGTTCTAGTTCAAGGAGATGTCTAAAGTAATTGAGCTCCCCTCTAGATGTTGAGCTAGACAGATTACTTCTGTATAATTCTCAGTTCGTGTTCTTAGGGTTTCTTTTCAATAAGCGGTGGGTCGTTCCCCCCTTTATGTTAAAACGTTTAATTCTATGATCTGACATGGAAGGTTCCTGAGATACGTGCCAGTCACTGATCTTACTCTCTAGAGCTAGACTGCTAAAAGTTATGTCTAACACCTAACCTCTTACTCTATTAACAAAGGTTGGTACGCAACCCTGGTTATTAGGTGTAAGATTATTGCTAAATAAGAATTCAAGTCAACACCCTTGAATTTGTGTCCGTGCTGCCCCATACCTCATTATAGGCGTTGGCGTCGCAGCCTATAACGATCTGGTGGCCTCATTAATTGCATAGCTCCACCAGGCCTTCCAGATCTTCTGGTGGTGAGGTGTTCTCGGCCGCACAATAGGCTGAGGCTATAATCACCTGCCTCTTGCTTCCTTCCTTTTGGATCTTCAATCCTTTCTCGACAAGGATCTGCTTTATCTCGTCGTCAACTTCTATTACTAGGAGTTGACCGGTGCACTCCTTCCGTGCGAAAATTACTTTCCACTATTGGGTGTTGAGGTCTTTCATTGCTTCTATTAGATTTAGAAGCATTTCAACTTTCCAGTTTGTGCACCTTGCCAAGAAAACGTAGATAATCTCTGTCGAGAGAATATTCTCGTCGGTGAGTGTAGTTAAGATTAGTCCTTTTCAGTCCTTAGAGTCGGAACGTGGTTCTGCAGCCATCCTGTTGTGATTTCATTGGCGCAGTCAATGATCAGCATTTCTGATCTGAAGTGCATTGTTGCAGGGCCGCTGCTCTGGATGGTCTCTCATCCAACTTGTCTTGGACCCTCGGTGCTGGCTTACTTCTTTTCCCCTTATGCTCTGGAGGTGTAAACGTCTTATTAGCTCTTTTTGTGGCCGGTCCTGCACAGTTTTGTGGCTCAAGGCTTTTGTCTTGGTCTAATGCTGTGGCATGCCCTGCTCAATATACCGCAGTTACCATTTCACCCCCCGCACCACTTAGTGATTCAAACGGTGGGAGGAAGGGCCTCTTTAATAAGACAGTATTTCTCTATCGTGTTGGTGAAGGGGTTACCTGGCTGCCGCCTGGTCTGCGTTCTGCAGGGGACGTACGCTCCGCCTGCTGTTGTACGCCTCGTTGTATATTTTTGTTATTATTTATATCCATAGAGATTTCCTTTTGCGGAGAACAACGTTCCTCCTGAACAGAGATCGTCTATGTGCAGGTAAGGTCTTTATACTCCTCGAGGCGACCCAGTGTTGAGGAGGTACCGTTACCGACTGGGCTATTTGGGGACTCCCAGCCAGGTTGATCATCGACATGGTTCACGTCACATCTTGATCCGGCCCCATGGGAAGACATGATATGTGTTGTCATCAGGATGATCATGAGCGCTTTAAGATACACTGAAGTGGTCATGGTCATCCAAACATCTACACATGTTCCCACACGACTATTTTAGCCAGGCTGTCAGTAGATCCTAGATTTTTCTGAAAACCTGTTTCCAGGAGCCACCGCGATGAAGGAAATAGTTGCGCTTCTCTTACAGAGAACCGTTACGGCATGTGTAGCAATTCGTAGAACATGTTAGTCCCCCGGTTATGTAGCAGCTGGCTCCTTTTTTCAAAGCTTTATGTTCAAGATGTAGTGAGACACCTAGAGAGACTAGATTTTAATTATACTATTTATTATATAGAGAACAAGGAACGCAAAATGGATCGTTGCATGCATAATTAGTACTACAAGTCTGTAGGTAGAACAGTTTTTTTTTTTTTTTTTTTTTATTGTCTACTTTATTTGCAATCTATTTAGGATGCGGTTTGGCTAGGGAGAAATTCAAATTAATACTGAACAGACCCAGTACAAGTACCTCATAACGATTGACGCTTTGGAAGATCCGAAGATCAATCTCCTCTACAACCGTTGGTAGTGTTAGGTCTTTATGTATGTTTTCGTTTCGAACATACCATGGAGCTCTAGTTATCTTACAAAGTGTAATGTTTTGATACCTTTGTAAGATATTAATACTAGATCGTGCTGCAGTTCCCCACAGCTGTATTCCATAAGTCCACACAGGCTTAAGGATGGCTTTATATAGCCTAATTTTATTTTCTAGGCTGAGTTTAGATCTACACCCAAGCAACCAGTGCATGCGCCGTGTTTTAAGTTTAAGCTGTTCTCTTTTTTTATTGTCTAGTATGACGCCTAGATATTTAACAGCACCACATGGGTATTAATACATTATTGAAAAACGTTTGGAGACTTGTGCCTTTTCTGAGTGAGAAGAGTATGTGAGCTGATTTTTCCGTATTAACTACTATGTTCCATTTTTTGCATCCATGTCTCAATAAGATGCAGTTGGTGCTGTAGTATACGCATTGCTTCTGAAACCAGTACACTGCCTTGAGGTACACCTGCATGTATATCTTTGATTACAGAACGAGTATCTTCGCATCGTACATAAAAATGTTTATCTTCCAGGTAAGATCGTAGAAAATGATACTGGGGAGATGGTAGCGACTGCTTTATTTTATAAAGTAGACCCTTGTGCCAAACACGATCGAAGGCCTGCTTAACATCTAAAAATACTGCTGCGCAATATTGTTTGTTTTCAAAGGCTTCAAGTATTTCAGCTACAATTCGATGTAATTGTTCAGGCGTGCCATGCTTTCGCCGAAAGCCAAATTGATGATTGGAAGAATGAAACCCAAAAAAAAACCGAGGAAATTCTTTCGAATATTTTCGAGAATATTCCCAGCAGACTAATAGGTCGATATGAAGACAGCACATTTTCAGGTTTGCCAGGCTTAGAGATAAGTATAATCTCTGCGCATTTCCAATGCCTTGGAAAATAAAAGCTAATCCTGAAACATACATTAAAGATGTGGACAAGTAACAAAATGACTTTTACTGGAAGCGCTTTTATGGTTGACGCATCAATTCCATCGTATCCCATCGATTTTTTGGTATCAAGCACTTTAATTTCAGCGATAACTTCATGAAATCTTACTGGTGTTAAAGGCAGACTTAGTTGACAGGGGGCATCAAGTTCATTGACTACAGCTTCTTCTTCAGCTTGACTACATAAAGAAAAGTTTTTGAATTGATTTTCGAGTTGCCTCGGCTTTTTCCTTATTGCTGTGGCACCAATCTCCATTATTGTTTTTGACTGGAATAATACGTCCTGCGGGATGTTTAAGGTACTTTGTAGCATTCCATAGATTATATTCTAAGCCGTTTGGTTCAGCATTTATCAAAAAGTATAGTTTTATTTTTTAACTGACTAAGTTTTTCCTTTAACTTTTTGGAGATTTTATTTAGAGCAGTTTTGTCCCGAGAATACCGTGTTTGATGCCATATATTTCGAAGTCATCTTTTCTCTCTTAATAAATATCTAATTTCATTCGAGAACAGCGAATAATTTGTATAGGAGGGATATCTGCTTTGTTTTCGAGAGGGAGTAGCAATGTCTGCGGCTTCGTAAATTTTTTTATTTAGCTATTCAATTGTGTCAACTACATTCTGTTCATTTTGAATTTCTATGTTAAGATTGATCTCTCCATCTAAAAAACAGCGAAACAATGCCAAATCTGTAGTCTTACTGAGTAAACTACGTTTACATATCGGGTGCACAACTAAATAATTTCGTATTTTTTTGTTAAAAAAAACCATTTATTTAAGTATGAAAGTGAAAAAATATTTTATTCCAAAATATTGTCAATCGGAAGCGGTAACTTTTTCCCATCTTTCAGGCAATTTATGGATTCCATCTCAAAAAAACTTCTCATCTTTTGCGCCGAGAAAATCATCAAGCCATTTTTTAATACCTTCAACATTGGTGAACCGTATTCCAGAAAGGTTATTCTGCATCGACCGAAACAAGTGGTAATCAGAAGGAGCTATGTCTGGGCTATAAGGCGGGTGAGGTAGAATTTCCCATCCAGCATTTTCCAAATAATTTTTGACCGGTACTGCAACATGTGGCCGAACATTGTCATGATGGAAAATCAATTTTTCGTGTCTGGTCGCCCATTCTGGCCGTTTTACGGCTATTGCTTGCTTCAAACGTATCAATTGTTGCCTGTATAGCTCTCCCGTGATTGTCTGGCCCGATTTTAACAGCTCATAGTACAGCACTCCCTTCTGATCCCACCAAATACAGAGCATTACCTTCAAACCATGAATATTCGGCTTTGGTGTCGATTTGGCTGGTTGGCCTGGCTTCACATATGATCTTTTACGCTTAGGGTTGTCGTAATGAATCCACTTTTCATCGCCAGTGACAATACGATGCAAAAACGATTTCTTTTTGTGGCGATTGAGCAGCATTTCAGACATGCAAAATCGTCTCCCCGCAAATGCTGTTTTGGTGGAACGTAACTTGACATTTTGACTGTAATAAAAAAAATTTGTGTGTTTACTAATATTCACTGTGACATATCAAATGTTCTTGATTTTTTGGCGCGCTTTAACATAGAATAGCTGTCACTGTCAAAATATTGACTACATAAATAGATATGAGGTTAGTAGCAAATACGAAATTATTTAGTTGTACACCCAATATTTTCGGATTAACCGGGATATTAATATAGATAATTACTGAAGAATGATCGGAACACAGATCTTGAAAGTCTTCTATATGTAGCCTTCTTTTGTCAGGACCATTAAGAATTGCTATGTCCAATAAATCAGGATTTCAGTTTGGATCAGTAGGCCAGTAAGTTGGATTACCAGTGCTGAGAACAGAAAGATTCATTGCGTTGATTCACTTAAACAATTCTTTGCGTTTAGGGTTGTCAGATATAGCTCCCCACCAATGATGTTTAGCATTAAAATCTCCTCCTATTATAAAATTATTACCAAGATATTGAAACGTGAAAACGAAGCGGCAAATATGCTGCTGCAATTTTGAGGCGGCCAGTAATAGTTTCCAACTCAATGATGGAAATTTCTGCCCAATCATAAATAATTGGTCTGCAGATTGCGAATTTTATGCAGCTCTTAACGATAATTGCAGATCCACCCCGCGCCATGCCACCAGGATGATTGGTTGTTGCTAGCTCATATCCGTGTATCTTAAAATATGACTTATTAGTGAAATGTGTCTCAGAAAGTAGAACAATGTCCACTTGCTGAGATTTAATGACGTGCTCAATTTCGAGCATATGCTGGCAAGCGCCATTTGCATTCCATATAACTACTTTTAAGCTTGGATACATTATTACTAATAAGAGACGTGATCATATGTTTGAAATATATTCAACCAACTTATTAGTCTGTTTCATTTGATTTTCCATTATCAATTCAAGTCTCTGTAGCCTTTCATTAAATGCATTGTCTGAATTATGTGGCATCTGATTGCCATTACTGCTAGTTGCATTATTTGTGGTCCTTCCTCTTACAATATCCGCATAGCTATTACTGCCGGAAAGTACATAGTTTCTCAAATTTACTCTACTCGGTAGACCATTATCATTAGCTGTTATGCTTTTTAGGGTATTTTCCTGAACTTTTCGGGTAGTTGATGAAGCAGTTCGTAGAACAGTAAATAATTTATCTTAATCATATTTGGAATAGAAAAATGCAACAGCTGTAGTAAATAAGGTGAATAAATTTCCCCAAATATACATAAGTTTCTGGTTGAATAAAACTCCTTTATGTGTGGGCAGATCAATTAAACATAGTGACACTTTGTTGCTATATAAATATATAACGCAGCCACTTGCACTCGAAATATGATCGACTACTTATGTGTGGCTCGATCAGCAAAACTGTCGCGTGAGAATTGCCGCGTCTCAACTTTGCAGTGTATATATATATACAGCCATAGTCAAATGTTATTACACAACCAAATTTTTTTTGCACGTTCAACTTCCTTCCTTCTTCCTACTGTTGCTATTGATGTCAGACTATAATAAGATATGTTGTTGTAATCCTTGATCTATCCTAAATCGATCAATGTCTTATTGGAAAAGATAACGGTATATCGAACCGAGATTCAAGCAAATGAAGTAATGAGTAGCGGCCGTCAAAAGTTATTACACACATTTTTTTCCGTCAAAAGAATTTAAACAAAACTTAAACTTGAATATCTTGGTCTCTATTGAGATAGCAATGAAATCTTAAAGTGTAGGTTGTAGGTCTCTTCGAGTAGAAGAAAACGGTATGCTTAGAATTTTCGGGGGACCCTTAGGGTCTGGATTAAGGGTCAAAAAACAAATGTTCCTTATTTTTTCACTTAAAGAGCAATATCTCTGTAAATTACAAACCGATTTTAATTTTTTAACATGTTTTAGATTAGGGCAATGACATTATTATGACATTTTTGATCGTACCTCTGCGTATTTTTAAGTCAAACGCAATTTTTACCATTTTTTTTTTCAAACCATTTAAGGTTATCGTACTTTTGATACACTTTTTTGTTTGAAAGCTACCTTTATGACAAAGGTTTTCTTAAAGTACACAGAACTACGAGTAAAATGACTGTTTAATGATAAAAATCCGTCAATAATTGACCAAGTTATTCAACTTTTTCTAACAAATTTTTTTTAAAAAAATTTTTGTTTTTAAATTCTTAAGAAAATGCTTAGAATTCTTAGAAAGCCTAATTTTGAAAAATGTGTTCATAGAAAAAGTTAAATAACTTGGTCAATTATTGTCGGATTTTTATCATTAAACAGTCAATTTGACTCGTAGTTCTGTGTATCAAAAGTACGATAACCTTAAATGGTTTGAAAAAAATGGTAAAAATTGCGTTTGTCTTAAAAATACGCAGAGGTACGATCAAAAATGTCATAATAATGTCATTGCCCTCAAAAGGGCAAAGTTTTTTCTTTCTAGAACATGTTAAAAAATTAAAATCGGTTTGTAATTTACAGAGATATTGCTCTTTAAGTGAAAAAATAAGGAACATTTGTTTTTTGACCCTTAATCCAGACCCTAAGGGTCCCCCGAAAATTCTAAGCACACCGTTTTCTTCTACTCGAAGAGACCTACAACCTACACTATAAGATTTCATTGCTATCTCAATAGAGACCAAGATATTCAAGTTTAAGTTTTGTGTAATTAGTTTTGACGGAAAAAAATGTGTGTGTAATAACTTTTGACGGCCGCTACTCATTACTTCATTCGCTTGAATCTCGGTTCGATATACCGTTATCTTTTCCAATAAGACATCGATCGATTCAGGATAGATTACAACAACATATCTTATTATAGTCTGACATCAATAGCAACAGTAGGAAGAAGGAAGGAAGTTGAATGTGCAAAAAATTTGGTTGTGTAATAACATTTGACTATATATATATATATATATATATATATATATAGTATATAGAAAGTATATACACAACATAATCCCGCGACTGAGCTCTATATACACAAATATAAAACCTTATTTATTAGCCTTAAGAAATATTGGATTTGAAATAAAGATTCATTCGCTTGAGTGCATTAAAAGCAAGCACATTGATTTTTGCCTTTATACAGGAAGACCGACAACGGTGCCAAGATTGTATAAATAAAGTAAAAATAGCACTTCGCAAAAAGAGCGGAAAACGCAAAAGGGCTCCAGTAATGTGAATGCCCCACTTTGCTATAAACAATAAGTTCTAAACTGAACATATTGTTGGACGATGGTTTGTATAAATTAAGAGCCAACCTTTGACAAACCTAGTCCTTTTCTTCCAATAAAAAAAAAAAAAAAAAATATTATTAA
The DNA here is from genome assembly GCA_018903435.1 of Leucophenga varia. NCBI lineage: Eukaryota > Metazoa > Arthropoda > Insecta > Diptera > Drosophilidae > Leucophenga > Leucophenga varia. The sequence continues at coordinate 54,848 of JAEIFJ010001280.1, read as the reverse complement.
GGAGTTTGAACTAAAATGAAATAAAAACATAAGATCAATTTGCAAAGAAGTTTTTTTTTCAAAACTTCATTTAATGAACATTTAGTTACATTTTTCATTACATTTTTCCCCCCTTTAATATGTATGAATTGGGTTGGTTTGGCAGCGACGGCAGTCAGACGAATGACATCATGAGATCATGTAGAGGATATTCAATCTCTGTGGATCTTATTACTAATGCTGACAATCGTAACAGTTTTACTATTTCTCTTGATATTAAATATCAAACATAATAAAATCATTAAAAAACGTTACGCAAGCAGAGCCGACAACCTAGATAGAATGATTTAAACACTTAAAATTTCAATTTTTTTATTAATCATGATGATAGAAGATATAGTTGAACAAGCATACCAAAACGAACTTTCTCATATATACACTAATGATCCGGACTTGATCATGAAAAACTTGGACTAGAAAACAAACATATTGGCGAAAAAATAAACTACTTAAAAAGCTAATTTGAGAAATTCTATAAATGTATCAACAAAGATACAATCATAAAAATTGAAACACTAATATCTCACGTAAATGTGGTAGTGAGCCAGTAAAATAAAATTATAGAATTCGTGGATTTATATAAAAAAACGAAGATTTATATAAAAATAGGACGATTTATATAAAAATAGGACGAACACGAAAGGCAATTCAATCTACAAACATAAGATTGTAAAATATCAGTATTAGATGGAACATCTTCATTAACGTACCAGATGAGTCTAATAGCTGATTTGAATGAGTCTAAATCAACGATAGACGCAGATTAAGACAACGACATTGAGCCTTTACATAAAAATATATCAATGGCACAACTGGTAGCCCTAGACAGAGAATATGATTAACAAGTGTTGTCTTCAATTCCTGAGTTTGTCGGCAAGAAACTGTCCTTAGCCTGTTTCTTAACAGCATTACGACTTGATGAGAGTACAAAAGGCGCACAAGGAGAATTGGCCGTTGAAGTTATTAAGGTCCAAAATAAAACATCAATAATAGGAATAATTAACAAGCTACATAATAGTGTCGAGGGAGAATCCACTGATGATATCAAGGCAAAATTCCAATATACGACTGAAATTTTGCGTAAGCAACTTGGAGCTGCGCATATTGACGATGGTCTTGACCCAGAAAATTCAGAGAAGTTCTCAAGAAATGAGTTTGTTTCTGCTATGCCAAAAAACTGTAAATACGAAAAGCTATTAGAAGCAGGAAATTTTGTCACTTTCGATGATGCTATGGGCAAATAAATCCATACCAGCACTATTTTATCAACGTAAGTACCTAGAGGTAGAGTCAATAGTCGCTGTTAAAATTATAACAATTGTAATAACCAAAATAATAATGGTAATTATGTTAACAACAATAGAAATTTTAATAGAAATGCACCGATGTAGCCACCAGAATAACAATAATAATAACAATAACAATGTACGAGTTATTCAAGGTACCTTAGAAAACCAACAAAGCCCTTAAGATGTTCAAATAAGTGCTCTGAGCCGAAAAGTTCTAAACTTAGCACTATAAATCTTAGCTATAATATTTTCGTTAAACTTAAAAATGAAGACTCGGAAAAAAAATTGACTTATATTATTAGACACTTTTAACTCAATAACTTAAATCAGCGGAATTGAATATCCATTCCATAAGTTTTGCTTTTGTTCAACCAACAACAGAAAATATATAATTCCACATAATTATCACTTAGTTAAACAAGATTTTCCCATCCCATATAATGTAATAATAGGTGCGGATTTTATAAAGAAATTAAATTGTCAATAAAATTTTCAAGATAACAAAAACTCAATCCCTCTTAGAACCAAAAATCTAAATTTTCCAATCAATATCCCAATAGTTTATACAATTGAAAATAATACAATAATATTACCATCACGTTCCGTACTAATCCGACAAATTCAACTACATACAGAACATAATCATGTCGTTATCCCATGTCAATAGATAGCGACAAATTCGTTCCAAAGAATGATGTAAATTGCATTTGTTGGACTTAAACCATCTCAGGCATTCCTATAAAAAACAACCTCAAATTACATCCCGATAAATGTTAATTTTTTATACACGAAGTGACTTTTATAGGTTGTAATAAATTTTACCAGATGGCAAGAAATATGATGACATTAAAAAAAGTCCAGATCCTTCCGGCGCAGACAGCACTAGAAGATTTGTTGCATTTTGTAACTATTATAGACATTTCATAAAAAATTGTTCCGAATATTCCCGTCACATAACAAAACTATGAAAAATGCATTCAAGTACATAAAAGACCAATTAGTTAAACCAACATTATTACAATATCCAGATTTCAGCAAAGAATTTTGCATAATGACATATGCGAGCAAGGAAGCATGTGGAGCTGTCTTACCACAGGACTACAATGGACTTCAACCACCATTTATGGTAGACATTTCACTGTCAAAACAGATCACAGACCACTAATTTATCTATTTTCAATAATCAACACAAGTTCAAAACTAACACGGATGAGGTTTGATTTAGAAGAGTACGAATTCACTGCGGAATATCTAAAAGGACAAAGACAATTAATGAACTTAAATATTTTCAAGAATATAATCAAAGTAAACAGAAAATATCCTGCGCAGGAAAAGAACAAGAAGACTTACCTCAGCAAACTCCTGAAAATGCTTCTAAGCCCAGCGTACATGCCGTCATTTGTAATGATGAAGTACAAAAAGTAGTGTCCTTGCAATTAACAGAATTAAAATGTTTTTTGAAACATCGAAACAAAGCTATAATGGATGCTAGCAATCTATACACCAATGGAATTCTCAACTTAGGTCAGTTTTTCCAAAGGTTTCAAATCCAAGCCGGTGTACTAAAGATCAGCGAACTCAAAGTGGCACCGAGCGAAAACATATTTGAAACTATCTCATTAGAATCATTTAAAAATATGGGAAATTAATATTTGAAATCAATAAGAGTAGCGTTACTCAAGACGGTGTCCCTAATAGATAAAGAAAAAGAAACTTTATTGTTTACACATCATGACAATCCCATACAAGGAGGTCATACAGGCATTACTAAAATATAAGCGAAAACAAGAAAAAAAGTTTATTTCGATTGGACCGAAGCTTATATACCTGTCAAATATCATTTGACGTGGACAGATCTTCGTGTTCAGCATTTGTATTCAATTTTATCTTAAAATTCTAAACAAGTTTAAAATATTCTTAAAAATTTTAAAATTCTGAACCAATTTTAAACTGAAGATTTGGCTTGATATAAGAACATATGTACCACATTTAAAGTCATTAGCTCTTTAAAAAATTTTTCTTCCCTATAAGAACCTGAAAAAGGTTGTGCATTTGTATGGGGCTATATCTAAAAGTGGGCGTGGCACATTGATTTTATATATACTAGCTAATACCCGCGGTTGTGATCGCGTTTTTTTTTTAGCTTCTTTGTGTAATAATATATTTAATAAGTAGTGAGGAAAGAGTCGATGGTGCCAAGTGCGGCGTCTGTATCACCTTTATCGTGTTTTAAATCTACAGAAAAATAAATAAAAAAATTTATGAAATTTTGGTTTTGGATCTCCCGCTGGTCCCCGAATCTCAGAAACTCTTACCATATCACATTAAGACCCCATTAAGCCCCTAGTCAATTTTTCCAAATTAATTGATCACCTGTACTATAATTTAAATCTTTAGCAAATTACCAAAAAAAAAAAAATAAATAATAATAAAAATTGATTAAATTGGGGCTTTGGGCTCTCCGCTTCAAATCCAATTTAAAGAAACTTCTTGAACACGTCAAAAATTATTTTTCCAGTGCGCCTATCAATCGTCTGGTCTTAAGGCTCGTCTAAGTGTTTAGGGTATTCACCCAGCTGGTATGGTCCAATGCTACTCTATACCAATTCCGGATCCCAATATTTCGGACATCTTCCAAGATTTGGTCCTTCCAACGCAACGGCGGTAGTTCTCGCTGTCGTGCCCCTCCGTACGCTTGTCTCGCCTTTCGTACACTTGTCGCGTTGCGCATTCATTCGAAGCACGTGACCATACTTAATGCGCCTGACTATATCGATGCCGTTATGAAGCTGGTACAGCTCTTCATTAATGTGAATTCGGTACTTGTTGACTCTGATATGTCCAAAGGTTGTACGAAAATTGTTTCTCAAACGTTCCAACGCTAATTTGTCCGCCTCTGATATGACCTATGATTCTTAGCCATACATCAGGATAATCAACGTCTTATTTCTAGGCTGGTGTTATTGCTCTTGTTTTTTGAGAGCCAAAGTAGACGAAGTTTTTTGCAACCTCGAAAGTGTACTTCGTCTTACATTCGTTCACCGCTAGTCCCATTGAGCGGGAATTGTCTTCAATAGTTTTGAAAGCCCAGCTCACTGTACATGTATTTTGGCCGATTATGTCAATGTCATCGGCATACGCGAGCTAAATAGTTTCTTGTAAGAAAATATTGCGCATCAAAGCGACGTGTGGGCATTTGCGTAGTATATACTCCATTAAAAGTTTAAAAGTCGGACGACAACGCATCCTCCCCTCTAAAGCCTCTCAAAGGGGTCGGAATCAGTCTTAAGTTCAGTCAATGCTTTGAAAAATTTGTTCTTATTGGCGTGTCGAAAGCGGCTTTGAAATCGACGAATTGGTAGTTTGTGCTGATATGCTTCTCCTTGGTCTTTTCCAGGATCTGGCTCAGCGTGAATATGGAGTCGGTGTCGACTTCTTCGGTCTAAAACCGCACTGGTATTGTCCAACAGCCTACGTACGGTTTCAGCCTGTTGCACAATAAACCAGATAGAATTTTGTACGCGACTTGTATGAGACTTACACCACGATTGTTTGCGCAGATTGCTGGGTCTCCTTTCTTAAGGATTGAACAGAGCACACTTACATTCCAATCGTTGTGCATGCATTCACCAGTCCATATTTTGCATAAGAGTTGATGCATACATCGAATCAACTCTTCGCCGCCGGTCTTAAATAACTCTGCGGGAAGTTCGTCTGCGCCCGCCGCTTTGTTATTTTTAAGCCTTTTATGACTTCTTCATTAATGTGAATTCGGTACTTGTTGACTCTGATATGTCCAAAGGTTGTACGAAAATTGTTTCTCAAACGTTCCAACGCTAATTTGTCCGCCTCTGATATGACCTATGATTCTTAGCCATACATCAGGATAATCAACGTCTTATTTCTAGGCTGGTGTTATTGCTCTTGTTTTTTTGAGAGCCAAAGTAGACGAAGTTTTCTGCAACCTCGAAAGTGTACTTCGTCTTACATTCGTTCACCGCTAGTCCCATTGAGCGGGAATTGTCTTCAATAGTTTTGAAAGCCCAGCTCACTGTACATGTATTTTGGCCGATTATGTCAATGTCATCGGCATACGCGAGCTAAATAGTTTCTTGTAAGAAAATATTGCGCATCAAAGCGACGTGTGGGCATTTGCGTAGTATATACTCCATTAAAAGTTTAAAAGTCGGACGACAACGCATCCTCCCCTCTAAAGCCTCTCAAAGGGGTCGGAATCAGTCTTAAGTTCAGTCAATGCTTTGAAAAATTTGTTCTTATTGGCGTGTCGAAAGCGGCTTTGAAATCGACGAATTGGTAGTTTGTGCTGATATGCTTCTCCTTGGTCTTTTCCAGGATCTGGCTCAGCGTGAATATGGAGTCGGTGTCGACTTCTTCGGTCTAAAACCGCACTGGTATTGTCCAACAGCCTACGTACGGTTTCAGCCTGTTGCACAATAAACCAGATAGAATTTTGTACGCGACTTGTATGAGACTTACACCACGATTGTTTGCGCAGATTGCTGGGTCTCCTTTCTTAAGGATTGAACAGAGCACACTTACATTCCAATCGTTGTGCATGCATTCACCAGTCCATATTTTGCATAAGAGTTGATGCATACATCGAATCAACTCTTCGCCGCCGGTCTTAAATAACTCTGCGGGAAGTTCGTCTGCGCCCGCCGCTTTGTTATTTTTAAGCCTTTTTATGACTTCTGAGACCTCGTCATAGTCTGGAGGTTCCACAGGAGTGCCATCAACGGTCGGGGGAACCAGATATTTATATTCTCCGCTGGTGGCAGTGTTCCCATCCTCGCCCCAAGTAGGTTAGAGAAGTAGCTCCTCCATAACATAAGTGACTCCTCGACAACTGGCACACCGTTTCCATGCGCATTTTTATAGAACGATGCTCCGGGCTTATATCCTTCGGTCAAACGCTTGATTCTTTGATAGAATTTTCGAGTCTCATTTCTGTCGAACATCATCTTAATTTCGTCCAGCTCTCGCCTTTCTAGGTCTTTTCTTTTTGCGATTGAAAAGGTGTTTTTCCTGTCTCTATTATTCTTGATATCGCTCAACAACAGCTCCTGTTGCTCCCGATTGCAGGGTTCGCTCATAGGCAATGATCTTTTCTACCGTAGCAGTGCGACATTACTTATCGTACCAAGTTTGCCTCCGAGTTTTAGTATAACCAACAACGTCTTTGGCCGTCGTTTTTAATTAGTTGAAGAAATGCTTCCACTGATCGCGTTTAAATAGTCGCGTGCCGGAATGGTCTCTCTAAGCAGTTGGGAGACCCTTGTTGAGAAGGCAGCGGCGGTCTGCTGCGAGTTTAGCCTACCAAGTTCTAGCTTTCGTTTAATGGTAGCTTGCTCTGCGTGTTCTATACTAAGTCTGGTACGTACCTTGGCTAAAACAAGATAGAGTCGATGTTGGGACATTTATTTGCTCGTACATTGATCACTCTCGATGCATGTCTGGCATCGATTTAATACTTTGTTTTTTTCTCTAGGCAGCGTTTAATCTGATATTAACAATTAAAAAGTTTTATATACATCCAATCTGGAAAAAGGTTAGACAGTAAGTGACTCGTTTTTAAGAAAAAAAGGCGCGCTAAGCCGTGGTGGAGATATATTGAAAGCTTTACTTTTAAAAGTGAGAGAATTTCCCAAATATAGTGTTCGGAAACTAATGAATTGCGACGCAGCGCATTCGATCATTTCATAGTTAAAAATTCAAATTAAATCTTAAATCTGTATGCAATATCCACCCTCCTCCATGGCCACAAATAAGAAATCTAAATTACCGTCGCTAATCGGCGCGAACATAGGAGATTAAATTTATTTTAAACAAATTTAATAGTATTATTTTAATATTAGACGGGATCCATTTCAAATCAGGCAGGCGGATAAGTCTAAATTTTAGATTTATTTTTTCAATTTATTCCGTTAAAACTAAAAAAAACGTTAAGAAAAAATTGTTTTGTATGCCATTTTTTTTCTAATTAAGATAATCAGATTCTTGTAGGTGACTTTGTCTTATTTAAAAATTCGTTCGAAATTTGAAAAAATCTTTAAAATTAACAAAATGGCGACAAATTTTCGAAAAATAAAGAAAGTCAATTTTCTCAAAAACACCAACATTTTTTTGTTTAAATTTTTACCATAAATTCTTATTAATATAAAGAAAAATTACTATAAGTTTCAAGCGAGCTAAACTATATTTGTAGTTAGGAGAATTTCGAACGAATTTTTAAAGAAGACAAAGTCGCCTATAAGAATCTGCAAAAGAAATTCGATTATCTTAATTAGAAAAAAAATGGCATACAAAACAATTTTTTTTCCGTTCTTTTTAGTTTTAACGGAAAAAATTGAAAAATTCATAACTTCGTTAAAAATGATGATTTTAAAAATCGGTAAAATATGTGTCCCCTTATTTTCGATGAAGAATAATATATTCGATGGTCAACTAAATCTAAAATTTAGACTTATCCGCCTGCCTGATTTGAAATGGATTCCGTCATTAATACTATGTATTTTTTTAATTGAAGCAACCGTAAGAATCATATTCATAAAATACAAACTCTTCGTTCTTATAATAAAATTCTATTCTGGGAGTCTATGAAACATTAATTGGCTATATGTAATTCAAATGTATTGTGTAGCAGGAAAGGTATGAGTTTCAGCGAGCATGTAGATCTGTGATCGTTGTTTCATTCTGTGTTAGAGCGATCGCGATTATTTCGTGAGCGCAATCTACAAATGTATGATTTCCACTCTCTTTGAGTGGAGAATATGTGACATGTACATCTTCATACATTATAAATATCTAGAATAACAAATCATTGTAATTAATAACTCAGTCTCGGATGAATTTCATACGAATAATGGTTAATGTTAAACTTATTGCTCCGGTGTATTTTACTATTATAATTTGTATCTTAGAATATGTGCTCAGTAAATAAAAAAAATTCATTCACTAACAAAATGAAAGAGGTGAATGGACCAAATACAAAGATCGGTTTGCCTCGTATGCTGCCAAATTTATTGAGGCCTTCAACCTCTTCCATCTTTCCTTCAATAGTTTGGTGATAATTGCCACACAATTCAGAGTTAAAAAGTTACATTTGCTGTTTTACAGATAGCCGCCATACAAACATACACAGATGCATCTTATATCAATGTTCTATGAAAAATTTAATTTTTTTTATAAAACTAGTAGCTTCAAATTTTGTGAAATCATATATTTTATCAAGGCACATCTGCAGTATGGATTTAGTAATGGCCCGACCGCCATTTTTAAAATAAAAGAATTGTTTATTCGCTCTATATGATCGCCAACATAACTATTTGGTTTAGACTCGATCATTGACCCCACACAACCCCTCTTTGAAACGCTATCTACTCCGCTGATGGTTATTCAAACCAACTAAAATATCTTTTAGTTGGTTTCAAATTACAATTAGTTTATAGTTTAAAACTTATTTATAAAAGTAACAAAAATAGAGTGTATTTTTATTTATTTTATATATACTGTTTAAACTTTTAAACAGTATATGTTAAATAAATAAAAATACACTCTATATTTGTTACTAGTAGGAACCCGCGGCTTTGCTCGCGTTTTTTTTTTTTTTTGCTGTTATTTGGTGGGTAAATATAAATTGTTCAAAAATTTGGGTTCAAATTTTGAAAATCCCCCTAAACACGACTAACCATTATTCAAATGTCTCTACGTCTATTCAATCCAAATGTATGATTTTTTTTAAAGGCTCCCATTAGGCCCCGGGTCAAAATTTTCTAAAATCCCGTCTTGTTGCTCACCTGATTTCTAAAAAACACAAAAATAAATGATTTTTTAAACGTCTTTTTGTTTCAAATATTTGGCTTTTCCAGTTTCAAGGCCCCCATTAGGCCCCGGGTCAAAATTTTCCAAGATAAAACCTTCCTCTTGAATCACTCTATCTATTAAAAAGAGCCGCATCAAAATCCGTTGCGTAGTTTTAAAGATTTAAGCATACAAACAGAGAAATCGACTTTATTTCATATTTTTTTTTACAACTTGGGTTAGATTATTCAAGTTTTAGTAAGTATCCCTTATTTTTTTTGAAAATGAAACATATCCTATGTCACTCGGGAATAGTGTAGCTTGCCAACGGTGAAAGAATTTTTAAAATCGGTTTAGTAGTTTCGGAGCCTATACATTTCAAACAAACAAAAAATCAAATCTTTCCTCTTTATAATATTAGTATAGATTTTTAAAAATAGCTAAAACTTTTTGCTATTGCATTCATTATTTCTTGTATATGACAATAAAAGTTATTCCATATTTTGTGCTTCGGTTTTATCGAAGTTTAAGTTTTTATACCCGTTACACAAAGTGTAAACGGGTATATTCAGTTTGTCCGAAAGCTTGCAACGCATTGAAGGAGACATCGGAGACCCCATAAAGTATATATATTATTGATCAGCTCGATGAGACGAATCGATTTAGCCATGTCCGTCTATCTGTCCGTCTGTCTGTCTGTTGCGATGAGTGTTACTCGGAAAGTTTTAAAGATATTGACCTGAAATTTGAAACTTAAGCTTTTTGTGCTCTTAGTTAGTTTGTATGTCAGAACCAAGGTGCCACGACCATTTTTAGATATAGCCCCATACAAACTTACCACTTTTTTCGATATTTTGTATGAAAATACGTATTATTTATGAATATATTTTATCCAAATAGGGTAAGAACACTTTTTATGTCATCCAATGTCAAATCTAAGGCGCCACGCCCATTTTTATGTATAGCCTCCATACAAACTTACCGCCCATTTTCGAGTTTTTATATGAAAACATTAATTATTTCTGCATGAATTCAATTAAATTTGGTAAAATCAATTTCAATGTCCACCTAAGTGAACACTTTCGATATGGTAAGGATCGGGCAAATATAACATAAAGCCTCCATACAAATTTGACCAAATTCATTTTGAAATTTAATCTAAGCACCTGGTGAACATATAAACTATTAAAAATGTTGTGTAACGGGTATTTCAGCTTCGGTTCCACCGAAGTTAAAGTTTTTTTTCTTGTTCTTTGTTATATATGTTGATTTGTTTTAAAGTTTTCAATTAATATAAATTTTTTTTTTTTTTCAGGAAAAGGAAAATATTATAAAAGTGTTAACCGAAGAAAAGTTGGTCACTCTAACAAAGATAACAAATATTGAAAACGAGAGCTCAACATTAAAATTTGAACTTAAGAATGCTTTTGTTGAAGCAGACCAGTTGCGGAAACTTTTAACAGAATTTGAATCAAAAAGAAAAAATGATATTTGTACATTTCGAAAGATTTTCATAGAGACAGTTCAGTCAATATGTAATGAAAAGCTTAATGATAACGCAGAGCAACCACCTCTTGAAAAAATCCCAATAATTAGTGGAGAGATTGAAACTATATTAAGCAACTTAAACAAAATGAGCGAAAACACATATTCCAATGATGACATATACAGCAATAAATATATAGAGAATGTTCTATTTTTGGTCCATTATTATGTACAGTTAATTGATCAATGCGAATTAAATTTCAAACTAACGACTGAAGTTGACAGAGCGCAAGGTAAGTTTAATTTTATACATAAATGGAATAAATGTATATAAATCGGAACATACTACTACAAAAGTAAGGCGAACTTTCAGTTTAAACTTCGCGGGCTTAATATTTAGGGCTAGTTCTTTTTTTTCTTGAGTTAGCAGGAGCAATAACATCTGGGCCAAATTTCATGTCAATGTCATTATCAGTAATATATTTACGCTTGTGTTTGCCAAACAACCAAGAGTGTATTTTTCAATTTTTACAATGTCTGATTTAATTGAGCAGAGAAGTGTCATAAAATTTTGTTTTCTGAATGGAGTAATTGGAATAAAAATGTTGAAGAAGGCTTACGGGGACCAAGCTCTATTAAAATCAACAACATATGATTAGTATAAATTGTTCAAAGAAGGTTGAGAACGTGTTGAAGACGAAGAGCGCCCTGGCCGACCTCAACGGACGATGCTCACATCCAAAAAGTAAAAGAATTAGTGCTTGCACACCGTCGATTAACTATATGAGACATTGCTGATGAAATTGGCGTATCGATAGGATCAATAAATACCATTTTGAAAGATGCTTGGCGCCTCAAACGTGTCAACTCGATTGGTACCAAAAATGGTGAATTTTCTTGAACATTCTGCACTGATTCTTCGTGACTTTTTCTCCAAAAATGCGACCAATACCGTTCCGCAACCACCGTATTCGCCTAATTTGGCTCGGTGTGACCTCTGGCTATTCCCAAAGCTCATGAGATCACTCTGAGGATCGCGTTTCGAGTCGATTGAGGAAATAAAAGCTGAATCGAAGAAGGCGCTGATGGCTATACCGGAAAGGGACTATTTGGCATGTTTCGAGGATTGGAAAATACGTTACTTTTTGTACACAGTAGTACATCAAACTGCAGCTAATTTGACCGATGACAATTTTGAAGTCATTCCTTCTTCATTTCATCTTTAACCTTTGTCGGGGATTGTATACTAGGTGTTCAAATATGAACATGTGCTGCTTGTGGATTATCATATTCAAAATGTTCAAGTATGAACATCGGATTCGGTTTATCTGTTTTTACTTATTTAATACGTGATAAGAATAGACAAGATATCCCGCAACGACAATATTTTTAAACACAACCGGAAGTCATTACATTTTACGATCGTGCTAAGTGATGCTCAGCATTTAAGTAGCAACCAGATGACTCTTTGACTCCTGCACAAACGATAAAACTCTACGCCTAGAATTTATAAGCTATTTTTAACATTTATTCATATTCATTGTAAACATACACATAATATAATTTTACACATACAGTCCACTTTGTAATAGAAATAGAAATTGTATATAAGCATGTTATTTTCATAAATAAAATTAGTACCTTACAACTGCTCAAACATGTTTGTTCTCTCCAAGTGAGATTAGAAACATAAATTTTAAATGTTAGTATATAATTTTTATATTTTATTATTTTATAACATTTTTTTTGGAGTTCTATAACAGATTTCAAAGTGTGCACGTTATTGTACATTTTGGTCCTTCGAACCTTAAAGGATTGGCGACCACACATTTTGGTCCTTCGAACCTTAAAAGACTAAGCGACAAAACATTTTGGTCTTCGAGTCAACGAATAAGGCGAATCGAATAAAGCCGTGTCTGAGGCTTAAACAGCAGGCAAGGCGATCTTGGGGCTATAACTTCAAGGAACATCAAGAGTAAATAAAAGCAAGTAAATTGCCAAAAAATGCTATTTTGAAGCTTCAATTTCGACGTGGAATTGCTGAACGCGATTACTTCGTTCAGAACATGTATGAAAATACAGTTGAAAAACACGAAAAAATCATGGCAACCATCAACAAAGCGCTAAAGGAAGATTATTTGGTACTGGAACAAAACGTATCGGTTCTGGAAGCAAATGCCAGCGAGTCTTCCAAAACTCCGGATCAGAGTGAAGCATTCAAGGGGAGTAACGGAGGACAATAATTATCAGGATAAGTCTTACTTCAAACTACAAAAATTTAAACGAGAAGTAATAAGGCTTATGGAAAGGTTAAAAAAAAAATAATTTAAAACCGAAGCCAATAAAATTATTATAAAGGAAATGGTCGACGATCTAAAGTTCCAGTATCAGAAAGAAATATGTGAGCTACAAGATGCTGAGGCTAATATCTTATTTAATGATCTTCGCTTCCTACATTTGGAAACAGTAGGAAAAGATTGTTTAGAGTTAGAAAAACTCAAAATTCCAACATTTTCTGGAGACTTGAAAGAATGGGCGACATTCTTCAATTTATTTAAAGATATGGTGCATAATAATGTGTACATATCAAATTCGGAAAAAATGTTGCGTCTTCAACAATGCATGAAAGGAGAAGCTGCACGCTTGATTCAGCATTTACAGATATCAAGCAGTAATTATAATGTGGCTTGGGCACTATTGCAACAGAGATACGAAAATAAAAAAATATTATTTTCGACTCAATGGGACAGAGTTCTAGATCAACCCCAAATAAACAGCGACAATACAGAAAGTGTCAGACAGCTGTTGGATACAGCTAATGAATGTCTAAATGCAATTCGTGCTCTAGGCATTGAAATTAAAGATGACGAACCCTTTATTGCAAGAATAATTTGTCGAAAACTAGACAAAAAAGGGTTAAGATTGTATGAGCAAGCTAATACGAAGCCGAAAGAAGTGCAAACCTTAAAAGACATAATACAATTTCTGGAACGATATTATGAGATTTTAAAGGCAGTAAATGACAGTGATTCGTCAACAGACAGAAAACGGCCATACAAGGTTTTTCACATCTCAAGAGTCGTAAGTCAACCTACAAAGAAAATGTGCTTCTTTTGTAAGTTGCAGAACCACATGACTAGCGAATGCCGAAAATTCAAGGCAATTTCTGCAGAAGAAAGACGAATATTTGCAAAAAAACAAAGTTTATGCTATAAGTGTATAAATCACAAATATGGTGAAAAATGTCCAACACCAAAAATTAAATGCAATTCTTGTTCGCAAAATCATCATGACAGTTTACACGGAGAACAATCAACTAATGAAATTAGGAAAAGTTCAATGACCTTAAGTGATTCATCTGCTGCGGTAATTCTGGCTACTGCACAAATCAATGTAAAAGCAGCCAACGGAGAATACAAATTGATAAGAGCACTACTAGATCAAGGCTCTCAAATTACAGCCATATCAGCAGAAGCAGCTGAAATGTTAGCAGTTCCAAAAATAAAAACAGAGACAAAAATTTTTGGACTTGGAGAAGCTGTAGTAGCTGAATCGAATTTTAAAGTAAATATACAAATTAAGCCGAGATTCGTTAGCAACCACCGTGAAGTGGTCGAAGCAATAGTTTTACCTACACTATCAAGTGTACATCCTGGTCAATCATTTGAATATGATATACAAAAATGGAACAAATGCACTTTAGCAAATCCTATGTTCAATAAATCTGACAGAATTGACATGGTGATTGGTGGAGATCTATTTGGCAGGATCTTGGAAAGTGGCGTAATAAAGATGAATGGACTAGTTGGCCAAGAAACTAAATTTGGTTGGATATTATCTGGTATTGTTCAACAACGTCATAACAAACCAAAGTTAACAGACCGATTTAGAAGACTGAAGAATACGTCAGATTCAGGAAAACTACGTATAACGGCTAAACATCAACAACATATTGATAATGATTCCGGTGACCCAAATCATTCACGCAAGAGTTGTCTTCGGGGTTACAAAGGATGCAGTGGAAGCGAACAACGTCGATTTATTCATCACTCCGCCACGAGTAGAAGTGAAACTGGTGAACAACATCGTCATAACACAAAATTTGTGCAAGGTGATTGGGATCCTAAATTGGGTGGACATAGACCATGTCGCCGGGGAGGAACATCACAATGTCGTTGTTGCCTACATAATAATTCAAACGATCATCGACATCGTGATATTGAAGTGTTGAGCAATATCTTGAGACCAAGGCAAAAACAGAAGCGTCTTCTCAATAAAAAGAAACTCAAACTTATCAAGCAATGTTGAAAGAAAGATACAGCAAAACAATTGTCAAAAAGAAAATGTTAAAAGCGTATCAGACGGCTCAATCAAAATTCGGCACCCAGTATCGTATTCATTTTGTAAGAGATGTAAATATAGATCGGATCTATAATAATTAATAACACATCTATGCTTAAATAACTTGATCGATAAATTGATAAACGGAACAACGAAAAAGTACATATTAACGATTTACACTATCAATGGACATTTATCGCTGCTACTCGTAATAGTGGTAAAGAGATATCATTTATGGGCCCCGGGAGAATGTTCAAATATGAACATGTGCTGCTTGTGGATTATCATATTCAATACGCGATAAGAATAGACAAGATATCCCGCAGCGACAATATTTTTAAACTCACACAGAAGTCATAACATTTTACGATCGTGCTAAGTGATGCTCAGCACTTAAGTAGCAATGCGATGACTCTTGACTCCTGCACAAATGATTAACTCTACGCCTAAAATAGATAAGCTATTTTTATAGTCATATTCATTGTAAACATACACATAATATAATTTTACACATACAGTCCACTTTGTAATAGAAATAGAAATTGTATATAAGCATGTAATTTTCATAAATAAAATTAGTACCTTACAACTACTCAAACATGTTTGTTCTCTCCAAGTGAGATTACAAAACATAAATTTTAAATGTACATACAAACTAGGTTATCATGCTTGACCGATTTTCAAAAGCTAAAGTTTTGGCACAGAAAATCTTGTGAGGTTGGGAATGAAAACAAACATGAAATTGATATATATTACTATCCTTCAATTCAAAGTAGAAAAACGTTGAAATTGAACATATTTGTCTAAATTTTCATATCGGGTGCGCAACTAAATAATTTCGTATTTTTTTTGTTAAAAAAACCATTTATTTAAGTATGAAAGTGAAAAAATATTTTATTCAAAATATTGTCCATCGAAAGCGGTAACTTTTTCCCATCTTTCAGGCAATTTATGGATTCCATCCCAAAAAAACTTCTCATCTTTTGCGCCGAGAAAATCATCAAGCCATTTTTTAATACCTTCAACATTGGTGAACCGTATTCCAGAAAGGTGATTCTGCATCGACCGAAACAAGTGGTAATCAGAAGGAGCTATGTCTGGACTATAAGGCGGGTGAGGTAGAATTTCCCATCCAGCATTTTCCAAATAATTTTTGACCGGTACTGCAACATGTGGCCGAGCATTGTCATGATGGAAAATCAATTTTTCGTGTCTGGTCGCCCATTCTGGCCGTTTTACGGCTATTGCTTGCTTCAAACGTATCAATTGTTGCCTGTATAGCACTCCCGTGATTGTCTGGCCCGATTTTAACAGCTCATAGTATAGCACACCCTTCTGATCCCACCAAATACAGAGCATTACCTTTAAACCATGAATATTCGGCTTTGGTGTCGATTTGGCTGGTTGGCCTGGCTTCACATATGATCTTTTACGCTTAGGGTTGTCGTAATGAATCCACTTTTCATCGCCAGTGACAATACGATGCAAAAACGATTTCTTTTTGTGGCGATTAAGCAGCATTTCAGACATGCAAAATCGTCTCTCAACGTCTCTCGGCTTTAATTCGTGTGGCACCCAATTTCCTTGTTTGTGAATGTATCCAGCTGCTTTTAAACGTTTAGAAATGGCTTGTCGAGTGACTTCCAATGTTTTTCCAAGTTCTTCTTGAGTTTGACATGAATCTTGATCGAGTAATGCCTCCAAATCTTCGTCTTCAAACTTTTTGATGGACCTGGTCGCTCTTTGTCTTCTGTGTCAAAATCACCACTTTTAAATCGTGCAAACCACTGCTGACATACTCTAACCTCTGGAGCATATTCAGGATAAGCTTCTGAGAGTACACGATGTGCTTCTGTTGCACTTTTCTTTAAATTGAAGAACAAAAGCAAACCTCCCTGCAAATGCTGTTTTGTTGGAACGTAACTTGACATTTTGACTGTAATAAAAAAAATTTGTGTGTTTACTAATATTCACTGTGACATATCAAATGTTCTTGATTTTTTGGCGCGCTTTAACATAGAATAGCTGTCACTGTCAAAATATTGACTACATAAATAGATATGAGGTTAGTAACAAATACGAAATTATTTAGTTGCGCACCCAATATTTTATGACTTTAAAACCAATTTTTTACTTTTAAATTATTTCTAACAGAAAAATAAATTTACCAGTCTAACAAGATAAAGAAGTCCAGAATCGATTGACACATGACGAATCGATCTATCCATTTCCATCTGTCTGCCTGGTTTTTTTTATTCATTTTCTTCGGTCAACTTAAATGTTTTTCTCGACGACTACGTTAAGTTCGAAAATGAAAGTTCCCATTGGGAGTTTCCATACGAAAAAGATCAAAGTTGCAAGTCAAGTTTTTGATTTTGTTCAAAGTTGGTCAATTTGTAGTATTTGGGGGTAGTAATAGCTCAGTCAAGTATTTTTTAAAAATCTTCAAAATTCTAGGAATTACGTCACTTTTAATTTTTGGACATTTATTTTTTCAAACTCTTGTAATTTAAAGAGTTTTTAACCGATTTCAATGAAATTTATAGGGCGTGTAGAGAAAATTGTAAGGTTTTAAATAAATTTGAAGTGGATTTAAAAAGTTTAAAAATTCATGTAGAAAAACACAAAAAACATTTTTAAACCTTTTTTTCTATGAACGTTACGAGCGGTTTCGTAAATGAAACGGAGAAACCGTTATGCACATAGGATAGAAGACGTGCAGCGTAACACTCTTTTGACGATATCTCGAGAACTAAAAGACCCTCCATCGATTTTTTTTTATTAAAATAAAGGTAAAATAATAAGCTTTCATTATATTGTGACGAAAATAAAAAATATGAATTTGCACACATAGAAAAAAAGGTTTAAAAATGTTTTTTGTGTTTTTCTACATGAATTTTTAAACTTTTTAAATCCACTTCAAATTTATTTAAAACCTTACAATTTTCTCTACACGACCTATAAATTTCATTGAAATCGGTTAGAAACTCTTTAAATTACAAGAATTTGAAAAAATAAAGGGCCAAAAATCAAAAGTGACGTAATTCCGAAAATTTTGAAAATTTATAAAAAATACTTGACTGAGCTATTACTACCCCCAAATACTACAAATTGACCAACTTTGAACAAAATCAAAAACTTGACTTGCAACTTTGATCTTTTTCGTATGGAAACTCTCATACAGGATACTGCTTGCCGAATTCTGAATGAGTGTTTTGGTGAGCTTTTAAACTGTCCCAGGAATTCTTGCTGAACATCCATGGTCCAGTTCAATTACTCATTATATGTGTCTCCGTATAAAACGTGTGCCGTTGTTAAGTCTAATAATTTAAATAACCATCTGTTTGGTGAGCGGACAGTCAAGAATACTTCCACAGCAGGCTCAGCTTGATGTAAGAGCCGTTTAAAGAACGACTCCTCGATGTGAGGTTGGTCGGTGGAGTAGTTACCAACGACATAAAACAAAAATAACACACACAGGATAAAAATGTACCGAATGGAATGATGGCTAGTCTTAACAAAAGTATTCCGGGTCGCAGACACATATGTGTTTATCTACCCGTTAGGACCCAACTACAGTTAGAGCAATAAACATGACGACCCCCGAAAACGATACAAGGATCACGATATACGGATATGCACCTGGAACGTCCGAGCCCTCAACAGGGATTGTGCAATAAAACAACTGATAACCACTCTCGAAAACTTAAGAGCAGACATTACTGCTATCCAGGAAATGAAGTTGACTGGTCACGGTTGCATAAACTTTGCAACCTGCGACATCTACTACAGTGGTCATGGAAAGCAACACGAACAAGGCTACACACAGGTGGTGCTTTGCTACATCACAGAAACTCTTCTGATAAGAAGTAACTTCATAGTAAAAGGTGCCTATTTCTGGCTAGGGTCTCATATTCACTCACTATATGTAGTGATCTCTTCTCTATTTCAACCCAGACCCTGCAATCCGAAGAGCTTTTTATCCCTATGATTGATAAGTGTCTTTTAAGTCTACAGTGGCCTGTGATGATTCCTTCAATGAGAGTTCTTTTCATTTCGAGAGCTCTTTTCATTTCGCATTACCTTAGCTATCGTGTGACCGCCGATAGCGCTTTGAGGTTCTGGCAAAATTACCGGTGTTGCAGCACATTTTCTGGCTAATGAGTCTGCTTGCTCTTTATTAATCATAATCATGTCGTTTTGGGCATTATTATAAGTTGCGTTCTTATAGCCCACTTAACATAGATAGAAGTTTTTGATAAAAACCTTAGGTGTCTCCGTTCGTTGCAACGCGAACGAGTGTGCTTCTCATTCTGAATTTGATAGCTAGATCAAGTGTTAGTATCGTTTCTAGTGCTGCGGTGGGACATATGCGAGTTGCACTTGTGATGCATAAGCATGCGAGCCTCTGTAGCGATTTTAGGTGTTTGGCGGCTTTGAGTTGATAAGCTCTGTCTCCCCATATAGCCCCTCCGTAAAGCTGATATGGTTTTACGACCATTTCGTATAGCCACAGCATAGTTTTTGGGAAGCATTCTCATGTTTTACCTGCTAGCGTTCTGCACACAAAGATCGCTGTGGTGAATTTTTTAATCGTGTCCTCCATATGTCATTTCCATAGTATTTTACTGTCTAAGATTATACCATGATATTTTAGTTCTTTTCTAAAAGGTATCCCTATCCCACAAAGTGCAATGTTTTTTTGTTTTGGTAACTTGTATTTTCTCTATGTTATGTCATCAGAGTATTCCTTTGCAATTGATGCCGTTGCTACTGAGTTTATTTAGTAAGCTGTCTACTGAGAGACTCCATAGAAAGGGCGACAATCCAAACCGTTAAAGGATGCCCACAAGGTGGGCTTGTCCGCACAGAGATCCGCACAGAGGCTCCGTGCGAATACAGCCAAAACGTAGCCCCCGACTGCAAACGCAAGTCCAAGATCCATTCTTAACAAACTGTTATAAATTTTTTTATAACATTCAAACTAAATTACTTAAAATAGTCGGTTATTTTTGATTGACTGGTTTTGAATGTATAAATCGCTCATTAAGTTTACCTGTTTAGAAGCTGTGTGTTATATATGTCCTCTTTATTTTCGATATCAGTTGAACAGAAAAACTTTTGAATTTCTTTAACCGCTTGGCAGCCATCAGCAAGAGAAGGTGTTTCAAAATGTGATTCCACTTCATACATTTCCTACTGTTTTTCATCCTTGCCTGACTTCATAGAGCGCATAATGTCGCCATCTTCGGCCTACTGCTCACAAATGTACAACTATTCATCAATATTACCAAGCCCCTTCCTTGCTTTTGTACAATCAGATTGTTCCAACGTGGTGAGTTCAGATTGCTTAGACCACTTTACTTAACAAGAGTCTACATCTTCAAAAAATGTTATTCGAATTGCTCATTTAATCTGACTTTTGCTTTAAAAATTGTCGATATTGTTAGATGGCTTACGACCAACTCCTTGGCCAAATCGCTGTTCTTATCGCGCTTATCTTTTCAGACAGAAAAAATTGTTTTTCGTTTAAGACTCATTTTCACCATAAAGCACTCAGCTAACTTATTGCATTCGATCAACACACTCACACATATTAAAGAATAACATATGGATAAAATACAATCCTATATCAAAAGTAAGAAGTGCCCTACTGCCCAGTAGGGCGGGTCGTTAAATACTTTTTTCGAATTTGGGACGCTAAAGGGCTTAAAAGCTGTGTTCACATATCCAGAATGTGTGTACACAAACCGATTGCTGTACGACGATGCCTTCCGTCTGCACATTGACGATGAAAATTGAAAATTATCTACAATTTTCGGTTTGTGTACACACATTCTGGATATGTGAACACAGCTTTTGAGCCCTATTAGCGTCCCAAATTCGAAAAAGTTTTTAACGACCCGACCTACCCTGTACCCAAACTTTATGTATCTTAAGTTAGGTTCTATTTTACTACCATACCATATTTAATTGGATTTTAATACAGAAATTTAAAAAATCGGATATATCTTTGTATGGGGGCTATACCTAAAATTTTGTTGGACCTACCCATATTGGTCTATTTCATTCATAAGCATAATTTATACCAAATTTAGACTTCCTGGAATAAGAAACAATGGCGTTTTTGTGCAAAAACCCAAAATTTTGGAGTAGATATGTATGGGGGCTATACCTAAAATTATGTCGGTCCTACGCATATTGGGATATTTTATTAAGACCATCATAGACAAGTTTAGAGTTCCTAGAATAAGAAACAATGTCATTTTTATACAGAAACCCTAAATTTGACGGTCCAGGAGAATCTAAATTTTAAAATGTGCTGGTCCTATCTCTTATAGTCTCCGAGATAATCTCTCTCATACGGCAGACAGCATGACAAACGGACAGGATGGACTGGCAGACGGAAGACGAACGGACGGACAAACATAGTTAGTTCGACTCCCCTTCCAATGCTGATCAACAATATATATACTTTATAGGGTCTGTTTAGCATCCTTCTGTCTGTTACATACATTCGCACAAACTTAATATACCCTTTTACCTTTTGGGTAAAGGGTATAAAAACAAAATTAAATCTATGAAGAAGTTATCATGAATAACAATTTCCTAATTCAAAAAGTAGGCGTTTATTGATAGTGCGGTAAGTCAGCTGGTCGGATCCTTTTTAAGACGTCGTCTTCTAGTTAGCTCTCGTTGTTTGAATGTGAGAGCATTCTTGTGTGGTAACTTCTTCTAACTGTTACTTTTTATTCTTAAACGGTGTGAATTTTGAGATCTCTGTGTATATCTGCGTTAGAAATATACCATTCCGCTCTTGTGATTTGTCAAAGTATTTTTGACTGCTGCCGTTGTATTATATTGATGTTTGATGTTTTAGATGTACCCCAAACTTAAAGCCCTTATGTCCAAATTGGTTTTATGATGCTTTTATACAAAAGAAGTTTATTGCTCATAGAGAGCTTCGATTTTTTTGTTCATTAGCCAATTCAGTTGACGATATTTTTCTTTTATTAGATGTCGTTTTTTTTTTTTTTTTTCTATGTGTAACTTCCAAGTCAGTTTATTGTCTTAGTGAATTCCCAAGTATTTGGCCGATTTTTCAATGGTATATAAACATTAGGCACGAAAACTCTTTTGGTTGTACAAAAAAAATGTGTAGTTTTTTTCTTTTATTTTTATGGCCTATTTATCAAACAATTATAAAGTATGTTTTGAAGCTTATTAGAGGCTGTAGCTAAGTCTTTATGTGAATAACGAAGAATTGTGTCATCTGCGAAAGTTGCTATCATAGAAGAGGGTTCTATTGGGATAGGTAAGTCTTGTGTAAAAAGAATATATAAGAGTGGTCCAAGAACGCTACCTTGAGGTATACCTGCATTGATTGGCCTCATTGTAGAGTGAGCGTCTTTAACTTTTACATAGAAGTGTCGATCAGACATGTAACTTTTAATATGCGCACAGTGGTCCGGACTGATGGAAAGGTCGGACAAAAAGTCAGAAACTCATCGAATTAGGCTGAAAACGTACACTCACGGGTTTTTGATGTCGCTGATTACGAATCTGACCTTCGTTTTAAAAAATTCAAAATGGCAGATCCAATATGTCGGCTGATTTTCCAAAAATTTCTTGAATTTCAATCAAACTTGGTATCTAGGGGTTTTTGGGGCCTCTGATAACAAATCTGACTTAAATTTTACAAAATTCAAAATGGCAGATCCAATATGGCGGCCGAATTCCTAAAAAATTCTCGAAATTCTCGAAAACAATGTGTTTTTTTAAACTAGTTTTATTTAAAATTGCGCAAGTTTGCGCATCCAATTACAGTTTTATTTCAAAGTTCAGATACGAACCTACAACATTCATGTTGATTTCAAGTGGACCGGTGTGGACCGCCTAAACTAATGATCTGTGAAACCTATGTTTTGCAAAAATTTTGCATTTTTCATGTTAAAATAAGGATTTTTTAGCACAGTTAAAGATAATTAATATATTTTTCCTTAAAAAATGTAATTCTCTATTTTTTAAAACTATTTGGTAAATAATTAAATACTATTAATTAGTTTCAGACAGAAAAATATAACATTTACATGAAGTATGTGCTGCCCACAATTCTATTTTTAAATTCAATAACTTGCAGTTAAATATTTTTTAAAATGCATCATAGTTTAAAAAATTCTATCTTGAATACTCAAGAAAGCATGTGCATAATAAAATTTTGATTTTAAAATTGTTCTAAGAATGGACTTTTGTCCGGCTGTCGGACCACTGTGATGCGGTACAAATCTGTTGGAAGTTGCTTTTTTAATTTAAACAATATACCAATGTGCCATACATTGTCGAATGCTTTTTCAACATCAAGAAATATTCCAATACAATACTTTTATCTTCTAGATCTCTAGAAATTTTGTTAATTACTCTATGAATTTGTTCAATGGTTGAGTGGTGTTTCCGAAACCCAAACTGATGGTCAGCAATGATGTAACTATGATCAAGGATGGGTTGAAGTCTGTTAAGGAATATTTTTTCATAAACTTTTGATAATATTGGAAGAAGACTTATCGGACGGTAAGACGCTGCACTTGTGGCATCTTTACCAGGTTTTGGAATAGCTATGACCTCTGCTATTTTCCACGTCTTGGAAAAATATTTGTATCTTATTATTGCGTTAAAAATTTTCCGCAGATTATCAATAGCATTTATAGGAAGTTCTTTAAGCAACTTTCCAGTTATCATGTCATAGCCAGGTGACTTGTTAGCCTTGATATTGTCGATCATATTTTTTAACTTCTTTAGTACTTACATATCTAATTTTGATATTTTGTGAGTTGTTAGAGGTTTCTGAATTATTATAACAGGTTTGTGTGTTATTTGTAAAGGAATTTTCGTAAAAATCAGCTAGTAGGGTCGATTTATCGCGTTCTGTTCTGTAGCCCAAATACCATCTGGTTTTCTTAATGGTGCGGTTAAGGTTGTCGAATTTCTGAGTTTTTTTTTTTCCGTTATCATGTTATATCCACCCGTGTGGCGAGCGGGCGGTCAAGAACAGTACCACAGCAGGCTCAGCTTGACGTAAGAGTCGTCTAAAGAGCGAATCCTCGATGTGAGGTTGGTCGGTGAAGTGGTTTACAACGACGTAAAATCAAAGAACCCGTGAGACACACACAGAACAAAGTGTACCAAATGCAATGAAGGCTAGTATGAACGAAAATACTCCAGGTGGCAGCTTCAGATGTGTTAATCCACCCGTGGATAATTCCGCGGCAGGGGCAAGGATTCTGGAGCCCCAACTACCGTTAGAGCATATAAAAAAGACGATCCTCGGAAACGGTACAAGGATCACGACATACGTATGTGCACCTGGAACGTCCGAACCCTTAACAGGGATGGTGCAATAGAAGAACTTACTTACTTAGAGTGGTCTCTTAACAACTTCAGAGCAGACGTCACTGCTATCCAGGAAATGCGATGGACTGGCCATGGTCTACTACAGTGGTCATGAGAGGCAACACATGTGGCACCCAAATAGATCACGTGGTGATAGATGCCAGGCACTCTTCTAGCGTGCTTAATGTACGAGCGTACAGAGTTCTAACATCGACTCAGAACACTACCTTGTCCTAGCCAAGGTACGTACTAGACTCAGCACAGCGCACGCCAAGCGAGCTACCACACAACGAAAGCTAGATGTTGGTAGGTTAAAGTCACAGCAGACTGCCGCTGCCTTCTCAACAAGGGTCTCACATCTACTCCGAGAGAATCCTCCGGCCTCCGACTGTATAAACGGTCAGTGGAAGCGTATCTCAAACTCATTAGCCACGGCAGCCAAAGAGGTTATTGGCTTTACTAATCCTCGAAGGCAGACATGGTACGATGAGGAATGTCGCATCGCTGCTGCAGAGAATAATATGGCACGACAACGGGAGCAACACGAGCTGTTGTTGAGCGATATAGGGAGAAACGGAAAGAGAAAAAACGCCTGATCAGACGGAAGAAACGAGAACTGGAAAGGCGTGAAGTGGAGGAGATTGAGATGATGGGTAGCAGAAACGAGGCCCGTGTTTTTTATCAAAAAATCAAGCATATGATCGGTGGTCATAAGCAAGGAGCTTCGTTCTGCAAGGATGAACAAGGAAACATGGTAACAGATGTCCAGGAATCACTAAGGCTATGGAGGTCCCACTTCTCTACCCTACTTGGTGGCAATGACAGGAACAATACGCTGGTGGAGATGACGATAATCTGGGTCCTCCGGCCGATGATAGGATTCCTGTGGAGCCACCAGACTGTGACGAGGTCGTAGAAGTCATACAAAGACTTAAAAATAACAAAGCGGCATGCGCAGACGAATTACCCGCAGAGTTATTTAAGACCGGCGGCGACGAGTTGATTGGATGTATGCATCAACTCTTGTGCAAAATTCTAAAACCGTACGTAGGACGTATAGTTGGACAGTGCGGTTTTAGACCAAAGAAGTCAACCAGCAACTCCATATTTACGCTGCGACAGATTCTGGAAAAAACCAAAGAGAAGCAAATCGACACACACCACCTATTCGTCGATTTCAAAGCCGCTTTCGACACGCCAATTAGATCAAAGTTTTTCGAAGCATTGACTGATCTTAAAATCCCGTCAAAAATATTTCGCCTCTGTATGATGACGCTGGAAAACACCCAAAGCGTTGTCAGGGTCGGTAAAGATCTCTCCGACCCCTTTGACACCAAGAGAGGCTTCAGACAGGTTGATGCTCTATTTGGGCTCAGATGTAGACAACAACAACATCATCAGTCAGGAGATTAAACGAAGAATCACTTTTGCGAACCGTAGCTATTTTGGTCTCGGTAAGCAGATGCGAAGTAGAGTGCTGTTCAGAAAAACAAAAATTAAACTCTACAAGATGCTGATAATGCCGGTCCTGATGGTCCAGTTAGAGTGGAAAATGGCATCCGTATGCGCACGAACGATGAGCTGTACGAGCTATATGCTGACATCGACATAGTCAGAAACATCCAATACAAAAGGCTGTCCTGGGCTGGTCACCTGTGTCGGATGGACACCGAAGCTCCAGCAAGAAAAGTTTAGAAGCAAATCGTGAATCAAATCGAAGGGGCGCGGCAGAGAGGACGTCCGCCGCTGCTTTGGGAGGACCGGAATCCCAAGATGGTATAATGAGGCACTGGATTACAACCGATGGTGCCGAATCTTATGTGATTCCAAGGCCGACAATCGGCTGTATTGCCACTTATATATATATATATCACTTAGGGTATTAACCCAGCTGCTATGGTCCAATGCTACTAGATACGGATTTCGGATTCCAATTTTGCGGATGTCTTCCAAGACCGGATCCCTCGCTGTCATGCCCTTCTGATTTCGTTCACGTTTTTTTTCGTACACTTGTTTCGCCGGAGCCAGTTGATCCATTCGAAGCACGTGACCAGCAAAGTGCAATCGTTTGACCTAAATGCGCCTGACTATATCGATGGCGTTATAAAGCTGGTACAGCTCTTTACTCATGCGAATACGATACTCGTTGGCCACTATGAGCGGTCCTAAGATTTTACGAAGAATTTTTCTCTCAAACATTCCCAATGCTGATTTGTCCGCCTCTGACATGACCCATGGTTCTGAGCCATACATCAGGATAATCAACGTCGTGCCCCTCTTATTTCGTCCTCGTTTTTGTCGTATACCGTTCTTCATCCATTCGAAGCACGTGTCCAGTTCAGTGCAATCGTTTATACCTGATGCGCCTGACTAAATCTATGTCATGGTACAGCTCGTGATTCACGCGAATACGGTAATTGTCGGCCACGCTGACAGGACCAAAGATTTTTCGAAGAATTTTTCTCTCAAATGTTCCCAACGCCGATTTGTCAGCCTCTGACATGACCCTTGTTTCTGCGCCATACATCAGGACTAGGATAATCAGCGTCTTTTATAGTTTGATTTTCGTTGTTCTGCATAGGACTCTATTTCACATTTGCTTTCTAAGACCAAAGCAGCATCGGTTAGCCAGAGAAATTTCTGGCTGGTGTTATTGCTCTTGTTTTTTTGTGAGCCCAAGTAGACGAAGTTTTCTACAACCTCGAAAGTGAAATTCCCCATACTCACTAACTCTCTAGAGCGTGTTGATGATCTGCGAGTAGATACCAAGCACTTCGGCTTGCTTTCGTTCACCACTAGTCCCATTGAGCGGAAATTCTCTTCAATATCCTGCTTATGTCGATGTCATCGGCATTGATCACACTGGGTACATGTCTGGCCTCGATCAGCACGTGGTATAGGGTATAAAAGCACAGCGACCCAAGGTAACATGTTAATATAGCTAGAAACACATTCACTACTGTATATTTTAAGTTAGGTAATACAATTAACTTGCTTCCAAACGGATTTAAAAGAATTTAAAAAAGATAACAATTCTGTTTAAAAAAAGAAAAATTTTGTTTTATATTTTCAGATATTGTAAACCATGCACGAATATTGCATCAACCCTTTCTAAAATTGTTGGAGACACTTCTTAAAAGTAATGATTTCAAAGCGCTTCATGTATGTACAAATACCATAAAACAAGGATTATCAAAACTAGTTTCGGTTATTCGAGATTTTTTGAACACATCCAAAGAAAGTATTGATATCGTGGATTTAGTACAAAATGAACTTAAAGAAATGGATACCGCAATAGAAGAAGCGACTTCTAAAATCATGGAACTTCTATACAACGCAAGGCAAAAAGATAATGGTATAAAACTGGAGGTGAATGAAAGAATTTTGGATGCTTGCACAACTCTAATGGAATGTATAAAGATCTTAATTGAAAAGTCTAGATTATTGCAACACGAAATCGTATCTTCACAACAAGGTAAATATTCGTATACACATAAGTATAAGCTTACAAATAAATTAGTATTATTATAAAAACTAGCGACCCGCCCAGGCTTCGCACGGGTGCAATGCTGATACTAAATACACTACAGAAAAACTGTAAACGTTGTATAAAAAAACATAGCGGCCCGCTCCGGCTTCGCATGGGTATAAAATGTATACCATATGTCACTCACTGAAAAAATGATTAGAATCGATCCAGTAGTTTTGATTTATTCATTACTGTCCGTGGCCCGCACGCGTTAAATTTGGAGTAAAAGAATTCCTTTCCGTATATCATGAAGATTTCCTGCTATCTTTGGAATATCTAAATTCATACACTTCATTTTTACTTATTTATTTTTTACATTTTTACCTATTTATTTTATTTTTACTAAAAATAATATATTACAGAATGTCTATATATTCAACGTTCACAGCTTTATTGTTATTTTGATAAATCTCGTAGGGTTCAGCCTGCGTTTTCAATGTAAGCGGAAAAATGTAATTATTTACGACATCACATTAGAAACCAAAAAAATAACAGTATTTCTCCACTATTATTATAAATATAAACCTTCCTCTTCAATCACTCTATTAAAAAAACCGCATAAAAATCCGTTGCGTAGTTTTAAAAATTTAAGCATACATAGAGATATGGGGTCAGAGAAATCGATTGCAAACGTTTTTGAACCGAATATTATGTATTTATTAGACAACAAAAATTAAAAAAAAAATTGGTTCAGCAACTGTTAAAGCTGTTTTTAATATATTTTTTTTGAGCTGATTACAAATCCGTAGTTCTCATCAGCTCCAGATTTTGAGAAAGTCACTACCAAAATGTTTAAAAATTGAGTTTTAACAATGTTTGAGGGGGTCTAGCGAAGAAAGAAAAGTTGAAAGAAACTTAGTATTAAATTACAGCTTAAATCTTGGAAAACAATCCTTAAAAATATCATCCCTGCACCTTGACCGGGAGGGCACCTATAGTCACTTATTATACAGCAAAGTCTAATTTGTTTTTTCTGTTCAAAAAATAACTGTAAGTGATCTTTAGGTAAAGATACAAAAACATCACTTTCATGGGTTTGAATCGACAGTTAAAGCTTCCCTTTTTTGCTCAAGAATAACGTTTTATCACTTTCTGTTTGTTCCTTACAAGATCTTAATCATTGTGAAAAAACGGTTTTATAGAAGACTAAAATTGGCCATCAGGTCAAGCTGCATGAATATGATTTTCAGTGATTTTAATAGAAAGCTGGAGCTTTAATTTAAGCCCAACTGGAATGCTCAATACTATTCTGTTCATATACAGATTAAATTTCTCCAAATTACATTTTTCTGTACAATAAATAACAGTTCTTCACTGCGCTAAGTTTTTAATAATTTTACTAAAATTCAAATATTTTTTGTTATTTTCATTAATTTTTTATACATGTCACACAGAGTGTCAAACAGGTACTTATTTTCAGTTTGTCGGAAAGTTTATATCGCATTAAAGGAGACATGCATCATTGGCCCCATAAAGTAAATATATTCTTGATCATCTCGACGAGACGAATCGATTTAGCTATGTCCGTCTGTCTGTCTGTCTGTTTGTTGCTGCGCGATTTATTCGCTCAGTTTAAATTTATTTTCAGTGAAAATTTTAACTTAAGTGTTTCTAGGTCCTGTGTATTTTCTATGCTAAATTCAATGTGCTACGCCCACTTTTAGGTATAGCCCCCATACAAACGATTAACGTTTTGTCAAGTTCTTAAATTGAAGATTGATAGAAGTGACTATTGGACATTCCAAACAAGTAGCACACAAAGGGCCGTTTTAATTGTCAAGTTCTTATAAGATAAAACATTTATTTATTAATTTTAAGATAAATATTTATACAAATGCTGAACACAATCACCTATTTACGTCAAATGAGAATGTGGTGAGACCAGCATTAGGTGTGGAGGCGACTGCGTCAAGATCTTGTCATGACCTATATAGTGCCGACTTTTTAGGCACTTACTCCTAAGCGACGACTATGAAACTTATATTCATAATGTTGATTTGGTGCCACGCGATGACAACGAGCAGGTTAACCAAAGTGCACATCATTTTGTTAAATATTAAAATGAATTCAGTGAATCGTTGATAATGAACAACTTTATTCTTTACACGATACATCGATCGCGTAAAGAAACTTGAAGCGTCGCGTATTGATTTTTGTTTGTTTTTTTTTTTGAATTAAAAAATGTGTTCAACTTCAATCGGAAGAATATTTTTTCGGGTATCATCATTCCGTCGTATGCAGAAAATGGTGTCACTATCGAACCCGAATGGGAAGCTGGGCGTGATAGAAAAAATTCGCTTTAAGTGAGAGAGTCGGTTCCGACTAAGATATCAAAATAAAACAACGATTTCTCGTCTATATGATAAAACAAAAAGGAACGCTTAAGTCGAGTATGCTGGACTGCAAGATACCCTGTTCCCAATCTTTATGTACCATAAGTTAGGTAGGCTCACGAGAGTCTAAGTTTCAAATATGGTAGCCCTATTTCTTATTGCCTTCGAGATAATATCTCTCATACGGCAGACAGCAGGACAGACGGATAGAGGGACGGAGACACAGACAGACATAGCTACATCGACTTTCCTTGCAATGCTGATCAAGAATACATATACTTTATAGGTTCTATCATGCTGCGTTCTGCCTGTTATATACATTTGCACAAACTTAATATATCCTTTTACCCTTTGTGTACAGGGAATAAAATCAGAACAAATGCTGCAAATGGCTCATTAAAGTTCGTTAAAACATTTGAAATAAAAAAAACCAAACATGAATTATTTCAACGCAATATTCAAGGTTAGCCCTATTGTGTTTACAAATATTCTACCGTCACAAAAATTGAATATCGGACGCGAACGGTGCAAGGTTTATGATGGCATTAAAGTTCTATCGTGCTGTAAATGCAAAGGGCTAACCACATCGCGACTTTCTGAAATAATGAAGAAATATGCGTTAAATACCAGGGAGAATCTTAAAACTAATTCTAGTAATAAAGAACATTGTAACAAATACATCAATTGTAGTCGCGCAAATAATAATCTCAACCTTGGTTTGAATATTAATCATTTCACCTTTTCCAAGAGTTGTCTCGTGTATTTAAACAAGCTCGCAGCTAAAAAAAATTAGATCGATTACTAGCAACTTGTTGACGATCCTATTTCTGCTTCTGCTATACGTGATCCTATCTATTCTTTTAAAGTTTACTATCAAAATGTCCGTGTTCTAAATACTAAACTAAGTTTGTTATATCTTAATTGTATTGGTTGTTTATTTGATGTTATTCAATTTTCCGAAACGTGGTTGCATCCAATGTTCATCTTTCTGATATTTTTTGTGATTATTACGTGGTATACAGGTAAGATCATATTGGTGAACGTGGAATTGGTGTTTTGTTTTTTTTGTTTGTTTTCGTAACTTGATTTCTTTCATGCCTGACTGTGACTCGTGTTACGTGCTGGGTGATTTTAGTTTACACAATATTTACTGTTTCTGGAGACTCGTCATTTCTCGATCCAGTAAATGTGAATGATAGTTCTTCTAATTTTCTGGCGAGAATTGCGGTATGTGGCCTGAATCAGATCAACAGTATTGTTAATACGGGTAAAAATTTGTTAGACTTAGTGTCTGTGAATAGTTTTTCTTTAAGTAAAATCCGGACTCTTTTCTCTCCCGAAGTCTTTTATTATCCAGCCTTTGTAATAAAGTTTGCGTTTCCCGCTTACTAAAGTGATCCTTCATATGCATCGATGAGAAGGTTATTTAATCGGGTTAGTTATTCAGTTTGAATGATCAGTTATCTCTGGCAAGCTGGTCTCCGGTTTATTTTGCATTCAACATCAATGTCGCTGATGCTGAATTCTACAAAACTTTAAATTCAATTCTTGAAACCAAAATTTCCATGGTGGTCAAAGCTTTTACAATATATGAAAATCGAAAAAATCGTCTCACTAAAAAAGTACTGGTTTTGTTTGGGTCTAGTTTCGGTAAGACTTTAGTAAAGCCTTTTATAGCGTAAATTTTGATCTCCTTATGTTTAAATTACATTAAATCGAGGTTCTGCCGCGTCTAGTTCAATGGATAAAGTCATACCTTTTCGCACAAAAACAGTGTGTGTTTTTTAAGTATGTAAAATCCAAACCTATCTGTGTTATTACTATATATTAATGATCTTTCTTCAGTTATTATGAATTAAAAAATTTTAGTGTATACGGTCGACGCAACACTGTGTTTATTCATTTTAATATGCGCCCGGGATCTAAGTTAATACAGGATGATTTTAATCTTTCGGTGATAAGGTGCAATAATGATATATATATGTCGGGGAGATGTTTGTGTCGTTTTGCTGATCTGCCATGTCGATGCTTTATTAATCGTTTAGCGAAGTGAATTCTAACTTGCGCGTGCAACTGTCCGAACTCAACTGAACTGACTTTCTTTTTTAAAGTATCGATCTATGCTTATGTTGTTTTGCAAACGCAAGGTCAGACTACGCTCAGCGACAGCGCGCCCCGCCGTCGCCTCGCTCAACGGTAATATATTGTCGTTGATATTTTGCGTCGCAATTCTAAAAACTCCCAAATTACGCATTAGCATTAATAATTTCACAGCATGCCAAATCTATTGCGTTGCAATTCTAAAAACTCCCAAATTACGCATTAGCATTAATAATTTCACAGCATGCCAAATCTATTGCGTTGCAGTGGCTTACAAACGCACGCACAGTGGTCAAGCTGTGTTGATTATGCGACACGGCCATCCTGATAAGCCACACGTCCTCGTGTGTTATCTTAACCCGGCAACATATGTGACAACTCTTCAAAGTCTCTTTTTCTCTTTTTTTTTTTCCTTCAAAGGAATTTCTTTATTATATACTTTCAAATCATATTTCATTCACAGAAATAAACATTATTTTTAACTACCCAAAACACAATTTTCAAATTAAAACATGATTCATTAAATTTCAATTACATCCTTTTCAAAACAATTTTAAATTGATTAAATTCTCTCAACATAGTTTAAATTTTTAAAAATCATAGCATTTGTATTGTCTTTTACACATATTTCTTGTAACTTCTTTAAATCAAATATTTGTGTAATTCCTTTAACACATAATTTACTATTATCAACTTAAAATTTGTATAGTTCCTTTTATACTTAATTATCTATTATCAATTTAAAATTTGTGTAGTTCCTTTAACACATTCTTAACTTTAACAATTTAGAATTTGTGTAGTTCCTTTTACACTTACTTAACTTTAACAATTTAGAATTTGTGTAGGTCCTTTTACACATACTTAACTTTAACAATTTAAAAATTTGTGTAGGTCCTTTTACACATACTTAACTTTAACAATTTAAAAATTTGTGTAGGTCCTTTTACACATACGACTCCCGCCATAACATGTCTCTTTTGTTATGGTGCGGTCTTTAATTTTCGTGTTGGTCATCGGACGCAACTTCCATTGTGCTGTCTCTATCTTTATTTAAATCATCAATTATTTGATTGTTTGGTATTGCTCTTAAACATTCATGAGGATATTTATACTTTCGATTACATGTTAAAGATTTTAGTAAATATTTGTCTCCGGCCAAAACTTCAACCACTTGCAATTAAATGTAAATTAATTTTTTGAGAAGATCAGAATTCGCGAAAACTTTTACTTGCAAAGCTACGTCCTTGATCTGCTATAATTCTAGTGGGCAAACCAAATAAGGACACGGCTGATTTTACTGCCTTAATGCAACTTTCAGAATCTATGTTTAGTGTATGATAAAAATAAACGAACTTAGTAAAGGCATCTATAAGGACGATAACATATTCCTTTAAATCGTTTTTACCACTCAGTTTGCCTGTTATGTCAATATGGACGGTATGCCACGGTATTTTTGTTTTAGGAATGGGATGCAACTCTGCCTGCTGTTTTCCCACTGGCGGCTTAGATACTTTACAAGTAATGCAATTTTCCACAAGTTTACGCACATATCTTGACATACTTTCAAACCAATAATGCTCATAAACTTTGTCCAGCGTCTTTTCCCATCCCAGATGCATAATTGCTTCATGAACGTGATTTATTACTGCCCATCTAAAAGCTCTTGGGATAACCAGCAAACATTTGGTCTTACTATTTCGCTGAATTTTTCTATGCAGTATTCCTTTTCGCAATTCATACGTTTTTCCCTGATTTTCTGGCAACTCATTATTTCTTAACTTTAGTATTATATCATGTATTTCAGAATCTCGCTGTTGTTCTGAAACCAACCAGTTGTCAGATACTTCAGTTAAATTTATTCGCAATTCAGGTATTTTATTCAGGCTTTTATGTTGTTCAAGTACTGGATTCCGAGAAAGAAAGTCAACATGCGCCATTTGCTCGCCCTTTTTTATACTCTATTTCAAAGTCAAAAGCCTCCAAAAACGCCCACCATCTATGCACCCTTGGTGTTAAATCTATTTTTGTGCGGCTAGCCTTTAAAGAATTGCAGTCTGCATAAACGACAAATTTGCGTCCCTGCAAATAATGTCGGAAGTGCTTAATAGCATTTACCACTGCTAACGTCTCCAGTTCGTACGAATGGTATTTAGATTCAGCGGGCGACGTACACTTGCTATAGTATTCTACCACATGAGGTTTATTGTCTATTTTATGCAACAGTATCGCTCCATAGCCAGTACTACTTGCGTCAGTATGTAGCTCTATTGGGTATTGCGGGTCAAATATGATTAGAACTGGTGTCTGTGTTAATATAGTTATTATTTTTATTCGTATCTGTTCATGCACTGGTAACCAATTAAAATTAATGTTTTTCTTAGATTTGAGAAGATATAGGGGTTTAAGTGTCTGCGAAAAGTTTAACACAAATTGCCGGAAATAAGAGGCCAACCCAATGAATTGTTTTAGCTGTGACACATTCTGTGGTGGTGGTAGGCCAATCAAAGCTTGAATTTTTCGTGTGTTTGGCCTTATTTCACCCTTGCTCACTTCAAATTCAAGATACTCTATACTAGTTGTAAGAAAGGAACATTTGGTGACATTAAATGAAAATCCAGCCTTTCTTAAAGAATCTAATACTGTATGCAGTCTGACTAACGCATCTTCTTTGCTTTCTGCTATTATGAGAACATCATCTATATCACTATCGCATACGTGTAAGCTAAATCCCCTAAGGCCTTCATTATTGCCCGCTGGAACACAGATGGTGCGTTTTTCAAACCAAAGGGCATCGTCAAGAGCTCATACTGACCCTCGGGCGTGACAAATCCGGTTCGCTTGCCATATCTAGGCACAAAAAATATTTAGCACCATGAAGTCTAGCAATTTGGTCTGAAGCAACTGTGTTTTCGTTCAACATGCGATAGTCCACACACAGTCAATCGGTGCCATTTTTCTTTTTAACTAGCATCATAGGGCTAGCGAAAGGTGAACAACTTGGACGAATAATTTTAGTTTGTAGCAATTCGTTAATTTTACACCTCACTTTGTTTTTTTCCTCTTCACTAAGTCTAATTTCCAGCTGCCCTGTGGTGACCTTTGGTATCCCTTCAATAAACCA
Source organism: Leucophenga varia (assembly GCA_018903435.1). Lineage (NCBI taxonomy): Eukaryota > Metazoa > Arthropoda > Insecta > Diptera > Drosophilidae > Leucophenga > Leucophenga varia. The sequence continues at coordinate 19,403 of JAEIFJ010001280.1, read as the reverse complement.
ATCTGAATAACATTTTAAAATATTTAACAAGGCTACCTCATCCAAATCATCTAGTTCACTATTCGATTTAATAACATCTTCATATTTAGCAATTTTTAACGATTCTACCCTTTTTGTTTTGTAGATCTGAAATTTGTCAGCATCCATAGTTACGCAAAAACCTTGGCTAAGAATTTCACGTCCTATTAGTACGTCATGTTTCAAAAACAAATAACATGTAACAAAATCTCTAAATAATATTGATCAATATTTATATTACATAGTAATTGTTCTGTGCTACATATTGAGTCATTACATATGCCATTTAATTTGACAATATTATTGACTCGTTTTCCTCTAAATTTATGGGCAACACTCTCCTTGACCAAGGAACATTCGGCTCCAGAGTCAAAACAAAATGGAACATACTCACCGGTTGAACTGCTTATAGTTCCTGATGGTGGGGCTACAGTGCAAGTGTCTACACGCTTCTCGATCACTCGGTCGTTTCCTCGGGATCGTCCTTTTGGACAAGCGGATGCGAAGTGTCCAAGTTCGTCGAATTTGAAGCACTTCACAGCTGGCCGGTCTTTTGAGCCTTGCGTTGAACTTCCGTAGTGGCCTTTCCCTTGGATTGGCGTCCTCTGTCGAGCACGACATTCGGCGTATTTGTGTCCAGATTTCCCGCAATAGTTGCACTTCACTTGGGAGGGATACTTGAAATTTTGCGATCCGAGCCTGTTGTGTATGCGGCGTCAACAAGGTTGCGCTTCCCAAATGTGTGCGCCTGTAGTTGTTGTTGCATCTCATTGCGTGTTTTTATATTGCTTGTAAAAATCCAGCGCGACAGTTTCTCATCAATTTGTGCCATGTGAGCCAGGGGTAGTGATACGGCGATTTCTTCCAGATCCTTGGATTTAAATTTTGCCATGAGTAACGTAACAATTCGGCTGCCATATACGGTGTAACCTTCTTCTGCCTTTGGTCGCCCATTCAAAATTTTCATAAGCACGGCAGCAGACGTTTCGGTGCCAATAAAATGTTGAACAAAGAGCTCTTTAAATTGTGTCCATGTGATGCCGGCAAAGCATATCTGGGACAACCATTGTGATGCACTTCCCTCTAGCGCCTCGCTTAGAGTTATCATTAGGCCGCTTCCTTCGGGCATTTTGTCAGCAAAAATCAGATCAACAGTTGTACACCAAGCTGAAGCATCTGCTCCAACTCCGTCGGGATTAAATTTTGGAAGGGTTATATGTGCTCCCTTTTCATCAACTGGTGTCTGCATATTTTTGATAATTTGCAAAAGGTTTTGGTTTTGCGCTTGTAGAGCTGCCAGGTATACATCGTTAATGTTGGTTGTAGGCAAAGCAGATCCCACTTCTGATGTCGGGGAGATGTTTGTGTCGTTTTGCTGATCTGCCATGTCGATGCTTTTATTAATCGTTTAGCGAAGCGAATTCTAACTTGCGCGTGCAACTGTCCGAACTCAACTGAACTGACTTTCTTTTTTAAAGTATCGATCTATGCTTATGTTGTTTTGCAAACGCAAGGTAGACTACGCTCAGCGACAGCGCGCCCCGCCGTCGCCTCGCTCAACGGTAATATGTTGTCGTTGATATTTTGCGTCGCAATTCTAAAAACTCCCAAATTACGCATTAGCATTAATAATTTCACAGCATGCCAAATCTATTGCGTTGCAATTCTAAAAACTCCCAAATTACGCATTAGCATTAATAATTTCACAGCATGCCAAATCTATTGCGCTGCAGTGGCTTACAAATGCACGCACAGTGGTCAAGCTATGTTGATTATGCGACATATATATAAATATAAAAAAAATGGAAATATACATACATATGTTGTGATGGTAATCCGAAAAGGTAAACTTTTCTGTGATCTAGGAATCACAATGGATATAGAACTAAGTTTTACTGCTCACATCGACTTAGTGGTTAATAGAGTTTCTAAGTCCAATTCTTGAATACGGTTGAGTAATTCGGAGTTCCCAATAGGTGGTTCGTTCTGATAAAATTGAGTCCGTTTAAAAACAAATCTTAATATTCGCTTTCAGATATCTAAGATGCGATTCTTCCATTCGGCTTCGTATCGTAGTCGGTTAAAATGAATTGACTAACCGACTTTAAAAAGTCGAAATTCCATGCTAAATGTTATGTTCTTGCATAAAGTAATTTCTGGTGATTCGAAGTGTTCCTTTGTTTTGTGTAAACTTTTATTAAATGTGCCTTAAAGACTCTTTCGTATGCCTATTAGACTAATATCGAAGTACGCAATGCTTAATCCATTTAGAGTTACATATCTGTGATGAATATAATAATCTTTTCCTGTTTTTTGATGTGTGGTAGTACTGACTTTTATATAATAAATACACATATTATTTCCTTGCTCAAATCTTAGTATCATATTTTATTTTTTGTTATTCTGTTTCACTTTTTTATTATACCCGCCACACATAGTGTGAAGGGTATTTTCAGTTTGTCAGAAAGTTTGTAACGCATTAAATAAGGCATCGGACATCCCATAAAGTATATATATTATTGACCAAAGACAAATCGATTTAGCCATATCCGTCTGTCTGTCCATCTGTTGTTGCAAAGCGTTTTTTCGGAAGGTTTTAAAGGTATTGATCTGAAATTTCAAACTTAAGGTTTTTTTTTGTCCTAGACAGTTTGTATGTCAGAGCCAAGGTGCCATGCCCACTCTTAGGTATATCCCCCTTTTAACCTTACCAAGATGCCGCGCCCATTTCTAAGCATAGTCCCCATACACATATACCGCCCATTTTACAGTTTTTGTATGAAAATAGTTCTTATTTATGAAAATATTCACTTTAATCTGGGTAAAACCATTTCTACTGTCATCCTCTGAATATACTACTGAATATAATCATTGTTCTGTTTTCTTTTTTTTTTATTTTATTTATATACTAATATACTGTATATGTTATTATGGAAGATAAATTTAATTTAAGCAGCTGGTGACTTTTAGTCTGTAGCTGTGGAACAGGACTCGTCCATTTGTCTCTGTGCTACTTGATGGTAACATGCTACCCAACGTCCTAAAATGAAAAGTGGCCTTCAGGTTAAGATGCTGGGATGATATTTTCAAGGATTGTAGTCCAAAATGCAAGCCTTTATTTAATCCTTAGTTTTTATAACCTTTTGTTTCTTTGCTAGATTTTTTAACATTTTTACACCGATTTTCACAGGCGTTTTGGCTTATAAAAAACACGAAAATAGTCAAGCTACCTCACGCCAAGGGACAGTCAAACCTAACTAAAATACCTTTTACAGAACACATTCACTTAGATTAAATATAATAATAAATTTGGTCAAAATTGTGTGGAGGCTTTATGGTATATTAGCCCGATCCTTAGCATATCGATAGTGTTTACTTAGGTGGACATTGGAATTGATTTGACCAAATTTTAATTGGATTCATTCAGGAAAAATATATGTTCTCACACAAAAACTCGAAATTAGGTGGAAAGTTTGACATTGATTGACATAAGTAATGTTTTTACCCAATTTGGAGTGAATCTATATAAATATAAATATATAGCTGTGCGTTAACAACGCTAAAACTCGAGAATGACTCGACCGATTTTAACAATTTTTTTTTGTTTTGTTGCTCAGATGTGCTCAGAAAGGAAAAAAATTTGGAAAATTTTTACCCGGGGCCTAATGGGGGCCTTGAAACCGGAAAAGCCATATCTCTGGAGTGAATAGACGTAGAGACCTAAAACAGGGCTCATTTGAAAAATGGTTAAAAAACATTTTTCAACGTTCAAGGTGTTCAAGGGATTTCCGGAAATTGGACCTGGGACCAATATGTGGACCCAATATAGATTTTTTGACCAATTTTTTGTATTTTTATTACAGGTGAGCACTAAGACGGGATTTTAGAAAATTTTGACTTTGGGCCTATAGAAGTCATACATTTGGATTGAATAGACGTAAAGACTTGAAACTGGGTGCATTTGAATGATGGTTAGTCGTGTTTAGGGGATTTCCAAAATTTGAACCCACTTTTTTTGAACAATTTATATTTAGCCACCAAAGAGAAGCAAAAGAAAAAAACGCGAGCAAGGCCGCGGGTACCTGCTATAATATATAAAAATATCATGTCACAGCGTTTGTAACGATACTCCACGAAAACGGGTTGACTGATTCTTACGAAATTTAGTGTGTATATTCAGTTGGTCTAAGAATCGGACATAAACTATTTTTCATACCACTAATTGGAGTGTCCTCATTGAATTAATCATTAATTCATCTAATATTTCCTGAAACAACTCGACGTATTTCAATTAAATTTTGTAGATGTCTATTTTTTGGTCCAACTTACACAAAAAAGGAAGTATGTAGTTTGAGAAAAATGAGCGGTGGGCGTGGCTCCCATAGAAGTAATTGAGAGAAACTTAATTCGGTTAAACAAAAAGTTTGCAAAAAAAGAACGGACGGCCCCAAAAAAACGGCGATCAAAAAAACTAAATTTTATTTTTGCAAATAATTGAACAAGAGAAATGAAACTCGGTATAAATGTTATTACACCGAGAAAAGTATAATCCATTGGAAAAACGAGCGGTGGGTGAACCAAAAAAAATTCGTCTTATTTTTGCAAATAATTGATCTAGACAAATGAAATAAGGTATTTCACATGACCCGAGCAAGGCCGGGTAGTTCAGCTAGTACATTTATAAATAAAACGTATTTTCATACAAAAATTCGAAAATGGGCGGTAAATTTGTATGGAGGCTACGTCTAAAAATGGGCGTGGCACTTTGACTCTGGCAAACAAACTTGTTCTTTTTAATAATACTTAAATCATATTACAGTTTTTATTAACAAATTTTCTTTACACGCTCATAAGGCATAATCCGGGAAGTATTTCTTCTTCCATCGTGTTCTTCAGCAGGTTTTGACCTGACCCTCCGTAGTGTACTAAAATATCGTTCGACAAACTCTGTTATACATGACAACTTATTTAAAATCGCCGTACATTTAGTAATTGTTGGAAGAAATTAGTTTGCTTCCTTAAATAGATGAACATTTTAAATGTTCTTCAAATCTTTTTCCGCACAAATTTCTTTTTCTTCCTATACCAACGAATCAAATCACCACCGAAACATTCATACATATATCATACATCAGGTGGTGGCTCATCAAATTTGTATATGCCTTTTCACTAGAGCATTTGATCATATGAAAAGGATGTTATCTAAATAGCGCAAAAGCTGGAGTATTTTTATTTAAAAATCGTAGCTACAAAGATGTCTATAGTGAATCCAGATACGGTATAATTACACAGGCCTAACAAGTTTTTAACCAGAGACAAGACCTATCATACCCGAAGGATGATGCGCTGAATCAACCGTGCTCAAATTGCTCCTACGTCTGGTTTTTGAGATATCCTAACCTAAAAGGCCAAAAACGCTTTTTTTAGTTTTGAGGCTACGGACAGACGGAAAAAAATTATTATCAAAAAACATTTTTGGCAATTGAAAGTCCACCCTTCCCCTTTTAAACCTTTTTGGATTTTTCAAATATCTTTTTTCACCGAAAAATCTCTATTTGAAATTTTACAATTAAAAGATTAAGCGTTAATACATGTAAAATTTCAAATATTCGTGAAAAATATTGAAAAATCCCAAAAAACTATTATCCATAAAGTTCTTTTTAACTTTAAAACTGCAAACTGGACTATATCGGACAATTCAAGCACGATTCGGAGTTCTTGGTTTAAAATTTTTTAAAATTTTGTCGGCCTGTGTTATAGACTATCGCTAGTATTAATTTTTCGTTGACTGCTGGAGGATTACTTCTATTATTTTGCTTTTCAGCGAAGAGTAACAAAGACTCTTTTGCTCCAAGATGTGATTACATTCGCTTTATCTAGAAGTTCTTTTTTAACTTTTGCAAACTGTACTCATATATCGTTGACGAACCGCAATGAAATCAATACGCAGAGAATAAATTGCTATTGTAGTTAGAACAACGTTAAAAACTGCTCTTGTTACCGCAGGTAGGTGCCTTATAATAGGTGTTGTTGTAGCTCTATTTGTAGAGGTTAAGAAAGGACGATATTAGATTTCGGATGTATGGCGATAATGTGTTTTAATTATTTGTTTTATAAACTTTTCTTGTTTTATTAACTATTAATATTAATTTTATTTTGTTTGTTTTGTTTTTTAGGTTTGACATCAACAAAAGAATTCTACAAACGAAACAATCAATGGTCTGAAGGACTTATATCAGCATCGAAAAGTGTAGCTAAAGCAGCAAATTTCTTAGTGGAAGCCGCAAATACTTCCGTAACTAATGAGTCAACCAATAATTTCAGTTTAATTGTTGCAGCCCAGGAAATAGCCGCTTGTACTGCTCAATTAGTAATTGCTAGTAAAGTAAAAGCACAGAGAGAAAGTTCCAAATTAGCTGAATTAACCAAAGCGTCACGAAGTGTTTCAAAAGCAACTGGTGCCGTAATTGCTTCCGTTAAAGATGGTAACCAAGCATTGGAACAGCATATTGAAATGGATTTGCAAAAATTAACTCCATCCCAAGTTAAAACTATGGAAATGGAAATTCAAGTGAAAGTATTAGAATTGGAACAAGCTTTAGAGATGCAGCGTTTAAGGCTATCATCTTTTAGAAAAAATCATTATCAGAATACGGAATACTAGATTAACAAAAATTGTTTTAAAACAGATTTATACATATAATATGGTACATTATTCAGTTTTTCTTCAACGTAATAAAAGTGTGACATCGGTAAACACTCGCTATACAACCATTTAATTTTTTTTTCATTGTACTATAAAATAGTGAATGGAAATAGTAATAATCTAGTCGGGTCGTGATGTAATTATTGAAAAATAGGAAAGGTGTCACAAATGAAAGATAGGGGTAAAACTTAAAAATTTGAATTTTTTAGCCTTTTTTACTATTTATACTTCTATATGTTGTACTTAAGGAGTAAAAGGGTATATTAAATTTGTGCAAATGTATGTAACAGGCAGAAGGAGACTAGATAGATCCTGTAAAGTATATATATATATATATATATATATATTCTTGATCAACATTTAAAGGGGAGTCGAACTAGCGTGTTCCGTCTGTCCACCTCCCCGTCTGTCATGTCATTATCTCGAAGACTATAAGGGATAGGGCCACCATATTTTAAACGTCAAGAGGGTTCTCCCAATACAAATCTACCCTAGAATTTTGGATTTTTACATAAAATCTCCTTTGTTTCTTATTCTAGGACCTTTAAATTTAGTATATATTATGCCTATGATAGTCCCAATGAAATATCGCAATATGGTTAGGACCAAAGAAAATTTTAGGAATAGTCCACCATGCAAATTTGCTTAACTTAAGATACATAAAGTGGCTATCTTGCAGTTGAGCATACTTGATTTCATCGTTCTTTCTTGTTATACATAGACGTTGTTAAAGCAATAATAAAACTGTATCTAACAAAGGGCTATGTGGATTTTAACTCGACTTTTAAGTATAGTTCCAGTTAGGGCCATAGCAAATAAGTATATGTAAATTCAGTAAGTTTTATAGTATATTCCTTTTTTATGAGTGTGATTTCTGTTTAACCGAGTGAGAAACTAAGATCTGTACGGCTGTTTTCATTTCAGGAAAAGTCAGTAATTGTTCGTAATGTTTTGAATTGAGGTCGTTAAATTATCTCAACGTTACTTTAGCAGGCATAGCCCTAGAGTTGGAAGTCTTATATCCAAATTGGAACTGTTGCACAGAGTAACTTAATATTGTTGCCCACTGTCCAAATACAATAAATCTTGAATAATCTTTTTATCGAAAACACATAACGCCGACTTCTCATGATTCTGCGCCGGGGTTATCAGCAGCTTGTAGAGTGATATTTTTGTCTGTCTGGATAAAACTCCACTTTTCATTTGTTTACTGATCACAAAGTTGCTTCGATTAGTGTAATCAGTGTAATTCATCGTTTAATCTCTAAGGCTGCATTCATAGTGCTTGCGAAGACGAAGTCGAAGATGAAGACGAAGTTGAAGACGAAAAAGTGCGCAGAACGATTTGTATGAATTCGCTCGAATGCGTTCATAGTGCATGCGAAGACGAAGATGAAGACGAATCGCAAGCAATCAGCTTGAAACGGTGCAGTACTGAATTTGAAGCTGAATCGCTTGCGGTTTACCCGTTGTTGTTGTTATTTTTGTTTTGTCTAGGCGCCAAATGTTTTCAAATTTAGTTTTAATTTGTGTTTTGGTGGACGCGCACATGTGAAAAAAATATCGATACATAACGAGGAGTTAATTGCAGCAGTTTTTACAAATTTCTGCTTATGGGACCAGCAAAATAAGCTCATTGTTTAAATGATAAAACTCGCCAAAATTTTTTTCTTCTCAAATTAATGGGATGAATTTTCTTTTTTTTGCATTTTAATTTACATTTTAATTAAAAATACAGACTTTCTTGTAAAATTCATTGCGACTAACATAACAAAAACGCAACTATGTAATTCGTCTTGCACTATGTACACCTATTAGCTTACTCGCAACGCAAGCAATTCGTCTTCAGCTTCGTCTTCATCTTCGTCTTCGCAAGCACTATGAATGCAGCATTAGTCTTTTCAAGGATTTGGAGTAGTGTGAATATTGTTCGATTCTTTGGTTTGATGAAACGATAGTGAAATTGGCCAACCAAATTTTCTGTACTTGTTTCAGTACGTTACACATCACGCTGTACAGAATTTTATATGCGACTAGAAGGTACTTTACGCTGACTGCGGGGTCTCCTTTCTTAAAATCTTGGTCTTAAAAATCTCAGCGGGAAGCTCATCTGCGTCTGCCTCTTTCTTGTTTTTCAGCTTTATAATCAAAAGCGGTTCTTCCATTACTTAAATGATTCTAGAACATCTGTAACCATATTTCAACGCCGGGCCTATTACTTCCGGGTAAACGGTTTATTTTTAGATAAAGTTTTCGATCCTCATTTCTGTTGCACATTATCTCAACATCATTCAACGTACACCTTTCTTGATCTTTATTTTTACGTTTTGAAAGGCGTTTTTCTTCAGTTCTTTTCTTTTAATATCGATCAACAATGGTCCCGCTTCCAGAGGTCGCCTGTAGGCAATAATGTTTAGAGTATGCTTCTAAAATGTAACTGGAGAGATTTTATGGAGATTTAAAAATTTGTAAGATCTGGAACTTTCAAGGTGACTTAGCTTAGTAGCTGTGAGATATAATTGTTATCCTTTGTGGTTAGGCGTAAGTGAATGGTTGATTTGCATGTGAATCAATATACCCGTTGAACCGTAAACTTTGTCATGAGGATAATTTATAGTGTTAATAAAATATGAAGGCAGTCATATGAAAACATTTTTTTTTTGTTAGATATGTTTCACACAATAATGGTTCATCAACTTAATTGTCTGCTAAAAACTTACTTAGTTCAAGGTTGCATTAGTTTACTCAATTTTTTTTTTTTTTTTTTTAATTTTAAGATTATTTACAATCTGTCTTTTTAAGACAATAAGCAAATTTTTTAACTAAATTATACATCACATGAGGGTAACATCACAGGTTCATGCCCGCATAAACGAAATGAATAAAAAAAAAAATTTACAATTAATTTACAAAAATAATCAAGAACAGTAGTTTTACCAGTTTAATTCAGGTCTGCAGGGTAGGTCCAGGGGGTGACTTCTTTTGAGGCTCCTTGTGTGTTGACTGTTGTCGAGTAAGTTTACTGCTAAGTGATTATCATGATACTCCAGTCTGGAGATGTAGCGGGTTCCGAATTTACGAATTTCATCTCGCACAGACGGTACGTTTAGATCTCTGTGGATGACGGAGTTTCGACGTAGGTTGACGCACCTATGATCCTGAGGAGCAGCTTGCTCTGGAAACGCTGTAGGATTTCAATGTTGGATTCCACTGCCGTCCCCCAGAGTTGGATACCATAGGTCCATATGGGCTTAAGCAGCGTTTTGTAAAGCAGTATTTTGTTGCGAGTCCTCAGCTCAGATCTCCTGCCGAGTGTTTAGCTGCTTCCTTTTAGCCTCAAGGTGAGCCCGCCAGTTTAGACGCCTGTCTAGGATAAGGCCCAGGTACCTTGCCTTGTCCACCACTGGGAGGAGAGAGCCATGAAGGCTGACTGGGGGCAGTTGAGCCTGCGGGTCGCAAAAGTCATATGAAGCGACTTTTCCGTATTCACGGAGATGTTCCATCTCAGCAGTCAAGGTTGCAGCATGTCCAGCTGCCTTTGGACGATTGCAGAGGTCTCCGAGCAGTACGCTGCTGAGGCGATGAAGGCTGTGTCATCAGCATAGGAGGCAAAAAGGAGCTGCTCATGTTGAAGTACAGGAAGATCCGCAGTGAAGAGGGTGTTGGAGCAGATTAGAATAGATTATTTATTTTGAAATATAGATTTATAAATTAATTTGAATTTTTAAATAGAATTAAGATTTATGAATTTTATATACATATAGGTACCTAGTTTTAGTTAAAAATGAAATTTTGATAGTTGTAAAAATAGCATAAGTAAATTCATAAATCGTTTAAATAAGTTGCGCGTCAATATAATTGTATTAAATTCGTTTTGTTTGTTTTGTTATATTTCTATTAAGTTTCGTTTTTGTTGTTTTCTGTTATCAGAATTCGCGCTTTAATTGTAACCGATTCGTATTTTGTTGCTCGTCATTATTGTTGTTGTTGTAATGATGTTAAATTTCGTTTTGTTGCCGCAACATAATTAGAATAAGCATAGGCTAAGAATAATGAATTTTAGAATAAAAGAATCAGTTGTTGAAAATAATTCGCAGCATCTTAAAGTGTTTTGGCAGTGTTATTTTTTTTTTATAGTGAAAAGTGAATTTTTCTTATTTAGTGATTTTTTTATATCAATGCAACCCAGTTCAAATAGTTAAAATTTTATAATTTCGTTGTTGGGTCATAAAAACTCTTATGACTATTCATTTTGGTGCCCGAGCAGGGACTAGGTTGCATTGTTGTGATTTTTTTTAAGTGCATTTAAATTAAAGTGAAATTAAAAAAAAAAAAAAAAAACATAAAACAAAAAAAGTAAATAAGAAAAAACAACTATTTGTTGATAAATTTGTGCACAAATTAATAATACTGCCAAATTCGCGTCGCGAAATAATAATAAAAAAAAATTTTTATAATTTTGTTGCTGCTTTGGAGTACATAAGGATACCCTACATTATTACTAGCTACCCATTTACTTTGGAAAAAGAGATTTGCTGCAGTATTCGTTGATATCTGGAGGACTTTGGTTTTTTTGTGTGACATCCAATTGTTGATTGCGGTTGTCCAATCTGCAAGGGGGAAGTAACACATTGCAACATTCCTACAAACCAGGTAACATAATTTTTACCTCGAGCAATTAATAAAAATTAAATTTTTTAACTTAAATTAAAGTACACTATATTGTTTGCATATCATTATACATTTTAAAATAAATATAAAGAATAAACAGCTTTCGAAAGAGATTTTATATATTTAAAAATAATAAAAATAATAAAAAAAAAAAAAAAATAAAATAAAATAACTATTATGCGGAATTAGTTTTTTCTTATTTAATTATTTTTTTCATATTATTTATATTACAATGTTTTTTATTATGCTTAGTCTATTGATTTAATAGTGTGTTGGAATGTTCTTGTGTGTTGCGCTGTGTCTTTACTCGTTCACGTTCGGAATTCGACTGACCCGATCATCGATTGATGTTATCTGTCTGTCGATTACTGAAATCGGTCTGTCAGCGATCTCTACTTAAACTTTTAAATTACAATCTAAATACAACCTAACAGCTCGGCCATTCTGACCTATTGATCGACCCGATCAATGTTTGTTTTTCCTTACATTACTTAAGATACATTTCATACATTTCATTAAAAATATACATTAACACGTTAAAAAACAACTTAAGTTGTATCTAAATCAACACTTTCATCGGAATCATCTTTGGTTTGGCTTCGCCAATCTGCCCATTTTCAAGATTCTATTATTCCTTCATAAGGAATCTGTGTGACTTGATGATTTTTAATATCTGTCACAACGTATCTATCAAAAGGCAATATCTTTTTGATTATATAAGGGCCCTTGTATTTTGCAATTAATTTTTTATTTGTACCAATACTCGTATCGACATTCCGCACTACAACGTATTCACCAACGGAAAAATTTTTGTGTGGTTTGTGGGTTGATTCGTATCTTTCAGCGCTCGTTTCTTGAGTTTTCTTAATGTTCTCGGAAGCTTTCTGTCGGGCTGCATCTAAATTGAGTCACTGTACAATTTTTCCTCCAAATACTCTTTAAGAGAGTCCACTTCACATCCTCTCTGATGCACACCAAACAACAACACTGAAGGGGCTTGCTTCGTAACTTATACCAATCGGAATGCTGAATAGGTTCGGAAATTTTTACTAACATCATCTTAAGAACTCTATTCACCCTTTCCACTTGGCCATTTGCCTGCGGAGACGCGGTTGCAATCTTTACGTGTTCAATGTTGTTGTCCAGCAAAAACGAGCTGAATTCTAAAGAAGTAAAACACGTGCCTCTATCGCTTATAATCCTTCTCGGTCTACTATAATACTCAAAATATCTACTTAAACATGCGTTAACTTCTTTCATACTCGTAGAATTGACGGAATACAACTGAACTAGCTTCGTAAATGCATCAACTATCACCAAAATATGTTTTTTCTTCGAAGCTATACACGGAAGAGGCCCAAAATGGTCAATATGCACTGTATCAAACGGAACGGCTTTTTTCGGAATATTATGCAATGTTCGATGATAAGCATGTTGCGGAATACCAAACATTATACACTTTAGACAATTCTTAATGAAATCTTCTACTTTTCTCTCTATTGCAGGAAACCAATAATGTCTCTTTATTTCAGCGACACATTTCGCTGAACCCATATGACATAGTTTTTCATGAACCGATCGTATTAAGTTGCTTTCCATTTCAGATGGAACGTATAGCAGAAGTTAGTCATCTTGAGTTTTCCTATAAACGACTCCATCGTCAAGCACGTAATTTTCTAGGGAAGTTGCTTCCAATTTATTTCTCAATTTTGAAATCAGTTCGTCTCTATTTTGGGTTATCTGAAGCTAAAGATTTACACTATCATCGTCAACAAGCGACACTAATTGCTTACACTGTTTTTCCTGAATGTTAACGGAAGCTGAACACAATTCTGAAAATTTATTTGAAGCAGAAAGACTATGGCAGACGGAAGACTTATCGGAAACGGAAGATTTGTTGTAAACGGAAGGTCTATCATATACGGAAGAATTGTCGGAAGCGGAAGGTTTTTCGGAAACTGAAGATTTGTTGTAAACGGAAAATTTTTCATGTACGGAAGAATTGTCTGAAGCGGAAGTTTTATCGTATTCGGAAGAGTGATCGGAAGCGGAAGGTTTATCGTATACGGAAGAATTGTCGGAAGCGGAAGTTTTATTGTATTCGGAAGAGTTGTCGGAAGCGGAAGTTTTATCGTAATTATCGCTTATTACGGAAGGTTCGTTAACTCTACTAAGCGTATCAACGTGATTCATACATTTACCACTACGGTGCTGAATTATATAGTCGTAATTTTCCAGCTCTAACGCCCATCGAGCGATTCGAGCGTTCACACTTTTCCTATTTAAAGTAAGCGTCAGTGAATTGCAGTCCGTAATAATTTTAAATGGTCTGCCCTCAAGATAAATATTAAACTTACGCAACGAGTATATGATTGCCAATGTCTCTAACTCAAAGCTATGGTATCTAGACTCTGCAGGTGTTGTCGTTTGGGAAAAGTATCCAATGGGATGAAACTTGTTATCCCCCCTGCTTCTGAAGTAGAACACCACCAAAACCACTTGTACTGGCGTCACAATGCAATTCGGTTTCTTTGTCGGGATGATACAAAGCTAACACCGGAGCGGAAGACAATATTTCACGGAAATTTTTGAAAATTCTCATACACTCGTCCGTAAACTCAAACGGAGTTCCAGGTTTCGTAAGCCTTTGCAATGGTTTTGCCAAACTTGAAAATGATGGTATGAAACGGCGAAAGAACGAAAACAAACCTAGACATTTTTCAACCTCTCTAGCGCTTTTCGGAATCGGAAGATGACGTATGGCTTCTGTATGCTGGTTATTAGGCCGTATACCATCTTTCCCAAAAATTCAATTTCCGGAAAACAAAACCGACTTTTACTTAATTTTATCTCTAACCGATATTCAGCAAGACGCTTTAAAACTCGTCCTAAAAGTGCCATATACTCCTCAAAGGTTTTTGACCCCAGCGCAATATCGTCCATATACACTGCAACGTTGTCTGTTTTCATAATTGGCTGAAGGACAAAGTTTATAAAGCGCTGAAATGCAGCTGGTGCTGTTTTCAAACCAAAAGGCATCTTAAGGTATTCGTACTGGCCACTGGGTGTTACAAATGCGGTATACTTAACTGAATCTTCGGAAACGTTGATTTGGTGAAAATCACTTTTTAAATCTAGTATACTGAAGAAAGAATTCCCCTCTAATTTTTCCAAACAGTCTTCTATTCGAGGAAGCGGATATCCATCTCTCTCAATCATTTTATTAAGTAGCCTATAATCAACGCACATTCGTTTTTCACCCCCTTCTTTGTCGTAAGTACAATTGCTGATGAAAAAGGCGAACAACTGGGCCGTATGTGCCCTAAAGCTAATAGTTTCTCAACAATTTTATCCACTTCCGCACGATCACTATACGAAAGTCGTCTTGGTGCTGAAGTAACCGGAACATCGTATTTCATTCTTATTTTCATTTCGTAACTATGCTGAATAGCCGGAATATTTGTCGTATCGGAGTAATTTTTCTTAATCGTATCACCAACCGCCAGCCATTGGCTGGACGTCAGTTTTGGATTAATATCGTATTCTTGCTTTTCGTTAATATTAATGTTGAACATAAACGTATCCTCGCTTAATTTTTCTTCTTCTTCGCATTGATTGTTCAATTTACATAAACTGCACTCTTTGCAGATTTTATCCTTTTTAATAACACTATGCACACAATGCAGAATTTCATTTGATATCTTTATGCAATTTTTATTTTTCAAAACTTTAATATCTGGTAACTCAATATTATTAACGAAACCTTATTTCAACTTAAACTTATTCAAAAAATTTCTTCCTAACAACACGGAATTCGGAATATAGGTGTCAGGAACAACATAAACTAATATTTCATTTTCACTATCTCTGAATTTTATCTTAACTAATATTTTTCCAAATGTGCATAATCGAAAACGTCCCAGTCCTCGAAACTCTGTGCGCTATAACGAATCACCAAACAAACACATGGGCAATGCGGAATGTCGTATTAAACTAATTGGGCTGCCAGTATCAAAAAGAGCATCAAATATTTTACTTATGGGCAAATTAGTTTTACCAAAACCAAATATAATTCCTACCTTGTTAAACTCTGGTACAATGTTCGGATTCTCGTCATCACAAAATGAAACACTACGTCGGAAATCCTTGGATAATGCGACCATCTTCTTGTCAGTTGGCGCCTTCACACTGCAATCCTTAATCATATGGCTCAGCGAACCACATCTGAAGCAGGAACCTTTTGCCCTCTTCGGCTCTGGGCAAGCGGCGGAAAAATGTCCTACACCGGAACAGTTGAAGCAGCGGATCACCTCGTTCTTAAGAACAGTGGCCTTGGACGGTCGTATCTGCATACGTTTTCTTTTTCACGCAACTGCTCGTAACGTCGTGAAACATTCTTAAGCTTCTCGATTGTCTTAGCTGCGTAAAGCACGGCGATATCGGCAGTGTCATCACGGAAGCCGTCAACGATAAACTGTATAGTTTCTTCCTCCGAAATGTTTGCCCGCTCTGCTATTTCACGCATTTGCAAAATGTAGCCCATTACCGTGCTTTTCTTTGTCGAAAACGTTGTTGACTTCAGTAAATTGACAACATCCACAACCGAAAATTTATTGCCAAATGTTTGCAGAAGATGTGATTTAAACTTTACGAAATCAGCTGAATCGTCGTTACGTATAAACCACTCTTCGTCGCCGCCAGGTTGCATCAAGCGTCGTACACATCTTAGCTTAAAGACGTCGTCACCGCCAACAGAATCGCAGACTTGTTCAAAGTGCTTCATCCACTTAGTTGCGTCACCCACTTTCGCACTTTCAAACGGATTAATAGCATAAACAATATCATCAAATTGGGCTTTGTCCTGACGTTCTGCGCAGCGTAACTCGCGTACTAATTTTTGCCCTCAAGGTAAATATCAAACTTACGCAACGAGTATATGATTGCCAATGTCTCTAACTCAAAGCTATGGTATCTAGACTCTGCAGGTGTTGTCGATTGGGAAAAGTATCCAATGGGATGAAACTTGTTATCCCCCTGCTTCTGAAGTAGAACACCACCAAAACCACTTGTACTGGCGTCACAATGCAATTCGGTTTCTTTGTCGGGATGATACAAAGCTAACACCGGAGCGGAAGACAATATTTCACGGAAATTTTTGAATATTCTCATACACTCGTCCGTAAACTCAAACGGAGTTCCAGGTTTCGTAAGCCTTTGCAATGGTTTTGCCAAACTTGAAAATGATGGTATGAAACGGCGAAAGAACGAAAACAAACCTAGACATTTTTCAACCTCTCTAGCGCTTTTCGGAATCGGAAGATGACGTATGGCCTCTGTATGCTGGTTATTAGGCCGTATACCATCTTTCCCAAAAATTCAATTTCCGGAAAACAAAACCGACTTTTACTTAATTTTATCTCTAACCGATATTCAGCAAGACGCTTTAAAACTCGTCCTAAAAGTGCCATATACTCCTCAAAGGTTTTTGACCCCAGCGCAATATCGTCCATATACACTGCAACGTTGTCTGTTTTCATAATTGGCTGAAGGACAAAGTTTATAAAGCGCTGAAATGCAGCTGGTGCTGTTTTCAAACCAAAAGGCATCTTAAGGTATTCGTACTGGCCACTGGGTGTTACAAATGCGGTATACTTAACTGAATCTTCGGAAACGTTGATTTGGTGAAAATCACTTTTTAAATCTAGTATACTGAAGAAAGAATTCCCCTCTAATTTTTCCAAACAGTCTTCTATTCGAGGAAGCGGATATCCATCTCTCTCAATCATTTTATTAAGTAGCCTATAATCAACGCACATTCGTTTTTCACTCCCCTTCTTTGTCGTAAGTACAATTGCTGATGAAAAAGGCGAACAACTGGGCCGTATGTGCCCTAAAGCTTATAGTTTCTCAACAATTTTATCCACTTCCGCACGATCACTATACGAAAGTCGTCTTGGTGCTGAAGTAACCGGAACATCGTATTTCATTCTTATTTTCATTTCGTAACTATGCTGAATAGCCGGAATATTTGTCGTATCGGAGTAATTTTTCTTAATCGTATCACCAACCGCCAGCCATTGGCTGGACGTCAGTTTTGGATTAATATCGTATTCTTGCTTTTCGTTAATATTAATGTTGAACATAAACGTATCCTCGCTTAATTTTTCTTCTTCTTCGCATTGATTGTTCAATTTACATAAACTGCACTCTTTGCAGATTTTATCCTTTTTAATAACACTATGCACACAATGCAGAATTTCATTTGATATCTTTATGCAATTTTTATTTTTCAAAACTTTAATATCTGGTAACTCAATATTATTAACGAAACCTTATTTCAACTTAAACTTATTCAAAAAATTTCTTCCTAACAACACGGAATTCGGAATATAGGTGTCAGGAACAACATAAACTAATATTTCATTTTCACTATCTCTGAATTTTATCTTAACTAATATTTTTCCAAATGTGCATAATCGAAAACGTCCCAGTCCTCGAAACTCTGTGCGCTATAACGAATCACCAAACAAACACATGGGCAATGCGGAATGTCGTATTAAACTAATTGGGCTGCCAGTATCAAAAAGAGCATCAAATATTTTACTTATGGGCAAATTAGTTTTACCAAAACCAAATATAATTCCTACCTTGTTAAACTCTGGTACAATGTTCGGATTCTCGTCATCACAAAATGAAACACTACGTCGGAAATCCTTGGATAATGCGACCATCTTCTTGTCAGTTGGCGCCTTCACACTGCAATCCTTAATCATATGGCTCAGCGAACCACATCTGAAGCAGGAACCTTTTGCCCTCTTCGGCTCTGGGCAAGCGGCGGAAAAATGTCCTACACCGGAATAGTTGAAGCAGCGGATCACCTCGTTCTTAAGAACAGTGGCCTTGGACGGTCGTATCTGCATACGTTTTCTTTTTTCACGCAACTGCTCGTAACGTCGTGAAACATTCTTAAGCTTCTCGATTGTCTTAGCTGCGTAAAGCACGGCGATATCGGCAGTGTCATCACGGAAGCCGTCAACGATAAACTGTATAGTTTCTTCCTCCGAAATGTTTGCCCGCTCTGCTATTTCACGCATTTGCAAAATGTAGCCCATTACCGTGCTTTTCTTTGTCGAAAACGTTGTTGACTTCAGTAAATTGACAACATCCACAACCGAAAATTTATTGCCAAATGTTTGCAGAAGATGTGATTTAAACTTTACGAAATCAGCTGAATCGTCGTTACGTATACACCACTCTTCGTCGCCGCCAGGTTGCATCAAGCGTCGTACACATCTTAGCTTAAAGACGTCGTCACCGCCAACAGAATCGCAGACTTGTTCAAAGTGCTTCATCCACTTAGTTGCGTCACCTACTTTCGCACTTTCAAACGGATTAATAGCATAAACAATATCATCAAATTGGGCTTTGTCCTGACGTTCTGCGCAGCGTAACTCGCGTACTAATTTTTGTTTGTTGAGCAACTATATCTCAATGTCAGCAAGTCGACTTTTTTTGCTGAAGCTCTAAAATCTGAAGTGCAATGCTGTCTGTCGCTACCTCTGCTACACCTCTAGCCACTGCATGTGTTTCTTCATTCGCTGCGTCGCAATTTTGGTTCAGCGACGTTTCGCCATCTGCGTCGGCATTGCTCACTACGTCGCCTTCTCTCTCACTGTCGATCAATCCATTAACCATAGCTAAATTGCGCAGCTGTCTATGCGTAGAGGAATCTGGGTATGCTATATTATGACTGTCAAGCCAATTTACGATTGTCTGTTTTGAAAGCATCATAAATATGTCCGTCCCGATGCAATAAATCAAATAAGTCGCAGCACAAATATACGCCGTTACAATAGTTGTACCCAAAAAAAAATACTGCGCACTTAAAGAAAGTATTTAATCTACGCCACCAAACACAGACAAACGCGATCGTTTTTTTTTTTTATTTGCAGGCTTTGTGGTCGCTATCCCACTTCTGAGATATTATGCGGAATTAGTTTTTTCTTAT